>OZ010604.1:31222633-31275133 GCA_963932145.1 Acanthosepion lycidas | reverse complement strand
CTTAACTTTAAAGATAAGTTAAATCAAGTTATATAGAAAAAAAAAACAGAAAACAAAAAAAATCACCCAAACCATGTTAGCTGTTTTTTCTCTAAACAGGTCATCATTTTTAATTTTTGAGTGTTTTAGTTTTTCCTTGAGCTAGGAACATTGTATGTTGTTTTTTTATTTAAATAATTGATATTAATGCTTAAATGATATATGATAAAAATATAGTTTTTAGGTATGCTATATTTATGGGCAAAAAGTTCTCTATATCAGGGATAGAAAAAAACAAAAAAAAAACACAGAAGAAAATGGCTATAATCACTTTTCCAGACTAACAAAAATGAACAGATAAATAATCAGAACTTATCTCAACTAAATGTGAAAAAAACCTTGTAAAATACCACCATGATAAATGCAATTATTTACACTATATACAACATAGATAATGTAATAATACTTTAGGCAATAGGCACAGTGGAGTAATGGATAGCGGGTCGGACTGAGGAATCGGTAAACCGAGTTTGGATTCCAATCAAATCCATTACATTCACTTATGTGCTTGGGAAAGGTATGAATCTCTTCTCCCTCAGCTATGAGTAAATAGCAGGGCAGACTAGGTTCTATAGCCTTGGATGGCAACTGGTCTACCACAGAAAGAAATAGCAGCCTACTGCAGGAAAAAATCTGCCTCATCAGTTCTGTATTGAAAGATACATGATCGCCTAAGCATGTATCACACATGGTACATAACTGACTGAATTCCTTAAACTAAACCAAATTAAAAGCAATACTCAAGAGAAAAAAGCAAATAAAATAAACAAAAAATATAAATAAACAAATTAACAAACTACAAATGCGCACCTAAATACAAGTAAATTTAATAATAATCAACAATTAGTGAAATAATCAATAATAAATAATTAGTAAAAATCAATAATTTTCCACTATAAACTAACTACAAATAACTACATTCAGATCCACAATTAATCCTAATCAGTAGTAGCCCCTAGAATAATTTGAAACGCAACTGTTACTGGCCACCAACCATTAGAATAATATAATAGACCTTCTAGCCATAATGCACCATTGGCCAGCATATATAAATACTCAAGGCATATATAAATACTCAAGGCAACAACTATGCACATGGCTTGAAGGTTGACATTGAAGCATGAAAAAAATTGTTGCCACTTGAGTGCATTTTTATATTCATATATGCTTCATCCAATATTCAGTATAAATATAGGATAACTTAAAACTATATTTTCTCATTTTATATATATATATATCTATATATCTATATATATTTATATATATATCCAAACAAGAGAAAAAAGAGATGGAGTAACATTCTACTTTTTGTAGCATTTACTTTTTAAAAAGTGCTCGATACAAAGTATAATATTATTATTATAAGAGATTATAAAAACTTACCATCACCTGAAGAAGTACAATCATAATATTGAAACATGAAAGCATTTGTGCAGTGATTTCAACATGTTTTTATTATAATCTCTTACAATAAAAATAACAATAATACACACACACACACATATATATATATATATATATATATATATATATATATATATATATATGTAATGAAAAACAAATCACTTTAATGTACCATTACGATAATTTATTTCACCTAAATCCTTTTTTAAGGATTCAGGATCATCAGGTAAACCTTCCAACCTTGGAAGGTTTACCTGATGATCCTGAATCCTTAAAAAAGGATTTAGGTGAAATAAATTATCGTAATGGTACATTAAAGTGATTTGTTTTTCATTACATATTAGCTCTGTCCTAACATTGAGCTCTCAGGATTTCATCCTCTTTGGATTTACCAATTCGGTTTACCAAGTTCCTTATAACTTAAATATATATATATATATATATATTCCCTCACCAGTAGCACAACTTTGAGTTTTATGCTCAGTGCAATCCACAGGTGCTGATTGAAAACAGTTTCAACAGTTTCATAATGTTCAGGTGCTAATTGAAAAGAGTTTTCAATCAGCATGTGACAATTGTGCATGAAATTCCAAGTTGTGTTACCAGTGATGAAAAAAAAAATGTATATTCATTATTAATATAAATTATAGCTCTGTTATTATACATTGAACACCATTTTACATTACTGGATTGTCCAAGAAACATATGCTGTAGTGGATGAAAGCATTGGTTAAAATATACTTGGAGCCCTGTTTTAGGTTCAATCCCTGGCTCTGGTAGTACTGAAAATTCACCTACTATGGTTCATTAGTAGAAACAGGTGACCCAAAGATGACTAAGATATTCCCTAGCAAAGGAAGTGGAATGAGAACAATCTACTTTTTTGGATTGAAAAAAGGCTTTCATTTAATATTCCAAAAGTTTTGCTAATTACAATGACAGGCATTCAAAGAAGACCAGAGGCAAAACTCAATAAGCCAAACAATAAAAATGAATATTGTGGTCTGAATAAAAAACTGTCCAAAAATATTTTTCAAGTCTTTGTAATCATGTATTTGTGGATTTTATTTTTTAATCTGATATAATTTTATTATTTGAAATGGTTTTAGTGGATTTGCAAGGCAGTAAAGCCACTAAGACACACAAGGGATTCTTGCAGAAGTTCTCAAACTTTTTTTCTCTGTGCTGCATTTTTGGAATGAAAATTTTCTTGTGCCTCATAAAATTTTATGTGATAAAAAGTACATTTAAAAAACAAAAAAAAGACCAAAAAAAACAGAGGCGATAACTGTGGATTTGAAGTCAGAACATTATCATTGATAACTCTCTCCACCAATTTGCAGACCCTAGTTACTATATTCTTAATACTTGATAGAATGCAAAAATATCACAATAATAAAATCAGTTAATAGTTATTCATTACTATTTTGATAATAAATAAAAGAGTAATGCAATAAAAGAAGACAGTAGATAACAATTGATATTGCATTTAAATTTTTGAAGATCAAATTTGGCTGGAAAGCATGGAACTGGAAGAGAGTTCCACAAGGGAAGTGCAAGAAAAGAAACTGTTAGCATAGAACTTAAGGTTACATCTAGCCATTTAAGCTCTAAATTGATTAGACCTTGTTCCCAAACTAGTACTGGACTTAAATTCATAAAGTCTTGGTACCATAGTGAAGTACAATTACTATGAAAACATTTATAGAACAAGCACAGGGAAGCAACTTTATGAAATATTGTTGATTCTTCTTTGTATTTTTATCAAAAATCTCTAGCTAGATAGCAGGAACACCAGTCCATATGTGGCATCAATATTCTAAGCATGGATGAATGATAAACTTATAGATATGCAAGATAGATTCTAGGGAGAAAAATCATCTAGCATAACACATTGAACCAACTTTCTTAACAGCTGACCTTGCAATGAATTCAATATAGTTTTTCTACTTCATGTTAACCGAGAATGTAAACTCAAGAAAGTGCAAGAAGTCACTCTCCTGGAGGTTAGCATCAGGCAGAAACGGCTCTCTCAGATACGCATTTTTTTCCCGAGTACATAGACCAATAAATGAAATAAATATTAGGTTGGTGCAAAAATAATGACGTAATAATGTCGTTTTTTGACGTTACGTCAAAATACGACATTATTACGTCATTATTTTTGCACCAACCTAATACTTTTTAAAATAAATAGTGTCTACTCAAATATGGGTATCCACTAAAAATGTTTGAAGTAACAAAATAAATCATGTATTTCTTCACTGTATTTGTTTAAATTAACATTTTACTGGAATAATTTGTAAACATTAAAGTATTTTTTGGAAGATATGTCATTGGATAATACCAAAACTTTTTTTTCTTTCTGGCAAAGCTTGGTTCAGGTGGAGATTGGTAGGGAAGCTTGTTTAGAGTGGAAGAATTCTGGACTGAGATGAAAGTAAAAATGTCAAACGTAGATGACAAGTGATTGTGAAAGACAAATCCAGAAAATGATGAAATATTCTTTGATTTCACCAAAGGATTCTTTGTTTTTTTATCGCCAACAACAGTGGCACAAGATTTTCACACAAAGTTCTGAGTTTTTCTTTCATGAGTTGTTTTGAGGCACTTTCTTTTGTGAGTGTGTGTGTGTGTGTTTTGTACTTTCCTTTATCATTATTAATATCAACTTTGGAGGTCTGGGGTGGGTAGTGTTATGGATAGTCAAGAAAAACAAGACCAAATTGTGCTTCCCTGACCTTTCAGTATCAAGCTTGAAAAGATTTTATTTCATTAATATCTGCAATAATTTTATTTTGTGAATGGAGACCTTTTTGTGTGGCACAATATCTTTCCTACTTATCTGGGTTGACGTCATTTTTGCCTCTTGTCATTGCTTTATAACCTTGTCTTTTAGCTGACCAGCAAAAATGTTTCGTTTCTAAAGAACAACACCAAAGACTTTTCTGAAATATCATTATTATTCTGATTATCAGGCATGAAGTAGAAAGACTATATTGAATCAATTGCTACGGTCTACTGCTAAGAAAGTTGGTTCAGTTTGGCATGAAAGATTCTCAAGTGTGAATTTGCATCTGGAAAGGTTCTCAAATGTAAATTTGCAATTGAAAAGATTCTCAATTTTTTCTGTACAAGGCCCAATTTTGCTGACAGGTTTACATTTAAGAAGAGCGTGAGAAGTTAGAAAGACTAACTATAGAACTATATAGAACAAGGATCAGACTTGATTTCATTGTAGTTGGTTCACATAATTTTATAACCTTGAAAATATAAAATGAATCTTGTAAATAAACAATCTAAGAACTAAATAGAAACAACTTTTTAAAACAATAAGCATTGTCAAGGGTGTCAAGGTATATGTTAATAGAGATGTCAAGAGACACATAATTCTTTTGTGGCTCAAAGTTTAAATATTGCCATTTATTGACAAAATTCTGCTCAACTTGATATAGGTTAAATTACATCATTTTTACTTATCTCAGAAGGCATTGTTATATAAACACACCCACACTTTACTTACTACAATAGTTTAATAAATAATAATAAATATTATCATCTACATTTATTTATTAATATTTATATAAAATATTTGCTAGAAAATGTTTTTCTGACAAAGAAAGTAATGTTGTATTGTAGACCATAACCCAAAATATTGCACACACACATTCTAGCAATTGTCATCTGTCCACAGATAAACAGAAATACAAACAGGTCTTAAATGTGTAAAGTTTTCATCTCTGGTCAAATAGGATGTGTCACATTTTGTGAACTTGTGAATTTGGCGCTTTGCAGGCAAAGTCCGAGGGCCTGGGATCCCAGGGTAATCCTCTTAATATGATTGGGGAATAATCTTGCATGGATTCAGGGTCAATCACTTTCCATCTTCTCCCTAAATGCAGCTGTCAGCCGCACTCCTACCTACTCTTAAACAGGGTTGGAAAACTGACCTTGAATAAATGGGGACACTACTGTTTTTGCTTCGTTTACAAACCATTCAATGAAATTGAATACAGTTTTTTTTTTTTTTATGGAAGAATGGTGGATGCAGACATTATGGAGGAAATAGCAGAAGGCAGATGAGGCGTCGGGTCCCCCTTTCCTTTCTTAAATATGTTCTATTCTCTTCAACTCATACACCAAATTGTTATTGCCTTCACCTTTCTTGCTTGCCAATTCATTTAGTCCAACCCAGCCCCATTGTGTATGCTCTTAATCTATTTTAAAACAACATTTATTTTGGCAAATGCATGGCCTTAAACCATACCTTACCTACACCAAAGCAAATATACATCTTCAATACTGAAAAAAAAACAAAACAAAAAAGTGTTTAGCTGCTCCTCCTCCATTACCTCAAGTCATCACCTCCTTAATTTGTTTTTATTTCAATTTCTAAAATCTTCCATTTACTTAGCTACTCCTCCACTTGCTCTAAGGTATCACTCCATCAATTTGTCTTCTTTTTTAAGTGAGAAGAAAGCACTAAACACCAATTGTAAAAAGACAGACGGTTGGTTGTTTTTGTTTAGTGGCATAACAACTCCTCTATGGGTATTTAATGTTGAAATCTAAATATTTTGTACACAATTTTATTTTTAAAATTTTTGTTTTAGTGATACAAGTCTTACTAATAATAGTCTTAGTGATACAAGTCTTACAGCCCCATAGCTGCTGGGGATAAGAGGTGGATTCATGCCTTTCCCCAGGGTATTTGCATGTAAGTGAATATAAAGAATCTGTCTCAAATTGGAACTTGGCTCTCCTATTAACAATTCTGTGCCCTTATCCACTACATCGCCAGCACATCCAAGTTTACAGCACCTAAAAACACAAATTTCTTTAAAATAGAGTTTTACTCTCTAAAAAGAAAAGAAAAATACAATTACATTTATGTTGAAGTCAAATTTCCTTTGGTTTTTCAGTTTTTAGTCAAAGAAGTTGGCTCTACGAGAATAAAAATGTAACTGTTTCAATAATAACCAAGATTTTTTTAAAGTAAAAAGTAAAGTCAATATAATGGACTTGACTGGAATTTGAACTTGGCTCTTTGATTCCTCAATACAAGGATGCTAACCATTTACTCCACTGTGCCTTCATTGAAATGATATGAGATATGTTAAAAGAAATTATAAATTATTGTTGAAATACAGGTTCCCATACAATCACCAAAGTAAAACAATCTCAAGCCTGGTGATTACGTAGATGGGTGACCATTTGGAAATACCAGATGCTGTAAACTTGAATGTACATACTCAGAATTCAGAGAGCCGAATTGAATTCATTATATTTATTTATGTGCAAATATCCTTTGGGGAAGGTATGAATCCACCTCTTCCCCCTCCCATAAATTAATTAGTAATAGTTGTATCACTAAATCATTATCTCCAAAAGAAAAAGAAATTCTTATGATTTAAAAATATTTTCTATTTTTAAATAACCTGGAAAGGGTTGATAAGCTGTAAAAAAATCAATCAATCAATCAATTTCATCTCAGAACTGTAATAGTTGTTATTTGTCAGAACATTTTAGATGAAGTATTGTCATTATTGAATATGTAGTTAGCATAATGGTTACTGGCAAGGAAAGTGTAATTAGAGAGTTGAATTCAGATTCTGATCTAATATATTGTTATCACTTCCCACTAATGCCTTTGGAGAAATCATGAATCAATTTCTTTGCTCTCCTGGCTATGGGTTAAATAGCAGGTTAAACTGCCTTGGGTGGCTGTCAGTCTAGGGAAATTGGTTTATTTGTTTGTTTAAAGGTATATCAACCCCCTGTGGATCATTTAATGGTGAAATTGAATTGTTTGGCCCCTTCTTTAGTAATTTTTTTTTTTATTATTAAAGTCTATTACTGGTATTTTTACTATTGATGTTACCTATAAAGGGTTACTGAATGAAAAATAACCAAAATGGAGGTTAGAAATAAAATGATAATCATTATAACATCAACAAAATACAATCCTCACCAGTAGCGTGAAGTAGGTAAAAACTATTGAATCTACAAAACCCCATACTGAAGATAACTGAGAATTCTTTTCCAAGTAGTTTATTGACTTGTCACAGTTACAGTTTTGAATTCAGATTTGTCCTCTTCCTACACTGGTTGCTCTGATATTTAACCTATAGCTTGGGGGGATTGATAGATTCTTACCTTTTCCAAGACTATTTGTGTGAAAGTGTAAGGATGTACAGGTAGCAGAAATATAAAATGGCAAGCCGGGTTTAGATTCTGGCCAAGTTTGTTACATTTGTTTTTGTACAGGTATTCTTGACAAAGGCATGAATCCATCTATTCCTCAACCCCCGGCTTTTGTGCCTTGAGGTGGCAACCATGAAAACTGATTTCAAAACCAGCCTGAAGATGGGTGCACTTGGTCAGACTACCTGGCCCTAGACACACCAGTGGTGCTGTGACTGCAGTACACATGGTACCATGACAATCCTAATTAGTTTATGGGACTCATGACATTGATAGAAATGAAGGTAGAAAGATTTCTTTATTCATTGACGCTTATTTTTCTTCATATTCTTAAAATCCATGTCTTTTTTTTTTCCTACTTTTGTTATTATATGACATTAGGGGCATTTAATTTGAACAAGTTTCTTTCAAAACAGTCATTTCTAGTTTCCTTCAGAAAGATCGCTTCCAGTTTCCTTTGAAAAGATAAATTCTAATCATATTAGGGTGAGCTGTTATATACTGAATTCATATTCATTTAAAAAAAATTGTCAAAATTTAAAAAAAAATTGTTTTAATATTGAAAATAGAAGATAAAGTAACCTATAATACTTTTTAGAAATATAAAAAATGCAATTAATAAAGCATAAAACAAGATTTGTGCAGTTTATGGAGAAGGTTTTGCATCTAAATTGAATATTTCAAAAATGTCTTGCAAAGTTTCATGAAGACAGTTTCTGAGTGAGTAATGCTTCAATTGACCAATTGATAATGATCTAATGAAAATATTACTAAAGACTCTTTCACTATTCCAATACACTTTCAGATCTCAGTTTGATCTTTTTTTTATCATTTTACTTCAAATAAGGCAATAATGCCACTAAGATGCAAGGTGTTACTGAGAGTGAAAGAAACAGAGAAAATGCTAATGAGTAGAAAGGATAATAAGAAAACAGGTTTCCGAACGACAGAAGATGGCAATTGATGTTTCATTTGCATTTTTGAAGATTGTAGGTGATAGGGAAGTAAGAAGCTGCAAGAAAGTTCCATAGGCAAGACATGCAAGAAAAACTGTTAGAATAGAACTTACAGTTACATCTTGCTGCTTCAACAGTAAAATGATGAGACCTAGTTGCCAAACTCTTAAATTTATGCAGTTAAGGTACTAATGAGAAAGGCTCAATATCTATGAAAATATATATAAAAAAGGCAGAGGGAAGCCACATTAAAATTCAGAATTGATTAGAGCGTCTAGGACTTTGCCAAAAAAGAGATAGAAGACTAATAGGACAATAATTCTGTATTCTTTGATTGAAGGGTTCAGCCAATATCACACGTTATGAATGTAAATTCTTCGATGTCATAGAACAGTGGTTTGCAACCTAGTTTCACAGGTCATTTCAATTGTAGTAAGTTTCATCTTCACTAGGTGTACCACATTTTCGGCTTTGTGTTGTACAAAGGTAATCTATATTGACGTGAAGAGATTCAAAAAGTTGTCAGTTAAACCTATTGTTTTTGTTGCTATAACATTTCCACCAATCAATTGATTAAGGATAAATTATCTGAATGGTTTTTGGAAAGATGTTAACATCTCTTGGAATTAAACAGAGTTCTGATTCTGCCATTACAAATACATGAATTTAAATTGCTTATTTCAGTTGAAGTGAATGTTCAATTTAATTCTTGAAACAGACGTGCTTTGGTAGAAGTTTTTTTTAGCTTATATTAATGCACTATTAGAATGGTAATATTTCATAGAGTATCTAGACTACTATGAGAAATAAAGTTAAGATGACAATATCATGTGGCAGAGGGAGGGAGGGTGTATAAAGTAAATGGCTTAAAATTGATCAGCACTTTTGCTGCTAATTGTTAATTATTTTCAAAATAGTGCAGGTTTTGTTTTTGCTTTGACTATCATCCAATGTTCTAATTTTGTACATCTTTTTTGCCCCTTATTGTTTTGTACATCTTTTTTTGCCCCTTATTGTTTTGTACTTCTTTTTTTGCCCCTTATTGTTTTGTACTTCTTTTTTTGCCCCTTATTGTTTTGTACATCTTTTTTGCTCCTTATTCTTCAGCACATCTTTTTTGCTCCTTATTCTTTTTTATTTCCTTTTCACATTTTCTTCTTCTCTACTTCTCTTTCACCTCATATTCATCTCTAGTTTTTCTTCACTTCTCTACACCTTCTTATTTTTATTTATATAATCAGACTGCTTTCTTTCATCTCTTTGTTATTTTACAGTTTTAAATTTAATATGAATTTATAGAAAATGTCTTTTTTCTTATTGTTTTTGTCTATATTCACTTCTGCTTAACTTAAAAAAATATTCTTTTTTCTTTTATCAACTTTATTTTTACTTCAATCTTTCTTTCACCCTCGAAACATGAGGAATATGGTAGGGACGTTTTTCTTGTCTAAAAATTGGGAATAAAGAAGATGAATTTGTTTTCTGAATGTTCTATCAATTCTCTCTTCACTCATTGAACACCAGACAAAAACTAACGGATAAACCCTAAGACGTAATGCAATCAAAAGAAGGTTTTAAAATCTGCAGATTTTAAAAACACAAGCAATAATCTGTACGTCTAAAGAACCCATATTCTTGTCAGTTCTTCATAAAACCATTTTATTGCTAATTCTTTTCTGTTGTTTTCTTTCTTTTCACTTTTTTCTTTCTGTCTCTCTCATTTTTTTCCTTTTTTCTTCTTCCTCCTCATCGATTTTGTGTTCGTTTTTTTCTCTTTGTTCATTTAATCAACACAAAATTATTATAGAATGGGTCTTGCCCGTTTTCAAACTTGATTTCTCGTATTCTACATATTGTTTGCTATGGAAATTAGATTTTACACTTGCTAAAAGAAAATTTGGCATTTCTTTTTTTATAATTATTTTTTCTCTCCATTTCTTTTCTTCATTCTTCATTATTTTTATTTTTCTTCCTATTATCATTCTTCCTTTTCTTGTTTTTTGGTTATCCTTCCTCTTGTTTTCTCTTATTTTCTTCTTTTTTCACAATTTTAACTAAAAAATCTTTCTCCACATTTTAACCCAAAATCAATCACTCTTTCATCTAGAACATCTCTCGACTGATCGCTGTCATAAACGGGCCTGAACATCAATCTCCTATTTTCTGATTGTAGCTATGCATTGTATGATTCATGGGCAGTGACAAGGGGAAGGGTTGATTGCTTGAAAACAATGTCCAACCCATTATTCAAGTGCTCAACAAATTTCATTAGTTTAATGCATTTAATTATAAGTTTTCGCACATGTAGAACAAACGATGCTTCTTTTTTTTTTCTCTCTCATTCATATTCCTTCTTGCATCACAAACACTCTCTGTCAACCTCGTTGGCTTGACGGACTCTTTTTTTCATCCCACCACCTTTGTTTCTGCTTTCGATTTTTATTTCTACAAGCAAAAAGTCCCTACCCTTTGTTTTCCTACTTGACCCTTTTGGCTTCTACTTTTTCATGTCCCTAGAAAATTAGAAATATTTTATTTTACAGCTAAAAGCATTATTTTCCCTTTTTAAAATTAAACAAAAAAAATGTAAGATTTTTGCATTTCTAAAAAAGAAAATTAATAACTATGAATTTAATTGATTGCTTTAATTATTTATGCATGTGCATCTCTCTCTTTCTCTTTCTCTCTTTCTTTTTCTCTCTTTCTTTGTCTTTTTCTCTCTTTCTTTGTCTTTTTCTCTTTGTCTTTCTTTTTTCTTTCTCTCTCTGACTTTCTCTTTGTCTTTCTCTCTTTCTTTTTCTCTCTCTTTGTCTTTTTCTCTCTCTTTGTTTTTTTCTCTCTTTCTTTGTCTTTCTCTTTTACTGTCTTTCTTTTTCTCTCTTTGTCTTTCTTTTTTCTTTCTCTCTCTGACTTTCTCTTTGTTTTTCTCTCTTTTTTTCTCATTCTTTCTCTTTCTGTCATTGTCTTTCTCTCTCTTTCTTTCTTTCTCTGTTTTTCTCTCTTTTTTTCTTTCTCTCTTTCTCTCTCTTTGTGTTTCTCTCTTTTTTCTTTCTCTCTCTTTGTGTTTCTCTCTTTTTTCTTTCTCTCTCTTTGTGTTTCTCTCTTTTTTCTTTCTCTCTTTCTCTCTCTTTGTGTTTCTCTCTCTCTTTTTCTTTGTCTTTCTCTTTGTCTTCTCTCTCTGTTTCACTTTCTTTTTCTTTCTTTTTCTCTCTCTTTGCGTTGTCAGTCAGGAAATGCAATATGCAATTAGAATATGATAGATGATTGAATTAATTTTACTTTTCTATTTCATGATGAATGTCCAAAGTACAAGGGGGTGCTGAAAAGTTCTAGGTCCAAACAAGAAACAAAAATGACAGGTGATCTTGAATCCTGTAGATGAATATACACCTGGCACGCCATTTCTTAAATTACTTTTTTGTTATTATTCCATGTCCTTTCAGATTGTAGGTGGTCATGGCTCTCCACAGGTTCCTTTCCTTTATTTTTTGTGAATTGCCACAACTTGAGAAATATAGTGGAGTGGTTTCCTGTTGCCTCCTTCAATGTTTTGAATTCAGAATAGTCCTTCTGTTTTAATTGTCATGGACTTTCAGGAAGTAGGTAATTATGTCTCTCCACAGATTCCTTTATTTTCTGTGAATTACTACAACTTGAGAAATATAGTGGAGTGGTTTCCTGTTGCCTCCTTCAATGTTTTGAATTCAGAATAGTCCTTCTGTTTTAATTGTCATGGACTTTCAGGAGGTAGGTAATTATGTCTCTCCACAGATTCCTTTTCCTTTATTATCTGGGAATTGACATAGCATTTTTGGATATACAGTGAATGACTTTAAGTAAACAATAGACATTTTGATTAATATTTTGTCTTATTTGATCTGGCTATTTTTGGTTCTCATACATAAATTCATTTTCTTTTCTTGGTATTTTCTGTATTTTCAAACAGACTTGCATATCATTACAAATCTCACACTTTTAAAGAAACAAAAAATAAATGTCAGACGAATTTTAGATTACTTGAATATAATATCTCAAACAAACTAACAAAATATTTGATGCAAGTCAACATGCACAATTTTTTTTTAGAAATTGTTCTTTTCTTGCAACAGAAGTACACCAATTCTTTTATTACTAAAATATAAAGACCAAATTAGAACTACTGCTATAAAATATGTCTTTTCTGTTGATTGTTTATAAATATATTTTTACAAACACCAACTTACCATTTTTCAAGTGAAATATGTTGGAAGTGATTGTAGAAGTTCTTTCTGAAGAAGGCAAGTAAGACAACAAAATGCATTTCAGGTGTGCAGTGAAGTGTTTACGTTTCTTATTTAATACATTTCTTATTTTAAGTATCATTTTGAAATTGTGTTATTTTTTTTCAAAAATTTACAAGTAATATGTGACAAAATGTTTTTGAAAATTTATTCTATGTATCATGTCCCTTCAGGACATAGGCGATCATGGCTCTCCACAACTTTCTGTCATTTCAGTTCTTCTAATTCATCGAAAATTAGCCAATGTTTTGCCAACCATTCCAATAAAGAATATAAAAAAAGATTTTGAGGAGGATGGAACCTCCTCTTAATTGACCCAGCATTTGTAGTACTTGTTAGGGTCCCTTTTATGGGGAAATAGTTAAGTCGCAAATGGGAGCCAAAACACTATGAAAGTATAAAAATATATTTTTATAGTAAAAGTTACCAGCAATACATATTCACAGTAAAAAAATTACCAAAAATACATTTTTGTAAAAGAAATTACTAATGCTCCAAGGAAATTAAATTTCAGCATTAATTGATCCAGAAGGAGTTGATATGCCACTAAACAAATAACATTAATTTTATTTTTATATGTACAACATTCTAAAAACTAATACAATAAGACTAAGTAATGCAAGGCAATATTTATCATATAGCAATTTATAAAGAAATAAATATGAAAATTTTTTCTTCATTTTTTCTTGTTTATATATATAAACATTTACTAAATTATTAAAATATGTGAACCTACTATAAAGAAATCCTAATTATTTACCATTTTATAAAGTTTAACTCAATTGGCCAATGTTTTGCCAACCATTCCAATAAACAATAGCGTAAATAAACACACTAATAAATAGTGTTTAGTACTCTTGTTGTGAATTCTCAAGAACAAAGAAAATGTATAAATTCACTTTCATATGTTTAATTCTTATGACAATTTTAATCATTGCTTTTTAAAATAATAAAAATTTGCCAGAGTTGTAGGTAGTTAAAAAAAATGATGTCATAGGAAAAACGTCCTTTTCACACTACACCGTCTTGCAGGCACAATCATTAAATATTTGCGAAAACTTCATATTGATTCATGGCATAATCATTCTTTCAGGTTTGTTTAAAATATAATCTTAAAATCAAACATTAAAATGCAAATTAAATTTGTAATTCATACAGTTTCAGATTACATACGTTCTTGTATAATTAAGAAAGCTAATTTCTTTTTAATGTCATCTCCTTTCAGGATGTAGGCAGTCATTACATGTTTTCATATATTTATTCTAATGTTCCAAAGTGGGAATGTTGATTCTTTATACATTAGATTTCCTGTTGTTTCTTGTATGTGTATATACAATGTATACATGTATATGTGTGGTTGTTCATCTGTCGTTTCAAAGATTCCTTGAATGAATAATTTTGCTGTTTAATCAGTTTAGTTAAAATTCTCTGACTGCCCATTCCATCATGAATTAGCAATTTTTTTCTTCCCTTGTTTAATCACATCTTTTAGTCCAGCTGCAGATGATGCTTACAATTTATGCAATCTTTCCCACAGAAGACATTAAAAATAAGCAAAACAAGGCAAAAAGCCTCCCAGAATTGAAAAATAGCAAATGTCTCTGGCTCATATGCAAATTAGTCTTCTAGTTATGATAATTTCCAAAGCCGTCTTGTAATTTTATCTGGATTAAAAAGATGCCCTGCCATCAGTTGCCAGAATAACTGTGTTTGACTTTTGCTCTTCTAAAAATTAAATGAAAACATTATTTTTTAGATTTATTGATCAGTTACCTCCCTTTATTATTGTCTTCTCATATGTATTTGAAATAGAATCCATGATAGATTCAAAAGAGAAAAGTGACAGTAAGACATCTTTATACACATACACTATATATATATATATATATAGTTAGGTGTATACACATACATGTATATTTTTTGAATAAAAAATTCCAAGAGGATAGAATCCAGGTAGAAATCAATGTCCAGAATATTAGTGTTTAAGCCTTTTTATTATATGCATAGAGAGAGAGAGAGAGAGAGAGAGAGAGAGAGAGAGAGAGAGGACATATCAACAAACATTCTGCACTGATAGTGAGCATTCTTATCCCATAAATATAGCAATTTTTAAAAAACATACACACTTATATATATGTGAATAAAACAAATACGTACACACACACACACACACACACACATATATATATATATATATATATATATATATATGAATAAAAACAAAACGAATATTTTATATATATATATATATATAGACAAAAAGAGAACTTATCTTGTCTGACACATTTCAATGTCTATTAAATGAAAATGATGTTCTTATTTAGATGGGAAATTCTTGAGAGTGTTGCTATTGATTCTCATCAAAATATAAATCCCTGCCCTGGATTTTTTCAAATATCTCCATTCCCGTAAGAATTACTTTTTTTCCAAGTCAAGATCAGTCAGTTATGTGCCATGCATGATACCCGCTTAGGTGATCATATATATTTTGAAACATTACTGATGAGGCAGATTTTTTTTCCCGTAATAAGTTGCCATTTCTTTCTGCAGTAGACCAGTTGCCATCCAAGAACCCAGTCTATCCTGCTATTTACCCATAGCTGGGGGGAAGAATAAGAGGATTCATATCTTTCCCAAGGGTATTAGCATGTAAGTGAATGTAATGTATTCAACTGGAATTTAAACTCAGCTCTCCAATTCCTCATTCCGAGCTGCTATCCATTACTCCACCATGCCTCCTCCCCAAGCCAAAATACATGACTATAAAAATGTTAAAAAATTAAAAGGAAAGGGTTAAATTCATAACCTCATGTTATTCAAAATTGGAAATCCTCAGGTGATGTGGTTTCTGTTATTTGGTACAGTTCTTTGTATGTGATTCTGCAGTGCCAGTTCATGAGGTTTGAAGATGGTCTGCTCTTAAAAATGTCATAGATCCACTTCTCCTCTTAAACTGCCACCAATCTGAATTCAAATGTGTGGAGAAATACATACATATATATATATATATATATATACACACATATATATAAAAAGAATAGATTCAATATCCATGAATCCCACATCATTCTGCCAGATTTTGATCCTTATTTGATCCCTACTCATATATATAGGATGTGTGGATGTTATAAAAGATATTAGCTTGGAGATCCAAGTTCAAATTCTAGTAGAGTTTGTCATATTCACTTACGTACAAATACTCTTGGGAAAGCTATGAATCAATCTCTTCTCCTGCATCTGTGGATCAAATAGTAGGGTAGACAGCTCTTTAACCTTGGTTGGCAACCAATCTAGGAGAAAGCCAACTCTAAATTCAAAACCGGAGGAGGGTTGTTTGGAGATCTTGTGGTGCAATGTGTTCACCAATTCTCTACATTCATTTCTTTTGAAAAGGGTGATTGGTTTTGCACAAACCTTCACCACTAGAATCAAATCCTATCCGACTGTTGAATTCTAGGAGGTGAATTGTTGGACTTTGATATGTCAAAGACAATGAGAGAGGCCTTCATTTTAATGTCATGTCACTCCAGAACATAGTGAATGCTGGACAACCTGCTCTCATAAGAAGACTTAAATCAACAGAAATGTGGTTGTATTGATGAATGCTAAGAATACCATAGAAAGAACATGTGAGAAATGAGGAAGTCTTATGGAAAATAGGAACAGTGTAGAAACTTATGATGGTAAAGTAATTGAGAGTAATCTCCCTTGTTTTATGATTACCTCCCTTTTGGAGAAATCTTTCATTTGTAGAGAACTATAAATAGTCATTATGCTGATATCAATTTATTGTGAGCAGAATAAAACTTCTTTAAGTTTGCTTTGGCTCTCATTTGTTATTACACTTATATTTACAATGTGAAAGAGTTGAAAATTCAGGGAGACATAAACAGGAAAGAGAGTTGAGAGAATTTAACACTCATAAGACATATTCAAGGTAAGAGAAGCAAGGAGAAACAGCAAATAACCTGTTTAATATCTGGCAGAATGAGGACAAAGATAGATGAAATAAAGGGTTCAGTTCGAAATTTTAATCACCTAAAGAAGGCTGGGGTATACAACGGTCAAAACAATGTGAATATGACAATAATGAGGACAATAGTAAATATATATCTCCGCAATATGACTATTACCAATAAGTAATAAAAGATATTGAATTTAAAAAATTATTTTATATATATATATATATATATATATTTATATAGTCCCAACCTTTTATTTTTTTATATTTACACCCTTATATTGTATCTTTACTCTATGTTCTAGTTTAGTTAATTGGTATAACTAGAGTATTTTATGTAAAAAAAAGAAGAGTTATCCCCCTTGATATTTTGTTTACTTTTGAATTTAAATTTAAATAATATTTTTTTTAATTCTTTACCTTTCAAACTTATGAATTTGAATGATATAAATTATTAATAGTTAATTCTAATGTTTTACACAACAATAATTAAATAAACAAGTTTTAACAGACAATTTTGTATCATGACCGTGTAAACTCCATAACGGTCGGAATATATTTGCACCTGAAGACTGCAAGAACTGGATGAAACTCCAAATCATGCTATTAATGTTGGATATTATATATATTCACTAATATACATACATACATACATACATACATTATATATATATATATATATATATATAGAGAGAGAGAGAGAGATGATAAAATTATTTGGTAATCCATATGGATAAATCCAAAGAGAACTCAATGTAAGAACAGAGCAAATAATAATTAATTATGAAAACAGAGACTTTAGAAACACATGGTAATATTTTATTTTGTGAAGCCAATATTTCAGTTTTGTTTCATCAGACCAAATGGTTTCAACAATAAATGGATTTAAAATTTTACCAGGCACAAAACAAAATATTAAAACATAAATTCAAAATTGGAGAAGGGAAAAAGAAAGGGAGAAAGATAAAAAAAAAAAAAAAGAGGGAGAGACAGAGATATGTCTGTCTAGTGAGATATAGGGGTGGGGTAAAATAGAAGATGAAACAGTAGTGTTTGAGTGTAGAAAGGTTCCACCTCTTTTTCACTGGATGTGGGAAGTGAAGTAGAGAGAGTATCTTCCAAGGGGAACAGAAGAAATAGACAAAAGAAATAGAGCAAAGGAAAAAGAAAAGAAAGAGGAAAAGAAAAAAAAAAACAGAGAAAGAAAGAGAAAACTTGAGAGATGAAACGGAACTGGTAATCTTCAATGTTTAAAATTGAATATATTTGAAAATTTTCTTTTCAAGTTGTTATTTGCACCCATATAATTTAAAAAAAATAGGTGATTAATAAAGAGTAAATTAACTAATAATTTTCAAAAAGAAAAATAATAATTTTAAAAATATATCCATGTAAAGAAAATTCTTTTTAAAAAAAAAAAAAAAAAAAAATTATATAAAAAATCCTTTTAAGTGAATAAAAATAAAAACAATTAATTAAAGTTACAAAGCTGCATATGCACCTTCATACTTATTCCTACATGAACATTAGTACATATATATACACTTATATACACATACATATATAAAACTCTGAATTCAAACCAACCTGGAGAGGATTGGGCTCCATCAGTCTATCTTGCCCTAGACACACCACTTCTATTATATTTGCATTACATGTGGTTCCCTTATGACCCTGATGGGTTACAAGATTCATAAAATGCTTGTACTGTAGTTGGTGTAATATTACTTGTTGATTTGTTCAGTTTATCAATAATGTTTATTTAAAGTTGACATTCAATGTCATCTTAAGAAAAATGTACTAAATGACGTCATCATATGAATGAAAGATTTCTTTTGGTCTTGGTTGATGATGGTGATAGGTACCATTCTGTCTGTTAGATCTTGTACTTTAGAAACCCTTTATGTAAATACCAGAATGTAAGATTAATTTTCATCCATGGAAGCACAAAGATTAATACCATATAACAAATATTATTGAAGATACAAAACAAAGAAAAATGTATTTTGGTCATCATTAGTCTTTATATTATGTTGAAAGTCTGTCTGTTTTTCTCAGGATTTTATTGATCATATGCTTGATATTTTTTACTATTAAAAAAAAATATTAACACTTTCTGTTCATTGTTCAGGATAAGTTTTATTTCATTTTATTTTACATTTGAGGCAAAAATCAAAAGTGTTTTTGTCATACATTCTTATATTATTGAGAGTTCAGGCTTGGGAACCAGATAAATAAAATGGAACTAGTAACATTTCATCATCTTTGAGCAGACACTGAATTTTTACCTTACTTTGTATTCCATAAGGAAGCTCTTTGCTAAAAACATCTAAGGGACTCAAAGTCATACCAGACCTCAAGTAGAATACATATATTTGATCCTTTCCTAAAGATGCTGGAAAAAGGGTTGGTTCTTTGTTCTATCCCAGAAAGTATGTGACTTCTGCTAGGCCAGACCAAAAATGGAGTATTTCTGCCATATCTTGGCTATTACTCACAGGTGATCCAATGCTAAAGATGTTGGGAAAATTATCGGCTCATTCTTCTGCTCCAGAAAATACCTGATTCCTCCTGCCATGCTTCTTTCTTCACAAGTGTCAGATTAGACCAAAAATGAAGTATTGCTGCCATATCTTTCCAGCCGTGAAAATTGAAAAGTGTTTACATGACCTTGTGGGTAATGCATTATTTTCCACCTTACAACCACTTACCCACAGACAAACCCTCTCAATCGCCTCTCTTTGTTGCTGTTTCCATGGAAACTGCTCTGATGAGCTTCATTCCCCCTTTTACTTGTGACATACATTTGGGAAAATCATCCACATTCCATTTGTATCCGATTATTAAAAAGGAAGATCCATTCGGACAGCTTCATCCCAAGAATCATTATGTTGTGAAAAAGACTCTTGAGAGGATGCTTTCCTAAACACTCCAATCTTATCTGCTTCAAGTCTGGGGTAAGCTAATATTTTTTTCCCATATCCTCATAATCTGCACTTTTTTTTTTTTTTTTTTTTGAACTTCATATTACATTCATACAACAATATCATTCAATAACCCTCTGCGTTGATTGGCTCTTGGGTGAAAAATTAGTAAAAAAAAAATTCTGCATGGGAGGATGGGGAAAAAAATTCTGTATAGAAATGGGGAGGTATTGTTAGTGAATGGACAATAAGGTTTAGGTTTCAGATAACACATGAATATTTAATTTTAGAAAATGTTGATAAGTCATCAATCATTTACAAAAATTTTGTGGCTTGTATCGATGTTCCGTAGCTCTTTGTTCTTATTCTTTTGCATAACTGGCTGGTATAACCGCTTGCTACAGAGTTAAATATTCTGATTCCTTGCTCAGTGTCAGCATTTTTATTCAGCCATATCTGCACTCTGACTTTTACCAAAATTGTTTTGTTTTCTACTGCTTGTCAATTCTCTGCAGAAAATATTTTTGTGAGGAAATATTAATGATTTAGTGATACAAGGTTTACTAATTAACCCATAGATGGGGAGGGAAGAAAAGATAGATTCATACATACCTCATCAGTATTTGATAAACAAATTATAATGTGGATATAAAGTGGGAGATCAATTCCATATTACAATCAATATATAAACTGATCCCTCTCTTCAAAGCTATGATAGTTTTTATACATGTACATTCTGGAGAATGTAAATAAATCTAAAAGACAGGCCTGTGTAGCTAATCAGTATTTGATTGATTCATTCATTTTCTACTGCTTATCAAACATTTTCAGGTTATTCAAAACTAGAAAATATTTTAAGATTATAAGAGGTTTTTTTTTAAATAATGATTTAGTGATAAAACTCTTATTAATTAGCTCATTAAGAGAAGAGAATTTGATAAAT
The DNA here is from genome assembly GCA_963932145.1 of Acanthosepion lycidas. Lineage (NCBI taxonomy): Eukaryota > Metazoa > Mollusca > Cephalopoda > Sepiida > Sepiidae > Acanthosepion > Acanthosepion lycidas. Next base: position 31,254,422 of record OZ010604.1, on the reverse strand, counting down.
TATAATGTGGATATAAAGTGAGTGATCAATTCTATATTACAGTTAATATATGAACTGATCCCTCATTAGCAGCAATAAATTTTTGAAAAATATTACCAGCAATAAAAATGCTATTTGCATTAAATAACTCATTTGATATGCTGTAAAAGAAAACAAACCAAAGCTTTTCCAACATGCATTTGCATGTAAGTGAACATAACGAACCCAACTAGAATTGGAACTTGGCTCTCTGATTAACAATTCCAAGCCATTATACTGCTTGCACAACCAAATATATAATTAATAAGCAATAAAATCCCAAATCACCTCATATGGGGAATAGCCTATTTTGGCAGACAATGATATTGGTCGTCTGTCTTATCAAACCCGGTGTGTACTGAGTCATGTTTCATTGGAAAAATACAAAAACAAAAAACAGTAAATAATAATGAAATTATTTGTTTGTTTTCAATTAATTTGCACAAGGGTGTATATTAATTTGCACAAGGGTGTATATTATCATCTAAATTATACAAAAATGAAAATAACACTGACATCTTTTATTCTAACAGATTTATTTACCAAAATAATACAAGTCTCTTCTGGATAATCTCCTTGTTTAAGTTGGTGAATGCTGCCATAATCCTTGCTTTCAGTTCATCTTTGGTGTTTTGTTGGTCTCTCGCTCAACTGTGCCCCACACATAATAATCAAGGGGGTTGCTGTCTGAGGAGTTAGATGGCCAGATATTAAGGGGGGTGATGTGATTGCAGAAATTGATAACTAGGACTGGGTTCTCCTGCTTTGTGTGGCATAGTGCAGAGTCTTGTTGCCAGACATAGGGTCTTCCAGCAGCCACCCTCTTGATGCAGGGCAGCACTACCTCCTGAAGGCAGTAGGCCTCCATATTGAGTCTGGGGTCCTGTGGGAAGATGAATGTAGGCATAACATCGCCATCATTAGACTCATCCAACTCTTTTCAAATCCTTTGCACTGTCCTCAGATTGACACCCAAATACTCTGAAATGTTCGTAATTGGAGCTTCCAGCATGAAGGCCAAGCAATGCAGCATGCTGTTTTCAAATTCCTGACAGAGTGAATTGAGTCAAATGATTAAATCAAAAAAATGTGAATTCTTGAATTTTTTGTTTTGTTTCATAGGTTAGAAGAGTATTTCTATTTTGTTTGGAAGCCTTAGTGATTGATTTTTTGGTAATTTTAAGTTGGTAATTCCTATTGAGAAAGTCACTATGGGTTTTTGTAATCTGCATCTTCTGTGTCAACATAACAGAATATCATCTGGCCCACACATTAATTTCATTTCTATTTTCACACCAGAGTCTCCTCAAGCAGGATCCTAATCTCCAGTATCATTCAATTGAAATGGTTATCAGTTATTTCATCATCCCAGCACTTTGTTATTTTCTTAACTCTATTTTATGATTCCTGTCACTATGCAGAACTGTCCGCACACTGGAAGGAACCCTAAATGTTTCCTGTAAATAGGAAAAACACATCTTTTCAGAATATCAGAAATTTCCAAAAGTTTGTTTCCTCATTTCCAATGTAATTTGAAATTCTTACCCCATCCCAACATCCCAACCCATGCACTTGAGACTCACATTCCAGTTGCTCTTAGTCCATGCATAAACAAGATACCCTGAGGCTGTTTTCCTCCAGTTATATATTGAGAGCAGCCATCTTGAAATGCCTTATCATGGTTACTGTGGACAGTGCAGCCTTTGTTTTGTTTTCCCTTGTATAGTGACACGGTGTATTGGACACAATAATTAGAAAAAAAAAACAGAACAAAAATATTGGTTGAAAAACAAGGAAAGAATGAAAAATCAAATGAGAAAAATAAAATATTCTGAAAATGAAGGAAAGAATGAAAACTTTCAATTTTACTCACCTCTTTCTTTTCTTCTGTATGCTTTCTTTCTCTCACACATTCTCTCTCTTCTTTCTTTCCTTTTTTTCTTTTTGTCCACATTTTAAAATGTCACCTGTGTGGTTCTAGTGAACTTAGCTAGATGAAAACATTATTGTCACTTGCCTAAGGTCTTACCATCAGGTGGGGGAGGTATAAAATGTGACAGAAATACCTCCTACATAATATTAAGACATTAATGGCAATGGTTTCATCTATCTAATGTCTTACCATTATGTAGGGAGGGTAATTTCTGCCACACTTGTATTAAAAAAAATTCAATGCATTGTTTTATTTTAAATCCTTATGTGTCCTGGTATAATTGCTTCTTTATTTCTTTCCTTCCCAAGAGGTTGTATTAATTTTGCCTTTGTCCAACAAATAACTTTTTCTTTCTTCATCTTGTAAGTTCTTTCATTAATGGTAAGACATTAGCTAGATAAAGCTGCTAAGAAAGTAGGTTCACTGTGTCACTATGCGAGACAATTTTTCTCTCCAGAATCTGTCTTACATATCTGTAAGTCTACCATTCATCCATGCTTAGAATATTGCTGCCATATATGGTCCGCTGCCCCTGCTATTTACCTAGAGCTCTTTGATAAGATCCAAAGAAGAATCAGTAATATTATTGGTCCTGATCTGGCAACTTGGCTTCAGTCACTTGCCCATAAGGTTTCCTCTGTGTACCTTTTCTATAAATAAATTCATGGTAATTATTCAGATGAGTTCTTTGCTATGGTCTTTTTGAATTTAAGTGCAGTACTAGACTGACGGCGAGATCTCATCAATTTACAGTTGAACTGGCCAGATGTAACTGTAAATTCTATGCTAACAGTTTCTTTTCTTGCACTTCTTGTTTGTAGAACTCCTTTCCAGATCCATACTTTCCAGCCAACTTTGAATTTTAAATTTTTGAAGATTTTTGAATTGCAATCGATTGTCCTTCAGATTTCTCTTTTCTCTTTCTGTTCATTATTAATGTTTCTGTTCCTAATTCATCTACATCCTGTAACTTCTTGTGCCTTAGTGGTTTTACTGCTTTGCATGGGGTGAAACCAAAAAAAAAAAAATATCTCAAATTTTCTTTTGTGTTTCTTTTTCATCTTCAAATTCTTCATTCATTCATTTCTTGTATTGTCTTTTTTTTAACAGTTTAAACTGCTTTTCTATTTTTAGGTATCTAATATCCACTGAGAATATTGTATGTATTCGAAATGTTTGTAGGAAAATAATTGGAAAAACTAATAATAGATACAGTTCTACAAATATGAATAAACTCTGAGTTGTGTGAAAATAGATAATGGTAATATTAGTTGTTTCCTTATAAAGAAGCATTTGGTATCTATTTACCAATCAGTGTACTTACTTTCACTTGAGATTTATAAAATCTTTCTCTTTAAACAATTTTTCAAGAAAATATGTTTCTTAAGTCCACTAGCTGTTATTGCTCTTTCCAATAGTGATAGGGAGTTTTCTTCCTAACCTTTTGTTTGAAGTAGTGTGGAATGTCAACATCTTGATTATGCCATTATTTTCTCTGTGAGTTACATGTCATATTCATTTTTAGCTATTGCTGAAGGCAATAATATATATATATATATATATATATATATATATATATATATACATATACACACACTCACACACACATTTATATAAAAATATAAAAAAATTTATATATATATATATATATATATATATATATATATATTGAGAGAAAACACAAAAAAACAGAACTCTGTCTGTATCCTCTCAATCTCTGACAAAACTTTAATAAAAGTGAAACGTTCTTTTATTTTATATATATATATATATATATATATATATATATATACACACACACACACACATGAGAGAGAGAGAGAGAGAGAGAGAGAGAGAGGGAGATACTAATTTAAAAAATAAGAATATTTCTTGTCATGTTTTCAAAAATACAATTAGTACCAAACCATTGAACAACATAGCAAACATAAAAATTGTGCCTATAAATCAAATACATCGCACTTGGATTATTTTAAAAAAAGTTTTTTTTTTAAACAAACAACAACAAAAATCAATGGAAAACAAAGCAGTTTACAAACTCAAGAATGATTTTTCTTTAAAAAAAAAGCTTCAAAAAAGTAGAAAAAATTTGTTTATGAATGAAGTCCCATAAACTGAACCTCAAGATATTGTAAAATTTATCAGCAAAAATAGAATAAAATATCCCCCAAAAGAAAACAGACAAATAGATAACAACACCATAAATATGAAATTCCTATCTTTACAAAAACCAAAGGAAAAAAAAAAAACAAATCAAATAAATAGTTCCCCAAAAAGAAAATTTTCAAAAGTCAGTTTTACATAATGATAAAAACATTTTTTTTAATTTCTCCTCCCCACTCCTTGAATGTGTGTTTCTCTTTCTTTTTTGTCTCTTCCTCATTGTCTCCTTTTCTCTCTTTTTCATTTCTTGTTTCTCTATTTCTCCCTTCCACTTTTTGCTCTTTTCTTTGTCTTTTTCTCCTCATTTCTCTCTCTTCTATTTTTGTTTATTACTTTTTCTTTCTCTACTCTTGTGTGTGTGTGTGTGTGTGTCTATCTTGCTCCCTCTTTTGCCATCTCTCTCTCTCTCTCTCCTGCTCTCTCATCTCTCTCACTCTCTCTTCCTCTTTTTGCCCTTGTATTTCTTTTTCTGTGCTTAATAAAAGAAAATCAAACTAAAAAGAAAAATTCTCTTCAAATGGGCAGTCATGGAAGAAATTGTAAGTTTGGAACCAAAGTTCAATGCCAAATTCATTATCATCAAAATCATTTTTTTATGCATTTTTTCTAATATGAATTTCCTTTACTCAGAATTTTATTAATGTCAAAAAACAAGAAAAAGCTTGAAATGTCTATTACCTTCTGAAACATTTGGAAAAACAAAACAGATATCACTATTTACATTATTTGGACTATTGTCCTCATTTTTGTTGCCATATTTATTACATTTCGGCTGTTGTACACTCCAGCCTTCTTCAGGTGGTTGGAATGTCGAACTGAACCCTTTATTTCACTCACTGGGGTAGACTGTTCTGGTTCCACGTGCCATGTCTAATGGATGTCAGTTATCGGTTATCTCCTGCTTAATTCCCTCTCCAATTCTCCACTGCCTTAACCAGGTATTGAACTCACACTCTTTGGGTCCTGTCATTGGATCTAACTAACGCCTTTATCCTTGAGATCACATGGCACAGTGGTTAAAGGCATTAGTTAGATCTCAAAAATATAGACAGATACCAAAACAGATATCACTTACAGTTAAAATAAGTAACTACTTCACCTGATTTGTTTGTTATAATTGCAAGTTTATTAATTCATGCAATATGCAGTAAAAATGGTTTCCTCCATGTTGGAGCAGAAAATTCTACATCAAGGACAGATGGCCCTGTGGATATAGGCGTTGGTTAAATCCAGTGACTAGACCCAAAGAGTTGTGAGTTCAATACCAGGCTACAGCAGTGGTGAACTAAAAACTTGGAGAGTTGAATTAAAGGGAAATAACTGAGACAAGCGTAAGAGGCATGGCACGTGGAACTAGAACAATCTACCCCGGTGGATGAAATAAAGGGTTTGGTTCAAAATTCCAATCACCTGAAGCTGGCCAACCATGCAATGGCCGAAATTTTGTAAATATGGCAATGAAGATGCGGATAACAGTTTAGAGAATGTAAATGATGCAATTAAAGTTGTACATGGTGGGACAGAAAAATTTAATTTTCCTGTCATTGCTACTTCTCTAAAAATAAAAAAAAAAATAAAATCAAAACCAGTTTTTGTTTGTCACTATATCAGTCATTTTGTTACTTTTGTAACACCATTCATTTTTTTCTTTCATGTTCATACACAGTCATATATTATTTTTTTTTTTAAACAGATAAGGTATGATACATGTTGAATTTTCCATATCAAACTGACATTGTGTGTGTAGGTTCATCTATCATCCGGTTCACACTCCTTTCCAGTTTGTTGAATAGAAGTAGAGGTTTATCCCATGTTTCCTGTTTAGGATTGGGTTTCCAATTCCTTCTAAAATCTTTTTCATTTCCTTTCACTCTCAGTAGTCCCTATCATCTTAGTGGCATTATTGCCTTGCTTGGGGTGAAGTAATAAAAAGAAAAAAAAAAAAAACAGTATTTTTTAAATTATTTTTACTTGAAGGACAGTAAAGTATTTATGTCAAAAGTAAACACTGTATCATTTAATCAACTCTTTTGTGCCTAATTGAAGATCTCTTGTCAGCCGCTTGTAAAATATTTCTTCCAACGAATCAGGGTATATGACTTTTCAGCACTTTCAGACAGACACAGGAATAGAACTTTTTCTGCGTGCTGTGTCCCTTCAGGACATGGGTGATCATGGCACTCCACAACTTCCTGATGATAGTGCTGATGACTACATTTACTGCCAACATGAAAGTTCAGGACTAGAAGCTTTCAGTTTCACCGAGGCCTGTTCCCGTCGTACATTCTCTATCACTGTTTGGCTTTGCAAACAGTTGATGATTACAACAGATCCAGTGAACCAGTGGATGAAGAGGGCTATGCATGAAGGCCATACGACAGAAGGCACCATTAGAAATTATAACAGAATTAGTGGCCGTCCATTGCTGTTTCTTCACTGGATTCTGTATGTACCGCAGAGATTAGGTCATGAAAATAAAAAGTGTGTTGGTTAATTGCTGGTAAGTTGAGGTGCACCTTAAACAAATAATCATAGTTTCTGTTTTAGAAAGATTTATCTAAATTCTTAATTCTTAAAACTCTTGGGATAAAATATTAATAGTTTGTTTTAGATCATTTTTATGCCAGCTATGAACATGAATGGTATTATGGCATATGAATTCATAGAAGTGTGCATGTGTGGGGGGACAGCTGGTAGGTTAATTATTTTGTCATAAATGCTTCTTCAAGTGTCACACATGGCTACATTCTTTTTTACTGTCCTCTCCTGATATCATGCTCAGGTCCCATCTCCTGGTAGCCCTGAGGTATGAGGTTTTATATCCTTTTTGCCAGGCTTGAGAATTTGGAATGAACTTGAAAAGTTTCTTTGTGTCAATTCTTATTCTTTTGATTGGCCAAAATTATTTTATTTTCTGATCTTCCTTTCTTTTTCATCGTATTTTTTTCTTTTTTTTAAATCACAGATAAGTCAGATCTGCTCCTGCAAACTTTTTGGTGTTTTGATCTAGGTTCACTCTTTTCTTTTTCTCTTTTTTATTTTTCATAGGTTGAGAGAGAAATATAGAAAGAGAAGTTCAGAGAAAGAGGGAAAAACAGAGATAAGGGTTTTAAAAGAAAGCACAAATACCTTATTTTGATTTGAATTCTTTTTTGTTTTTTGTTTATATATTTTATTTTTATCAGGATTCACTGCAGCATTAGTGTAGCTGCATTCATTGTTGGTACTATTTGGGCATGAGATATATGTTCTGATCCAAGTGGCTGGGTAACTTATAACCACATCATGTTGACCCACACCTGTAGAAAAAAGAATCAATTTTCTTATATCTGTGACCTGTTTTGTTTTATCGACACAAGAATGGCAACAAGTAGACATTTTTAAATAAAGCAATTCTTTGGTTCACATTGGTTTTTGATTTTGTCAAGATAAAGACAACAATAATATTTTTAATCTGTTCAAATTCATTTGCCAACAAAGTGCTCATTGTAAAGATCAGTTCTGGCAATGAACAGGCAGACATGTTTGTCCTTTATTATTAGGTGCATATCTCACCTGAGACTGCCAAAATATTCTTAAGAATGCATTAACACAAATTTATTTGATAATTAGAGAGATGGATATTTTGAAGATGAATCACAAGTTAATAAACAATATAATAACAGTTCTAACTCAATAGAACAATGGTTCTCAGCTAGAGAGGAATCTTTTACTTTTTTTTGTTTTTTTATTTATAGAATTTTGTTTCTTGAATTGCAGTTGATCCTGGTATTCTATTGCATTCTATTTTGGCATTCTATTGAAGATTTGGGATGACGCTCTGACTGATTGTGAAAAGGCCAAAAAAGGTGGAGGACCAATGTATTATAATAATATTATCCATATTATCAGTTACTGTCAATAATATTATATTATTATTCTTGCATTTCATAAAAATTAATGAATAATAAAACAAAAAAATATAAAATAAGAAAATAATAATAATAATAATAATAAAGGAGGTATTAGTAGCAAAATTACTTTCAGATGCAAGGTAGTAATTAGGATAAGAAAGTAGTTAAAAAGTGAATGAGAAAATAGATGAAATTGTAAGAATATGCAAAATAGTCTAAGCATATAAATAATATTAAGTGAATATTAAGTGACGAGCATAGAAACAATAATTTTGATTTTGAATTCCAAAATAGAAATGATGGCTTGACTTTTAATTAAAAGAGAACATTGGGCAAAAATGTTTGAGAAATAGAGGGAAATCATCTATCAATAAATTTTATAAGATTTTTCTGTAGAATTCATTTCTTTTTAGGTGGCTTTTTAGTCATTAATAATACGTTCCTTTTGTGTAGAGTTGAAATATGTCTTTCTGCAGATTCTTATTACTGTTCATAGTTTTTTTAGAATTAATCAATTAATTAAAAATTCCTTTTGAAAACCTTTAGTATGTGAACAGGAGTAGAGGTTTATCTCTTGTTCCATATTTATGATTGGGTTTCTGGTTCCTTCTAAAGTCTTTTTTTGTACTCTTTCACTCCCAGTATACCCTTGCATCCTGGTGGTGTCATCACCTTCTTTGGGGTGAATTGATAAAAAAAAAAAAAAAATGTAACTGTGGAATAATCTCTCCAAATCGATCAGTCCCGTCTACAGGCCACGGATATGTTCGACACTACTCCCATAGAGAGTAGGATTGGAGGACTGAGTTAAAATTCCAGTCAAACCCATTGTATTGACTTTTATTTCAAATGCCCTTTTCGCAAGGTATAAATCAATTTATTCTCCTCCTGTTTTGGGGTTGAATTTCAATTGGGAATATTCCTGAGAGGAACAAAAGAAAAGAAGATGTAGAAAGCCACAGAGACTGCACATAGAGAATTTCTATGTGCAAACTGTCAGAGTTTTGTGCTTTTTGGCAGATTGAATGCTTGAGTAGTTGAAATGAATCTGTTGAATGACATTTTGAGGTCAAAGTTTGAAAAGATTTCTTCAGATTGTATGTTCCCCCCTTTTAGTCTGTCTTGGCTTTTGATTCATTTATTTCATAGTTCAGAAAATGATATAAAAATTTTCCTAGACAGAAAAAATTTCAGGTGCCTGTTATTTTTTTTAACAGTATATTTTTTTAAATTTTTATTGTATACATACACGCACACAACAAATCCATTCAGATAATCCCACTTAATCTGTTACCGAATGCCTGTTGCTTTTTCTTGTACTGTTTTCCTCTTTATCGTAGAGAATATTTTATGCATAAGCAAATATAGAGGGGTGCTGAAAAATTCTTTTTTCCTGCCAAGAAGTGACCCCACTAAAAAAAAAAGAAAAAAAAACCCTACATTATTGTTGTTTTGGTCAGATTCTGGAAAGTAAGTTGAGATGATAAATTTTTAGTAGCCCCTTGTAGTGTTAAGGATTATAGCCCCAGTGTAAAAAACATCAGCATAGTTTTCATTTTATTAGGTGACAATCATATTATCCATAACATTCTGTTCAAAATGGATACCATTGTGTTCTGTCTGTCTAACTATCTCTGTCTGTCTATCTATCCAAGTCTCTTTCTATATCTATCTGTTTATCTATCCATCTCGGTCTATCTTGGACTATCTGTCTATGTATCTTGGTCTGTCTATCTATCTTTTGCAATCTGTTTATCTATTGTATCAAAGCATTTACTTAAGTATAAATCTTTTACATGAATGGAAACAAATAAAAAATATCATTGTTAATTCAACAAACAAAACATATATTCATTTTGGAACATCCTGTATACATTTTCAATCATAGATTTATAAGAAGGCCTATTCTCTTTTCTCTATTGTCATTATTTCTCTCACTTATTCATCTTTTCTCTCTTTGCTTCTCGTCTTCTAAAAATAAATATATTAACTCCAGCAACACCAACATACATTACTTATTCCATTTTTCAACTTATATACTTCTTTTGTCTTACACTGTTCTTGTTTTCTCAACCATTCTTAATCTTCCGTCTGCAAACACTTTTATACAAAACCCAAACAGTATGTAATTGAAAGAGTCAATACCACTCGTCATCTTGCCTCACCCCCAGAAGCAATACTTATATTCCAATACTGGTTGGAACAATAAGCAAAATTCTGGCAAACATTGTCTAAACGTGAGACACAGATCCACAGTCGAAGAAAGAGATACATGAAATAAATAAAATAGATACAAAGAAAATAATAAGAAAAAAAGAAAAGGAAAATAATAAGAAAAAAGGAAAAGGAAAATAATAAGAAACACAAAAGGAGAAGATTTGAGAGACTAGGGAGACAGTATTCAGGAGCTGATAGATCGAATGGTACAACAGGTACATTGTTATGCACTCGGGGCACATGCAGAATGTGGACAAACATTTACGCCGTGTGTCCATGAAAGAAATGTGTCTGAGGATTTGTGTCGAACATATCCGTGGCCTGTAGACGGGACTGATCGATTTGGAGAGATTATTCTTAAAGCTGACTGTTCATCTATTTCCAACTTCATCAATGAATTGGAAACCTTGTTTAACCAAAGAGGTTTGGCTATAATAGTATCTGTTAATCTCAGCGCTGTTAAAAGCTCAGAGTGGTTGGTGTAGAAAGAGAAACAAACAAAAGGTGGTATTTTTGAGTCAGCTAAGCTCCGGAGTTGGACAGAATCAAGTATACTGGTTGTTTACCTCTGTGGATTGTGTTCATTAGATCTTCTTTTATATATACTAATTTAAACACACACACACACACGCACAATAAATACATATATACCTACGTTTGTAGTGCAACTTGGTTTTCCAAGTCATCAGTAATAAGTGGCTCATTTGCTATTTGTACCTAATGACTTAGGAAATCATGAAACTTGAAAGTTGTACTACAAAACATAGGTATATATGTGTATTTATTAATATATACTTCATAGCTATGTTTAAACTACATTGAGCACTGTTTTGTTTGCACCATAAATTAAATAAATGTTTATTTGCTTATTTGTGTATGTGTGCTGTTTCATTAAAATACTTTTTTTATAAATACTAACATTGTTGTTTCAGTAGTATAGTAAAAGCATATAGAATTGCACATGGATTATGCATATGCACACACACACACACACACAAACAAATATTTATTTCAGCAGGTAAGTCTTTAATACCAGGTATTAAAAACTTGCTGAAATAAATGTATACTCTGTATATAATATATTGAGCTCTCTTCATGGATTTGTCATTTTAATATTTTATATTAAAAAGACCTACTTGGATTATACTTATCACTTTTGATTTCAATATTATTATTATTATTATTATATATATATAATATATCTATCTATCTATCTATCTATCTATCTATCTATCTATCTATCTATCTATCTATCTATCTATATATATATATATATATATATATAACTAAAAATATATCTGTAAAAGAACAATATGTATAAAGACAAAAGGAAAACTACAGTGTAGTGAAACACCCTCATTTCCTTCAATTTACATTGATGAGATGTAAGTTCTACTTGAGCAGATTCTTCCAAAAAAAAAAACAAAACAAAAAACACTGCTTTGTGGAACCAATTCCCAAGAAGTTGCTTCACTGGTCTCTACAATCCTAACCTGTTCAGGTCTAGGGTTAACCATTATCTTTCCCACATATCCCCATAAACTGTACCTCTTAATCTGTAACCCTCTACCTTGAGGGGTTCTTGTAATTTGAACAAGTTGATTAAAAACATAACCATCTTTCATTGTTACCATCAGCACAACTGAGAGATCTATTCTAATCATTTCTTCTCTTGCTTGTGGCACTCTCTTTCTTTCCTGTCAACTATGTTCTTTGAAAATTTAAATGTAACATCAATTGTCATCTTCTGTCTCCTTGAATCCTCATCTTTTAATGTCAATTCGTCTCAGTAACATTTTCTCAGTTTCCTTCATTCTTAGTAAACCCTTGTGTCTTAGTGGCTTCATCACCTTGCTTGGGGTGAAATGATTAAAAATAAATAAATACTTAACATTGGTAAGTTCTATTCTAATAGTTTCTTCTTTCACTTGTGGCACTCTCTTCCAAATTCTTTCTTTCCTGTCAGCTATCTCTTTTGAAAATTTAAATTCAATTTCAATCGTCATCTTGTCTCCTTGAATCCTCGTCTTTTAATGTCCATTCATCTCAGTAACATTTTCTCAGTTTCCTTCACTGTTAGTAACCCTCTTTCGTCTCAGTGAACTTGCTTGGGTTGAAATGATTAAAAAAAAGATAAACATTTGTGAAGCTGGTCATAAAATGTACATCTCTTTGAATATCTTGTTCATTTAATTTTGTTTGTCTGGCTTCTGTAGTTGCTCACATATTTACATTTTAGATGATGTCAATTATTTTGAGGATACCCTGTATTTTGTACGTAATTTTATGTCTTCAACCACAGATATTTTTTTCAGGATTTTAGACTTTTAGGGTAAAAGTATGTTTTTTAGATATATAGTTATATATATATATATATATATATATATATATATATATATATATATGCCTTTAAATTCTTTGGGGAATATAGGGCCAGAAGATATTATTGCAGTTTCTATAACAAACCAGGTGGAAGCATGGTGGAGTAATGGATAATGGTTTGGGTTGAGGAATCGGAGAGTTGAGTTCAAATTCCAGTCAAATCCATTACATTCACTTATGTGCTAATACCCTCGGGAAAGGTATGAATTCTCTTCTTCTTCCCACAGCTATGGATCAATAGCAGGACAGACCAGGTTCTATAACTTTGGGTGGTAACTGGTCTAGTAAAAGGGCAACTCAAAACCAACCCTCCAGGTTGGGGATTGTGCAGTAGGCTAACAAGCTACTCACTTAAAATGATATATAGTTTATAGATCATAAAATGTAAGGTTATTTTTATAAAAATAGATTTTTATAGTAAAATTACCTTACATTACATTTTTTAGTGTTGTCATTTTATTATAAAAATGTAATTTCTCATAATACATTGACACCTTTTGAAACACCAAAGATGATCAGGTTCTCCCTACTGTATCAAATTTTAGCATTATAGATATTTACATTGATAATAATATTATTTCATAATATTGACATTAATATTATTCTGTAGACCTTTTTACTTCTTCATAACAGTTGACAATATCATCAATATTATTTTTATATCATTATTATTATTATTCATGTCTTTATAATGGTGAATGAAAATGAGCATATCGATCACTATGTGAGAAATAAAAATTTGTTACGTTGTGATCAATAAACTCTATAAGCTTAGATAGGTGTGGCATACACGCATGCGCACACGCTCTGTGCTTCCATCCTGACGAGGATTCTGCTCACTGCATTGACAAAGGCATTAGGCTTATTGTATATAGAATGGTCAGCTGGTTTGTTTATTCTTGCTTAGATATTTCTATTGTCTTTCTACAAATACGTCGCACTCGAGTCGATAAAACTTTCTCAGCTGGCCTACCAAATCTTCTTTGCTCACCACAACATCTCATTTTTGTTTTTTGTTTTGTTTTTTTGCCATTACCATTGTTCTACTTCCAGATTGTGGAAGAATTTCAAAAGCAATGCCTTATTAGTAAATTTTCAAAGAAGTTTTTCTGAATGTCTGTTTTCAACATTGCTCTTCTATTTCCTGATTTTTTCCTAAACAGGACAAAGGTAGAGCCACATAGTATCATAATTATAACACTGCTTGTTTCTTAGTGTCTATATTATGCCCTGTTATTACCTCAAATAAATAATGGATTATTCCATTTTGACTGAAAGGAAAGACAGAAGAAAAAGATATATATCTGAGAGGCTGTTTGTTTGTAGTCAAAGAAAGAAAGAAAGAAAATGTGAGTTGGAAAGAAAAAAGAAGACATAGAGGAGGTGATAACACTCTCATGCATTTAACGTCTGCTTCAGTGAAATGGAAAAAAAAACTTGTCAATTTTTAATCTCATTTGTACCATCTTACTTCTTTAAATAATAATCTGCATTCATACTTATTGTCATTGCAATATTTGGGTAAAAGTCGTTAAGCTTAAATATTTAATGATGCAGTTGGAGAATTTCCATAGATATTTTAAGGTCATGGAACTTGCAAGGAACTTATTCATCAGTAAATTAACTTTTCTCAAGTTCAGTAGCTGTTATCATTCATTCTATCATTGATGCGGGTTTTCTTACCTAACCTTTTGTTTCAAGTAATGTGGAACATGAACAGCTTCAAGTTACATGTGCTATCCATTTTAACTGTTGCTGTTGTTGCAAGTCTTTAAGTGAAGGAGTTTCTTTTATTTGTGATTCTTTAGAGTCAGTTCACAAGTTTTAACACAACATCCAGATGAAGTCTCAATCTGACAAGGCTATTTAAAAACCTGACTCAAGGTTTTAGGTTAATGTTTTACTTTCCTAGCAGTTTTCAGTGTGAAGTAAGATTACGTCTATCACAGCATATTCTATGTTCAATTTCCCTATCACCAATACTAAATACTGATCCATACACTGATGTATTTGAAATTGATTACTATTTATTAATTCCACATCCTGAATTTTTATCATGAAATCAGGGTCAGTGCCATCACTGTTTTCATTTCAATTCCAGACCATATTTTGGAGTCACATTTCTTAGAACAATTTGTAGAGAATGATTTTTTTTTTTTTTTCTTTAAGATGATTTTTTATCTTGATATGAATACCTATGTCCTTCTGTCCTGAGTATGATGATAAATTACATCCACATCCTGGGTAAGATTATAAACTATATCCAACAGCAAGGCCTCTGATCAGGAGGTTTTGAGGAGCATGGAACCACATCTTAATTGCTGGTGTTCCCAGGTCCACCCTGACCCAGAGTGGTAGCACCCGTCAGAGTCCCAGCTATGGGCAAATATTCAACCACAATCTGGGATCAAAACACTATGAAAGTGTAAAAATAGGTTTTAGTACCAGCAATACATTTTTGTAAAAAAGTTATTATCAGCAATGAATGTTTGAAGAAAATAATTATTACCAGGAATACATTTTTGGAAAAAAATGTTAACAGCAATAAAAATCTTATTGGCATTAAATAACCATATTGCTGGTTTGTAAAATTGTTAAAAAAAAAAAGAAATAAAAAATTAAAATATTAGTAAAAATTAATAATAAAGTGCCTTTGTGTCACATCTTTATTTTAATATCTCATACGAAAAAAAGAGTTGCACCACTGAGATAAATATATTAAAAATAACCAACTTCAAAAGAAAATTACTTTGCTGTGTAGATATATATTTTTCTCAATGTGGAACATGTAAATATGTATATATAGATTTGTGTATGTCTTAGTGGTATAAACATCTCTATGAGAACAAAGCATGATTGTCATCCTTTCAGCCATTCCATTCTGTCCATGAATTACAATGTTATTATTATATCATGGATATAATAATACTCATAATGGGAAAAATACAAATGGGAAAATAAACCTTTCTTCCATAACTCTCTCTCTCTCATTATACTACAATTACTATCCTTCATATAATAAAGCAAGATTAAAAAAAAAGGAGAAAATTGTCCATAGTCTATGATGTAGTGTTGAGGTATGAAGAAAATAAGTTAGAGACAACACAAAATGCAACATTCTGTTTTGTGGTTCACGGCTCAGTCCACATTTGAGAAATTAGGACTGGTGGGGAATTCATAGTTTGACCTGAACATTTTTTTCTCAGATTTAAAAGTCAGTTGGGAAAAGTGCACAGTGATTGGTTAAGTTGTGTGTTAAGTATCTGAAGAAGCAACCAATCAAAGAGAAGATTAAATATCTAAGCAACCAATCAAAGAGAAGATTAAATATCTAAATATATAGCTAGGTTATTGGATTTTGGAACAATAGTGAATGTTTGTCAGTTGTAGCCTGGAATCAGAGCAATGTGGTTATGGTTGTTTGGCCACTAGCTAAGAGAAAATTGAAATGCTACTTGTGTTGAGAGAGGTATT
The DNA here is from genome assembly GCA_963932145.1 of Acanthosepion lycidas. Classification (NCBI taxonomy): domain Eukaryota; kingdom Metazoa; phylum Mollusca; class Cephalopoda; order Sepiida; family Sepiidae; genus Acanthosepion; species Acanthosepion lycidas. The sequence goes on along the minus strand of OZ010604.1, from coordinate 31,238,342 downwards.
TGGTCCTTTTCTTTCACATGTTGATAAAAGTAATAAATGAATTTTTATGAAGAAAAAAAAACAAAACTGAAAACAGTTCCCCTTCACCTGCACACAAGGAAAGAGAATCAAAATGGCTTCTGGTTGATTTTCATGTTTGTTTGAAGACTGAGAAATTGGAAATGGACCAATACTAGTGTTTTCTTGAGTTGTGCTATATTTTGGTTGTATTCCAGTGTGTATCTATAGATACATACATATACACTCGTTATGAGTTCCATGTAACTTTCTTGTCCTTCTTTTGAATGTCTTGCTGATTGCCTTAATCATTTGAACAACTACCCCACATGGTAATGCACAGGGTTATTCAAAAAGAATGAACCGATTCCATAACACATTGCTTCAGTTCTCATGCATCATCATAGAATGAGTCAATGACCATTTATAAGAGGGGTTTTCTACCTTTTTAATGGCTGCCACAGGGGTACTGTAGTCATGTCATATCTCCAGCAACATTCAGTTGTTTGTTTACCCCTGAAATGGTGAGTCCTCAGCAAAAGGTGTTCTGCGTTTTCAAGTTTGCAATAGCAAATACGGTTGTCATGGTGCAGTGTGCTTTTTGAAGGCACTTCAACATTAATCCATCCTCTCCTAAGAACATTTGATGGTGGTTTAAACTGTTTGAAGAGGGTGAGTTTTCGATGAACAAGTGTCAAGAATCCGAGTTGCATTTGAGGGGAGTGCATGGAAGACCATAAATCAAGCTAGCCATGAGCTTGTGATATCTCAATCCACTATCTACCATGTGCTAAGAAAGATGTCTACATTTGAAACCTTACAGATTATGCCTTGTTCAAGCACTTACCAAGACCTTGCTCTTTGTGATTGGCCTGCAAGATCCCCAGACATCACCGTATGTGATTTTTTTTTTTTTTTTTGTGAAGATACGTAAAAGATCGTGTTTATGTTCCATTGCTACCCACTAACCTCGATGACCTTAAACACCAAATAACAACAGCAATATATGCATCTGGGAGGAATTCTCTTATCACATTGATGTTGCCTGTGCTGCAGGTGGTGGCCATAATGAACACTTATAAGACAGGAAATAAAAGTTGATTGTGAGTAGAATACCTGTGACATGGCTGAAGTTTTCTATTGCTTTTCCTTATTAAAATATTGTGTAATGAAATCTGTTTATTCTTTTTGAATAACCACATTTAATAGTTTGGAATAAGAAATCAGAGATGAATTTGAATTCCATTTGTGTTCATTATAATCACTTTTATGCAAACACTTGGGAAAGGTATAAATCCACCTTCTCCATATAAAGGAATATACTATAAAAGTAAAGGAGCGCCAGAAAATAAATAAAAGAATTTTAGCCAATCAAAACAACAAAGAGTCTTTTGATGTTAGCCAAAACCAAATTTCACACCAAGTAATCTGGAGCCTTTCAAAATTGCATATAAAGAGACTGCCAACAGACAACAGTAGAAGAGACAGCCAGAAACTGTCCCGAGCATGTTGCGTGAAGAACTCGCAGTCACCTGCTTAAGATATTTCTCCAACCTTTTCAATGTCTGAGGATTGGCAATGCAACATGTTTCCATGGTAACCAAACTCCTGACAGCTGTCATCTAGGTGACGACTACTATCAAAGTCTGACTTATAAACTAACAACTTCCAAACTGAATGAACTTTCACCAACCAGATTTATAAAGGAAGTCAATTAAATAAACATATTTGTTTATAAAGTGTTCTTAATTTCCCGATAAATATTATTAAGAACCTGTGTTGCTTAACCCTTAATTTAATCCCCAGTGGTAGACTGTTTTTGTTTCCATGTCTTGGGGTATCATGCCTAGTTCTTGATGAAGTCAAAATGTTGTGATAACAACAACAAAGATGAGGACAATAGTCTGAATGTAAATAATGATAACTTCTCATCCTAGAAATTTAGACAGAAATTTAAAAAATGTTGATAATATTTTTGTTTTTGGCTATTTATTTGCTTTTACTGTCGTAATGTCATTTGAAAATGTTTTTTGAGAGATTTTGTCGCCACAAGGTATCAAGAAATGACATGAATTATGATTTTGTTTTCATTTGAAATATTGTCTGACTCTTGACAGACCAAATGTTGCCTAAAGATAAATTATTATTGTCTTTCCGAGATATGTCAAAGAAAACTGTCTTGGTAAATTTTATTTTGTTTCTTTTTGAATCAGTTCCACTCAAGATGATGTGAATAAATATAAAAGAACATTATGAAAACTACCAACACTTCCTTGATTGTTGATTTCATCCTATCTGTCACTGTGCTGACTATAAGATCTGGATTAAAATCTCACATGGTCAATTTGTCAAGGATAATGTCAGCCTAGAGAGTTAACCTATGTGTATAGCACTGAAAATCTATCATGGACTGACTTAAGTGTTCTGTATAAAATGAATGAATGAAAATCTCTGCTCTATCAAATGCAAAACCCTATTTACTTTTACCATTGCTAATTACTTTCTACAATTCTTCCCTCTACCATTGCATTTATTTTTTGAGGGCACAAAAACATCAACACCTACTGTTTTAAAATTGTTATAACTTTCTTTGTATTGCATGTATAGATTTTATTCTTTGTATACTCATAAAAGAATGGCTGAGTAATATTTTGATGTGATGCATTACGTTTTGCGTGCAGGTTTTGATGTTGAAGACAAAAAAAAACACAAAATAAAAAATGTTAACAATTTAATATATTTTAACTTTTCTTACTCCTTGTAAAGTTCTGGGATGCAATAAGAAGTAAAATGGCTAAGAAAGCTTTCATTTTGTCAAAAAAGTGTTTACATACATACACCGGCATTTATTTGTTCTTTCATTCACCAGAATACCATATTTATTTGCCTCGTTGACAAATAAAGTTATTTCGTTGTTTATAATTCACCTTCAGAAAGGCTATCAGGTACATCCATGGGGCCAGTAGCTTCCATAAAGTTAGCCAGCTGTGGATGATCATCAACATTTTCCTCCATGTCACTAGCATTGTTATCATCTTCAACCACTTCATTGTCAGTATATATTTGGGTAAAGCCTTCAAAATCCCCATTGGAGTTTGAATCAAAGAAAAACTCATTAATAAAGGCTTCGTTGGATGTTGATGCCACCATTTTTGTTCAGAAAAAAATTGCAATAATATACTTAATTGATGTTACACCTTGTGTAGAGTCAAGAGTAATTCAAAATGGTGTCAGAAAACAATTGTTTATCCTCGTTACAAAGCAGTAGTAGACCATTTCCAGCTTAAAATACTAGAAATAACAGTTGACAAGTATTTATTTATAGCAACCGTCTGAAGGCAACATCATATGCCTAGATCAGAAATGGGAGAGAATTCTACAGCAACAATTTTCACCTCCAGCATGGTAATGGTTAATTTAGAATATTCTTCATTTGTACCCTCTTACTTCTTTAAATAATGATGTGCATATTTATGATCATCATTCTAACATTTTGATAAAGTTGTAAGCTGAAATATTTAACATGATAACCAAGGAATTTCCATGGATATTTTATAGTCAGTGAACTCACTAGGAACATTCAGTTATTGAATTAAGATTCTTCAAAAATGAAATAGAAAAACCATAATAATTTCTAGTCAATTATTATTTCAATTGTTTTTCTTGCAGGTAAGGAACAGAAATTTAATTTAACTAGAATTTTTTTACAACGCACATCACCATGTTGAAATCCTCACAGAATTTTCATGGAGTTCATATTTTCACTTGAAAACATGATATATTCTTTTATATATTGGATGGGAATAATTCTTGGATGGTTTTACATTGGTTTTGTAGATTCTACACTTTGGATGTTTGGCATCATATAGATCTGCAACATTTTCCTAATGATTAATCACCTGGTAGTTAAGAGATGCACAGACGTTGTTTGAAATGCTAAACTTAACAATACCCTCAATATTGTAGAAATTTTTCTTTCTGAGGAATATATTTAGTCCTCAGAATTTCTCACCCAGTTAATTAATATTGCAGTGTTTTTTTTCTCATGTTCTGCATGTCTGACATAACTGTAGATGATATTCTGATAAAGTACATGGCTCAAAATGGTGTTTGGTGACTAATGGTGGTGGTGCTTCTCTAGTAGGTCATATTGGTTGTGTCACTGCATTATTCTTCATGGCTGAACACCAAACACCAGAGTTGCTTTGTCTTTGTTTCTTACTGAAAGTCAAATCAGTTGTCTTTTTGTTAGGAGAGATTTTCTTGAACTAATAATTAGCACAATGTATATGGCTTGTATTGGCTACTTTTATTGTCTCCTCTAAGGAAATTGCCAGTTACAGAAGGGTGTATTGAATGAGAGAATTTTTTTTAAACAATAATGTTCATCCTGTACAAGGCCCAAGAAAGTAAGAGGAACAGTTTATGGTGATATGTGGGGGAAGATAATGTACATGTATAAAAATTATCATGGCTACGAAGTGAGGAATCAGTTTATGTATTGATTATAATATAAAATTGATCCTCCACTTTATATCCACATTATAATTTGTTTATCAAATTCTGATTTGGTATGTATGAATCCACTTCTTCTCCACTCCCTATCTATGGGTTAATTAGTAAAACTTGTATCACTAAATCATTATCTCAAAAAAGAAAAAATTCTTACAATCTAAAAATATTTTCTGGCTTTAAATAAACTGCAAAGAGTTGATAAACCATAAAAAATGATTCCATCAATCAAATCAATTTCTCCTGAGTTTCTAACCATTTCACAGCCATTTGACACACACTTTTCTAAAAAGAAATGTCCGTTTTATCATAGGAACCAGACTGACATCAGAATGGCTTCAAGAATTCATTTGGCAGCTTCCCAGAAAGGGAGCTGATATAGAGATGGAAATATTATTAATATATCATAAGTTGATGTTGTTGGTCATCATCATCATCATCATAATGTAGGTAGTTTTATGCTCACAAGATTTACTGTTTACTGTTTTTCTCTCTCATATTCAATTGTCTTGTAACCTTGTTTGTGATGCACTGAAATAATTCATTTTGTCTTTCTTTTGAATTTCTCTCTCTCTCTCTTTCCTCTAATCAACCATCTTTTTTGTCCCCCCCCTCACCATCTGCTCTTCTCACTTGTTTGTTCATTCATATAAAATGGATTGCCGTGTGTCCATTTAACTATTGGCTAATCTATAAACATGGTTCTATAACGGGCCTGGTAAATGGGATATAAAGTCTGTGCAATGTACAATCGTAATTGTCCACATCTGCCTACGGCTTCTTCAAGACCATTATCTCCCTTAAAAGCTTATTTGTTGAAGCTTGAGTAATTTTTTCCGGTGGGTGGGGAGTGTTCTTCCTTTTATTTTTCTCTCCATTTCTTTGTCCCTTTTTTTTTTTTTTTTTTTCATTCATTTTTCATAGTCTAATTCCTTCTTTTCATTCACTCTTTTACTCCAGTCTATCTTTTGATTCTTTGTTGTTTTTTTTTAATTTCTTTTTTTTTCATTCTTCTCATCACATTCTTTTTCTTATCAACCTTGTCATAAATTTCCTCTCTCCATTTCCCTATGTAGGTTTCAATGTCTATTTCAGCGCTTCATTGTTGATGGGAATAAACATTAGAATATTATCAAGACCTATCCTACTAGTTTGGGTGGGTAGGTAGAGATCACCATTTGGGACCTTTGTTAACTATATTTCCCCCCCACTTTTTTTTTTGTTTTTTTTTTTGTCAAATTTACATGTAAAATGCCCAAGATCCCATCTTTGGAATTGGCATTGTACAGGGTAAGCCTTACTGTAAAAAAAACAAAAAAATAAATAAATAAAAAATTTTAAATTATTTTCTTTTATTATACATATTCTTTCATCAAGAACATTAGCAAATGAATTCCTATTTTTGCTCCAAACATTTTACTTCATGACGTCTCTATAAAAATAGGGAGCTTGTCATATATCCAGTCGTATTTTTTTGCATTTACTTTGCTAATGTTTTGTTTTTGTCTATAAATTTGTAGTCTGACAACACTGACATTTTACGAGGCTAAAATGGTGAGAATAAATTGAAAATCATCGAGAAAAAGAAAATCTAATTGATAGCCACTGGTGAGAAGTAAAGTAACTAAATTCTGTTATAGGAAAAATAAATCCAGGTAAAAAAAGAGGTTAGCAGACAGCAGACAAAAACTCAGCCTCTTATCCTAAAAGTGGATAAAATGGCAATCTTATAAATAAATTGAAAATTCAAGGAACTTTTAATTCAAATTTGAATGTCAAATTGAGATTTTCTTCATATAAATTTGGGTCTTATGGTATATTAGAACTCCCTAACCATAAAATATATTGAATATGTAGCTGTAGCATTGTTAGAAAATGCTTTTTAGAAAATGGATCAATTTACAATGAAACAGAGTTGGAAACAGAGTGGACCCATAAATTCATGAAGTATTTGACAGAAATAGATGACTTTATTACCGGCTGCTATAAATTAATTGTGACTTTTATCTGGCCATGGGAAAAATAGAAACATTTAGTGAATTCATAATTTTATAGACAAAAAACCCATTGTTAAACCGTCCTGGGTAAGATGATAAACTTCATTTGCATCCTGGATAAGATGATAAACTACATCTGATAGCAAGGCCTCTGATCAAGAGGTTTTGAGGAGTGTGGAACCACCTCTTAATTGATTGCATTACCAGGTCCACCCTAACCCGGGGTGGTAGCACCTGTTAGGGTCCCAGCTATGGGCAAATAGTTAACCCCCAAATGGGGTCAAAACACTATGAAAGTATAAAAATAGGTTTTAATACTAGCAATCCATTTTTGAAGAAAATTATTACCAGCAATAAATTTTTGAAGAAAGATTATTACCAACAATACTTTTGGTGGGGGAAAAAAAAAAAAATATTACCAGCATTACTTTAAAAAAAAAAAAAAAAAATTACCGGCAATAAAAATCTTGTCATCATTAAATAACCCATTGAGAATGATATGCCGTAAAACAAATCAAACTATTGTCAAAAAAATGATTTCCTGTCACTGGTTATATAGTAAAACATCATAAGGCGGCCATTATGAAAAATGTTAAATTTCTTTTCAAGAGTTTTTTTGCTAGGTTGAAAACTGTATGGGACTCTCTTGTGTATGCATACATGCATATGTGTGCATGTCTGTGGGAAAAGTAACCAGATTGAATTTTCTGTTTGAGCTATGGGTATTGTCCATAGTGAGTTTATGCCACAGGGCCAGATGATGATCAATCAGCAAGTCTACAAGAGATCCTATGGCGTTTGCTTTGCTTGGTGTATGAGAAGAGACAGTAGTTGTGGCAGAACAAATTGTAGCTGCTTCAACGCAACAATACACCTGTTCACAGCACACTGAGCATCCAGCAGTTCCTGGCTGAGAAGAGCCTCAACCTACTGAAACACCTTCCCTATTCACCTGATCTTGCTTTTGACCTGTTTTGAAGGTGCGGAGGTCATCAAGAGGGCTGTAAAGAGCTGAGTGCCATCCAAGAAAAATCCTTCCAGCAGAGCACAGAAGGATGGAAAAAGTGCATTAGACTCGAGGTGGGTTACTTTGAAGGAGAAACCATGTAGTATATATATATTTATTCACTTTAAAAAAATGCTAGTATAGATAGAATTGCTTGTTTGTTAAGTTTTGGCCAAATGGAGAACTTGGCTTTGAGGAGATTGCCATGTGATAAACCTTTAGCATGATACGATTTTGTGTATCTCCAATTCCACTTTTTGGCTTTCTTCCCAAAAGAACCTCTTCAAATAAACCCACCTTTTGATCTGAATTTAAGAAGCTGGTGAGTCTGAGACCTTTCCTTTGGATGATAAAATGCTGTGCAGATAATCGCAGAAAAAACGTTATCTGTTTTATGTGGAAGTGTGTTTCTGTTGATTTCTATTCTCAAAGGATCTACATCTATTTGATCAAAGTTGTAGCTTCTGTAGTCAGATACAAGGAATAAAACATTTCGCAAATACATCAACAATTCTATTAGAATACACTGATGCAGTGTTAGATATCTTTTATTTCGATATTGAGACGTCAGTTTCTTCACAACATTTCTTTTTTTTCTCCCTTTAATGCTTTCTCTTGACACCATTTTCTTTGCTTTCAATATGTGAGTATAAATCAGACACAGAAAGGAAACTGCAGGAACTTCCAGAGAAGGTAGTAAAGAAAAGTGAGAAGAAAGGACTAACCCCAAATTGTAAGAAGACAGAATGTATGGTTGTTATGAAGGTGAACAACCCAAGATGCAAACTATAAACTGGAGACACCAAAATCATGCTAGTGTGAAACTTTAAATATCTGGGAAGTGTTTTAACTGATGACAAATAATGTAACACTGAAATCTGAATGTACATTGGAATAGGAAAAGATGCCTTCCTAAAGCTAAGCAGAGCTTAGTAAACAAGCTTGTATAAATGGATGTCAGAACAGGTACTGGTTGATATAGTAAGGATACAAACATTACTTGGACTTACAAAGGATAGGAAGTTGTGGAGAGCCATGATCAACTTACTTAATGAGCTTGTATAAATGGATGGCAGAACAGAGATTAGTTGGGATAGTAAGGATACAAATATTGCTTAGAGCTAAAAAGGATAGGAAATTGTGGAGAGCCATGATCAACCTACTTGTATAAATGGATGGCAGAACAAGGACTGATAGGGGATAGTATGGAGATAAATATTAGAGCTTCAAATGATAGGAAGTTATGGAGAGTCATAAATGCCCACATCTTGAAATGACATGATCTATAAAAGAAGATACTTTATTTCTATTCTTGCTTTCATTTTTTTTTTCTCTCTCTCTCTATCTCTTCTTTTTCTACTTCTCTCTTAATACTTACATCTTCTACTCTTTCTCTCTTACTCCCTCTCACCTTTTCTTTTCTTTTTCATTAGCTCATTCCCACTCAATCTTGTCTTTCATCTTTCTCTCTTTTTCCAAATTTAATACTTTGTGGCTTTTCTCCTTGTTTTATGCTTTGACACAATTGTACATTGGGGCTCCAAAAATGCACTTTCCTGCTTTTTTGATTAATTTTGCTTTACAACAGATACCTGTCTTCGACTCTTACCACAGACTGTGGCTTGAAGATAAAGGAATGGTTCTGCTGTCATTTGCAAATCTCTAGCGTAGATGGAAAATTCTTTGAATTGTTAACAACACAGATTTTTTGACTTTTTTAAAAATATTTTAACATTTTAATTCCATTTCTTTCTTTCTTTCCTCCTTTTGCCTTCTCTTTAAACATTCTTTCTTTCTTTCCTTCCTTTTCCTTCTCTTTAAACATTCTTTCTTTCTTTCCTTCCTTTTCCTTCTCTTTAAACATTCTTTCTTTCTTTCCTTCCTTTTCCTTCTCTTTAAACATTCTTTCTTTCTTTCCTTCCTTTTCCTTCTCTTTAAACATTCTTTCTTTCTTTCCTTCCTTTTCCTTCTCTTTAAACATTCTTTCTTTCTTTCCTTCCTTTTCCTTCTCTTTAAACATTCTTTCTTTCTTTCCTTCCTTTTCCTTCTCTTTAAACATTCTTTTTCTTTCATTCTTTCCTTCTTTTGCCTTCTCTTTAAACATTCTTTCTTTCTTTCCTTCTTTTGCCTTCTCTTTAAACATTCTTTCTTTCTTTCCTTCTTTTGCCTTCTCTTTAAACATTCTTTCTTTCTTTCCTTCTTTTGCCTTCTCTTTAAACATTCTTTCTTTCTTTCCTTCTTTTGCCTTCTCTTTAAACATTCTTTCTTTCTTTCCTTCTTTTGCCTTCTCTTTAAACATTCTTTCTTTCTTTCCTTCTTTTGCCTTCTCTTTAAACATTCTTTCTTTCTTTCCTTCTTTTGCCTTCTCTTTAAACATTCTTTCTTTCTTTCCTTCTTTTGCCTTCTCTTTAAACATTCTTTCTTTCTTTCCTTCTTTTGCCTTCTCTTTAAACATTCTTTCTTTCTTTCCTTCTTTTGCCTTCTCTTTAAACATTCTTTCTTTCTTTCCTTCTTTTGCCTTCTCTTTAAACATTCTTTCTTTCTTTCCTTCTTTTGCCTTCTCTTTAAACATTCTTTCTTTCTTTCCTTCTTTTGCCTTCTCTTTAAACATTCTTTCTTTCTTTCCTTCTTTTGCCTTCTCTTTAAACATTCTTTCTTTCTTTCCTTCTTTTGCCTTCTCTTTAAACATTCTTTCTTTCTTTCCTTCTTTTACCTTCTCTTTAAACATTCTTTTGCCCTCTCTCTCTTTCGTTCCTTTATGATTTACCTTCTTTCTTTTCTTTACTTTTCTCTTCACTTTTTCTTTTTCTTGTTGTTTTCATTCTTCCGCCAATTTTTTCCTTTTTATATTATCTTGTCTTCTCTTTCAGTTTTCTTCTCGCCTTCTTTTTATTCATATACTTCAGCTTTCTTTCTCTTCTTCACATTTTCATTCTTTTTTATTCACATTTTCTTTTCTAGTTTAATTCTCTCTTTACACTTTTCTCATTTTCATTTTCATTCTTGCTTTATACTTTTCTCATTTTCTTTTCTTTTTCACTTTCCTCATTTTCTTTCTTTCTTTGTTTATGCTTTTTCATTTTCTTTCTTTACACTTTTCTCATTTTTTTTTTCTTTCTTTCTTTACACTTTTCTCATTTTCTTTCTTTTTTTCTACTTTCTTTTTTTCTTTAAACTTTTCTCATTTTTTCTTTACAATTTTTTCTTTCTCTTAACTTTTTGCTCCCTCATCATTGTTTTCATTTCCTCCTCCTCCTCTTCATTATTCTCTCTCTCTCTCTATATATATATATATATATATATATATATATATCTCATACTTTATCCATTATATTTTCTTTTCCCATTTTTATCATTCATTATTTTTTCTTGTCATTTTTGTCTCTTGTTAGCAAACAGTCAACTCTTCTGGTATTACTTTGGCTCTTGCTTGTCTTTCTATAAACAACAAAAAATTCTTTTCTAAGGAAGAGCAACTTACGCTATTTAATTCTAATTCCCAGAGAAAATTTTAAAAAATTCTATAAAAATAAAATTTCTAGCACAAGAAAGAAATCCAAATTATTCAGAATAATAAAAAAAAAAAAAAGTATAGAAAGACTTATTTATCTTTTCATACCAAATATTTGTACCAATTATTCTTTGGTTTTCAACTAAAAAGCACCATTACTTTTTCTTTTCCCAGTTTTCATTCCATTCATGCAATCTTTCTTTTTATTCCTATTCATTCAGTCAAAATTTCAATGATTATTTTATTTCCATTATGCTCATTTCATCTCTCCATTTATTTTTATTTTCTGCTTTTCAAATCATTTATATCAGATTTTACATTTATTCTTGACTAGCCTTGACTTTTCTATTTTTTAAAGATCTTTTTTCTCTTTCTTAGGGTCTTTTTCTTTTTTCTCTCTTTTAAGGTCTTTTTTCTTCTATTTATTAAAGTCTTTTTCCTTTTATGTTTTTTTCTTTTTCTAAATTTAATATCTTTCTTTCTTTCTCTTCATTTTTTAATCTTTTTCATTCTCTTTCATTGAAATAGTTGTACAATCATTCATTAAAATCTCAATGTCATTTGTAGATTTTTCTAAAATATTTAATTTTTCACGTTTTGTTTTAGTCATTTATTTTTGAATTTTCATGGAAAGGTGCTTCATTGTAACATTTAATGTTACCAAAACATTGCAGATCGTGTGTATTCCCTTTATTAACTGTTTAATGAATTTTGTTTAATTATTTGATTCCTAAAGAACAAATATTGAGGAAATATCAAATACCTTTTGTAAACAATAATTATCAACACTTGACTTCTTTGTGTTATATTATTTATTGAACTGAGTGTATTTGCAATTTTGTTATTTCAAATAAGTGACCCCCACCTTTTTTGTCTTTAATTTTCTTTCTAAATTTCCTGTATGATGCAAAAGAAAATATGCTACTTACAAATCAATTTCTAAAGAATTAATGGTTTTATTTTTAATCCAACATTTTTATTACTACAAATGCTATTATAGTAATTAGAATATATCCAATTAAAAGTAAATCCATTAATTCTTTAGCAATTGCTTTTGTTGTGTTTTGGATACAAAATGAAGCAGATATGGGCTCTGGAGAAAAATGATCTGAGTGAAGGACATGTGCTTTCCTTAAAAGGGAAAATAGAGTCTTGTTTAACTGTAAATTACTATCATGGCTGAATGGTAAAGCCTGCTGGATCAAATGTCCATTTCCCCTACAAAGGAGAACACATTTCCTTTACTCTCAAATGAATGTGCAGGCCAATTGACATAATATGCACTGTTTAATAAATAGAATATTCTTTAAAATAGCATCTGAAGTAATATACACACACATATATATATATAGTAATACTTGTTTGGAAAAAATCTCAGATAGCACAACTTGTAGATATGCCAAAACAAATTGATACCCAAGAAAAATTTTGAAAAAAAGCAAGAACTAAAAATATTAGAACAGCAAAACAAATTGTCCAGTGCCTCAAGTCTTTACTCCAAAGAAAAAAACCCAAGTGAGTAGTCAAGCTAAAAGTAGAGTGCTCAATACGATAAGTAGAGTGGGAATAAATAAAATATATCCTAAAGAGCCAGGAAAACTTATCTAGGTTCCTAGGTTTTGTGTAAACGGATCTTCAGAGTAAGCTGAAGATCCATTTTGGTGATCTGTTTACGCAAAACCTAGGAACCTAGATAGGTTTTCCTGGCTCTTTAGGATATATTTATAATAATAATTATATATTTATAAAAATAATAATGTACTCTCCCGTCGGTTTCGTATATGAGGATCTGACAGCTTAGTTGATTCAGTTATGAAATTTTGTGCGCTAATCTTAAGTGGCATTTAAGACCCGCTAGTGATTTACAAAGGAGGCCACATATGGAGCAATTGTGAGGATTGTGAGATGAGATCACTGTTAGATTGGCTGACCTTTTAGATCTTGCTCTCGCTTCTTGAAGATGATTCAGACAAGCAGATTGAAAACTGTTGAGTTCACTAAAACATTTTGATCTACATTCTACCCGCCCCAAGGCTAAGCGCTCAAGGGTGTTATGTGGTATATTGACAGCTGACAAGTTGTTTTTCAGCTTGTCTTTGTATCTTAGCCATGGGTGTCCTACATTCCTGTAGCCCTGATCTAACTGGCTGTACATTAGGATCTTGGGTATCCTGTCATCAGACATTCTCAAGACATGATCAGTCCATCGTAACTGAGTATGAGAAAAGTCTCGATTCCTCCAATATTACACTTGTTAAACAGGTCTATGTTAGATGTCCTATCTTGAAGGTTAACTCCACAGATTGCATGCAGACAGATTTTATGGAAAACATCCAGCTGGCGTATATGGTACCTGTATGGAGTCCACGACTCTGAGCCATACAAAAGGATTGCAAATACAACAGCTCTGTAAAACTGAATTTTTGTATCCAGTCGAATACCTTGCTCATTCCACAAGCGATGGCAAAGTTTGCCGAAAGCACTGGTAGCCTTAGCAATCCAATGCATGATTTCCCCATCTAAAGTTCCACTGTAGTTGACTTTGCAACCAAGATAGGTGAAAGACTTTACATAGTTCAGGGTTTTGTCTGCTACTTTCAATGGTCTCTCTGGAAATTTGTAGACTGGTGGCTTTTGTTTCTCACCACAGAATTGCTTCGGAGTAGGACAAGGTTGGTGAACTACTTCAGCTTTCTTTATGCTAAGTGTCAGACCAAAGGCTTTACATGCAGCAGTGAAACGATTTATTAGATGTTGGGCCTCCTCAAAGGAAATTGCTACAAGAGCAGCATCATCAACAGACAACAAATCACAAATAATTTGTGTATGAAGGTGGGTCTTGGCTTTGAAGTGCTGATGATTGAAGAGACCACGAGTTGTTCGAAACTGAAACTTGATGCCACTCTCTGTCTGCAAATGAAATATTCGCATCACCGAAAAGAAAAGGGCAAAAAGGACAGGGGCCATGACAAACCTTGCTTGGCGCCATTTGTGACATCAAAGGATTCTGACATCATACCATCAGGCACAATATTAGCTTTCATTCCTTCATGAAAGGAGATGATGACCTTTAGCATGTTTTCAGGGATGCCGAGTTTCCTCAAGACTTGCTAAAGAGCGTCTCGATTCACAATGTGAAAGGCCTTCATCAAGTCCACAAACACCATTTACAACTCCTGGTTTTTCTCGTAAACCTTCTCTGCTACTTGACGAAGACAAAATATCTTGTCAATGGTGCCATGAGCCGACTGAAAACCACACTGCGATTCAGGATAGATGTCGTCAACAAGGTGTATAATGATTCTGTTTAGAATCAGTCTAGCTAGGATTTTGCCTGCAATTGAAAGTAGTGATATCCCCCGATTATTATCACAGACACTCCTGGAAACCTTGTTTTTGTAGAGGTGGTTGATAGAGGCGTCTTTATAACCCAATAATATATATATATATATGTGTGTGTGTGTGTGTTTTTGTGTGTGTGTGTGTTTTTGTATGTGTTTGTATGTATGTGTGTGTGTGTGTTTTTGTATGTATGTGTGTGTGTGTTTGTATATATGTGTGTGTGTTTTTGTATGTATATGTGTGTGTGTGTGTTTTTGTATGTATATATGTGTGTGTGTGTGTTTGTATATGTGTGTGTGTGTGTTTTTGTATATATATGTGTGTGTGTGTTTTTGTATGTATATATGTGTGTGTGTGTGTTTGTATGTATATATGTGTGTGTCTGTGTGTTTTTGTATGTTTATGTGTGTGTGTGTTTTTGTATGTATATATGTGTGTGTAAGTGTTTGTGTAAGTATATATTTGTGTGTGTGTGTTTTTGTATGTATATATGTGTGTGTGTGTTTTTGTATGTATATATATGTGTGTGTGTTTTTGTATGTATATATATGTGTGTGTAAGTGTTTGTGTAAGTATATATTTGTGTGTGTGTGTTTATATATATATATATATATATATATATATGCTCAGGCATGTATTAAAAACTATGGATCTTTTCAGTTTGATAATCTTTTTTTTCAGTTTTTTTCTTGCATTCTCACAAGTTTTTTAATATTTGGGTCTAAGTTGTTGGGTTTAATTCCTTATTAATAAAAAAGACGGTTGATGTTTGTTATTTGGAGGATTAGTTGTTAAATATGTTTAAGATGTTTCTGCCAGTATTAAATGCTATTTTATTTATGTTGGGTTTTTGCTTTTTAATTAGGATGGCTTCAAGTATTTGTAATTGTTTTTTTTTGCAAAGAGGATTTTGGTGTTGTTAATTATGATTTTTTTATGGCGCTGGTGATATGCGACCCTATGTGAGAGAGTTGTGGTTGTGTATCCAATGTATGTGCTAGGGTTATTATGTGAGAAACATTCTCAAAATGAGCAAGTAAGCCTATACACTACATTGGTTTTATTGAGGAATGATTTGAGAGGAGTAATATTATTTTGGACAATTAGGTTTGAGGTTTTAAATTTAGTGTATTATTAATTTAATTTGTTTGTGTTGGTGGATGTGTTTAGTGTATCTGTGACTGGTGTTAGTTATTGCTAGTTTATCGAGTAGATTTTTATAGAAAAGCTTAATAGTGTTATTGTTGTCTGTCTTTTTTTTTCTTTGTTATTATTATGTATATTGGAAAGGTAGCGTTTTATATGTTGGTCAACTAATTTATTGGGGAAGTTGTTATTGATGAA
>OZ010604.1:30937633-31210133 GCA_963932145.1 Acanthosepion lycidas | reverse complement strand
CAACTTTTATCTAAAGAATGATTACGTACAATGGAAAATTCTTGTGAATGCTGCTAATGAATCTTATCCAAATATACATCTGTGGCCCGGTTCTTTTTCAAATATCTCCATTGCTGAAAGAATTACTTATTTCCCAAGCCGACATACATGTGACTATAAAAATGTTAAAAATCAAAAGAAAATGATTAAATTCATAACCTCATGTTATTTAAAACATATAATACACAAATTAATCCCAAAACTAAAATAATTTAAATAATTGCATAAAAAAATCATCAGCATCATCATTTACTCATTTTTGTTTATTAGACATTATATCACTTAGCATCTTCCATAATTTACCTAAACTTTTCAATTAACCTAATGAATATTTATTAGCATCACTTTAAATATAAAAATTTTAAAAACTAACATTTTTATTTATAAATTGTTGGAAAATAAAATCCTTACATTTTCTGTGATAAAGTCTTTCTGAGGACAAAGTTTTATTGGTTCCAGTTTCATTCACCAAAAACTTCAGTAAGAGAAGTTTGTAATTTAAAAAAAAAAATGTTTTTTTTCCTTTCTTGTAATTGCCAGACTTCAATATGTTGTTCCTTATAATTCCATGGCTCCTTTATTAGTTTTTATTTTCATTCCATTTTTGCTGGTCATGTTTTGCATTATTGTTCTAATTAAAGCTTCAGCTGCATAAGTTCGTTTCGTTGTGTCTGTCTATATTCTCATTAACTTGTGTAATTAGTAGACACTGCATAATCTTTGTTCACTCACAACTTTTTATTATTTTTCGATTTTCATTTCTCAACATGTTATTTTGTTTATCTATTTCATTTGCTTTGTTGTATATTCATTCATTTATTTGATGGTGTATTGCATTTTATATTTCGGACTGATTACATTTTCATAAGTCTTTTTTTTTCTTTGTGTCATTTTACACATTTTTATCACTTAGTTCTGTTTGCCCATGTGTGTATGTATGTATATAAATGTATATATAGAGAGTGAGAGTGAGAGGTAAATGAAATAACTAGATATTAGCAAATGCATATGCACATGCTGGCGTGCGTACACTGGTAAGCAAATAAATAATTACCAAATTTAGCCAAGACGTGTAGACATTATAGTGCTTGATGTGGTTATACAGAGCTAAGAAATATATATTAATAAATACACATATACCTACGTTTGGTGCGTGACTTAAGTTTCGTTGCTTACCCAACTCGTTGGGTACAAGATATAGCTTATTGTTTATTTAAAAACGTATATAGGTGCTCATGAGATGTATGCTGGTTCATAGTTCAAAATTAAAATATTACAAAAATAGTACTAATGCAATACTGGTGTTTAAGTGCAGGAAATGGGGTGTAGGTATGAGTCAATAATAATAATAATAATAATAAAAAAAGGAAGGAATTGAAGCATGTTTAAAATTTAAAATTTGAATGAGGGATGCAGCTCTTAATCATGTATCATTTGGTAAAAGGGAGATAAACAGTGTATGTCCTAAACTGAATATATATTGGACATGTGGCTAAGTGGTTAGAACATTTGCTTTCTGACTATGAAAGTCGGGTCTGAATCTTAACACGATTGATTTGTTAGGAAGTTTTCTTCCTGACATTATCGGTCTGGAGTGGGACAATCCCAGTGTGTGGCACCTTTGCAAAATGCCTGAAAACCACACCATGAGTTGACCCAAACTATGTGAGTGAAATTGGGTAGTCAGAACACTTGGGGGCTGTTAATAACTGTGCTAGCACAAAGTCATAAATCATTGTGACTGAGGGTTTCAGTGTGCTGGCATTGTTCAGAAGATGATCATGCTAGGTAACATGCTCTTTCCCATAAATTGTAACTAAGCCCTGCTCAGCATAGTTGCAGTTTAAACCACAGGTTGGCTCTGTGGGTCTTAAATAAACACAGATGTGCCTGAGCGAGCATCTGCAATCGGAATTGGCTAGCTGTCCTAGTAGATAGGTATCCTTGAATACTAGTAGCTAGCTAATATATATAAAATATAAATTGATAACCCATATAGATAAATCCAAGGAGAGCTCAATGTAATAACAGAGCAAATGATAATTATGAAAGCAGAGACATTAGAAACCCATGGTAATATTTTATTTCGTAAAACCAGTACTACGGTTTCATCTCAGACCAAATGGTCTCAACAATAAATGGATTCAATTAAATTTTTCTAGGCACAGGCAAAAGACGAAATATTTAAACATAAAATATGCTTTAAAATAAAGATTCAATATGGGGGAAGGGAAAAAAGAGGGAAATAGAAGGGGGAGAAAGAGAAAGCATTGCTTGCAATAATCCAGTGACTTGACCCAAAGTGTTGTGAGTTCAATATCCAGCCACAGCAGTGGCCAGGTGAACAAAAACTTGGGAAGTTGTGTTTAAACTGAAACTGAGAAAAGGCTATCTGGAACGGGAACTAACTACCCAATCTAAAGGGTTTGGTTTGAAATTCCAACATATATCACCTGAAGTTGTACAACAGCTGAAACAATGTCTGGATGGTGTAAATAATGTGTGTCTGTGTGTGTGTGTGTGTGTATATATATATATATATATATATATATATATATATATATATATATATATATATATATGAACATGGCTGAATAGTTTTTGACCAGAAAATCCATGTTCAAATCTAAATATGCTCAATTTAATTGGGCAGTGTCTTAACTGAATAGGCAATCCCAGTGTGTATCAGCAATGGAAAGTGTGTGAAAAACCTACCCAAGCTTTGTGAGTGAAATTTGCTAGAATGAAGTCACTAGTCAGCATGTTCAAGGATTGGAGTATACTGGCCTTGTTTAAAATTTGATCATGCTAGATTGTGTACTTTGTCGGTAACTAAGGTTCACTCATTATAGATGTAGTATAAAGGCATTTGTGGAAGGGATTGTCTCGCCACTCGAGCAAATGGGTATGCTTGGAAATGAATATTCAGCCAATATGTGTATGCAATGGAAACAGTGTAGCAATTATCAGCACTGAAAATGGGATTGTCCATGTTCAAATTCCAGCTGAGGCTGTCATTTTAGCTTTTGGACAAAATAACTTTGGAAAAGTATGAATTCACCTTCTCCGTTCCACAGCTAAGGCTTAATAGCAGCAGGGCAGTGGGGGGGTTGACAGAAGTCTCATGAGAGAAGAACAATGCTGAATTTAAAACCACTCTGAAGAGGATTATGTTCCATCAGGCGATCTTACCCTAGATGCATCTAATGCTGCTATAGCTGCAGTACATGTGATTTCCTTGTGACTCTAATGGGTTATGGCACCGGTGATTATGAAATGCAATCCCATTTTCTTATCTGTTCAAGTGTGTTGCTTCCCAGAGACTTGAGTGCAGGCATGACTGCTCCATTACTTGCCCACAGACTTGAGTGCAAGCATGACTGCTCCGTTACTTGCCCACAGACTTGAGTGCAGGCATGACTGCTCCGTTACTTGCCCACAGACTTGAGTGTAGGCATGACTGCTCCGTTACTTGCCCACAGACTTGAGTGCAGGTGTAACTGCTCCACTGCTGGCCTGCAGACTCAAGCATAGACATGATCATTGCCATACAAAATACAATATTACCATTTACCATTTCTTAAGGCTTTATTATTATGTAATAAAATTTGTTTAGATTTTAAAATGTTTATTTATATTCACAGCTCCAAAAGATGTCAGTCAGAAGTTGAATTTGTGTCTTTTTAATATGAACAAATAAAGTAGTCACAGGAAAAATCATTTTTTTTTCCACACTCACATCAAGTTGAAATCTCACGCAGATTTTGTTTTAAATTTACGTGCTTAAATTTTAAATGACCTTTTACTTTATTTTGTTCTTTTTCTTGCCTTTTTACTTTTCATATTTTTCTTTCTTTTTTATTTATTATCTTTGTATATTTTACTCTTCTTTCTTTCTCTTCCTTTTCCAGCTCCCAGTTTTTACCTCTTTCTACCGACTTAGCTTTTTTCTTTCCATTCTTTTATATTTTTCCTTTTCTTTTTCTATTTATTCTTTTCTTAATCTTTCTCATTTCAATAGTTCTGACCCTTCTCTTTACCCCTACTCCTCTCTGCATACTATTCTTACTCTTCTTTTTTTATCACTTGTACTTCCCATCTGTCTCTCTTTTTTTTTTCTCCCTCTCTATCTCATCACTCATTCCTTCTACTTTCATGGACTTGGCTATCAATGGCAAAACCTCCTGAACGAAGATATTGAGATGAATGGATTGAGACAACTTAATTTCATTTGCTTAAGTAAATCAAAGTGGCTTTACCCTACTTCCTTGTGATTTAGCTGTGAAATCCAAACCATTGACACTCGTTTTCACAAGAGGAGGCATTATGTGGACAACGACTGCAATTTTACTCTCTCCACTAACTTCATTCTAACATGTAGTCTATTTGCTAGCAGCCTTTGACCCCTGATTAGGAACAGAATTAGAACTGTTTCTGACTGGGTGGGAAAGGGATATAGAGTGTGTGTGTGTGTGTGTTAGTTTTCTTTTGGATATTACTGACAAAGAAAAGAAAGAAGACAAAAAATAGCAATTGGGTTCATTAGAGTGATTGCCAATGTTTTTCTTTTTTGTTCCTTTTTTACTTACACAATTTATATTCTGGCTCAGGCAACTCTACTTTCACTTTATATGATTGCTTTGTTTTCTTTTTAATCCTTAGACTCTGAAGTCTGTTTTGTTTTCATCTGTTTTATTGTTTGTTGATAAATATCATTACACTTTCCATAAATATGTGTGGTTATGCATTGATTTAGCAATACTGACATAGACTTTGTTGAACAACTGCTCAACTGTTTTTTTTTTCTTAAGTTCATTGGTCAAACTTTATTGAACACTCTCAAGAGCATCCAATTGTCAGCATGTTTCAAAAACCTAATTGATATTGAGTTCATTTTTTCATAGATTTTAGCTTGCACAAAATATGGCCTTTGGTCAAAGTTAACTTTTTAGAACAAATATTTGCAAAGTCCTTTCCAAATTTAATTATATACTGATTTTAACTTAGTTTTTAACAATTAATATTGTTTTTATTAGTTCTGTATATATAAGTGTCTGTTAAAATTTAAAGCAATTCACTTCAAATACTATTTAAGAAAAAAATAGTTCATTATTTTGATGGCCAGTTTGAGATGTTCTTGCAATGGCTACAAGCATGGAAAGCAGAATTGATATACTGAATTATCATTCTGACCTTCTCTATTTTGTTTACTTGGAAAAAGGCATGAATCCATCTTATGAGTCAAATAGCAGGGAAGATGACACTTTCTTGGCCTTTTTGTATTTATATAGATGTGTCTATGGATCTTGTTCATAACAGTGACTGTCATTTGTTTGAAAACTGGATTCTACAAAACTGTTAAATTGACTCTTCATTTCCTTGAATTTTTCAATGAAGGGTGAAGTGAACCATTTGATGGGGGGTAACTGTTATATTTGAATGGGGCTTTTCTTAAATTATGTATTGTTTAAAAATGCCTTGTTAGTTTGATTGTTGCTTATTTATTATAATCAATGATTCACAATGAGTCAGTTGGTTTGTTTTATATAGAAATCAGTTTAGCCAGGAAATTGTCTTTGTCAAGCAACAAAAATAAAATATAAATAAAAAATGTGTAGAATAAGTGGCCATGTTTAAATGTAAATGGCAGAATTTTCCAAATTTATAATAAACAATAGCAAGAAAAAGAAAAGAACAGGGCAAAAATTTATATAAATTTTGTGACATATGGTAGCCATTAATAATTAAGTATAACTCAAGGCTTCAATGTTAAAATAAAAGAGTGTTTAATTCCAACTGCAAATAAATACTTAACAAGAACAAAGAAGTAAAAGTCCACCAAAGATAATTAACCATTTCAGTGAATATCTTGTTAGAAGCGCGGGTTGTTAATGTCTGGAAAATTCTAAATCAAAACCCAAATTATCGGCACACAATAATTCACACTAATTCAACTGGATAGTTCCACTCATTAGTCATTTCAGTCAGTAGGCTGACATTGCTATTTATACACCTGATGGAAATCATATATTCATAAGTCCAGAGTGTAACGCTCGAACCTTGGTGTCAGTAAGCTACTCATTTTCTTCCTATATGACAATAAAGCAAGCAAGCAAACAATATATTCAAAGCAAATCAACAGTAATATGGCAAAAAGTTCACAAACTAAGAATGTTTTTTTCCCATCATGAAACTTTTTAACTATCTTTACTCCTCAGCAATATTTATTGTTTTAAAAAACAATGATTAGAATTGTAATAAAGTCTAGACATATGAAAATGAATTTATACATTTTCTTGAGAATTGACAACAAAAATAATAAATGTGATTTATTAATAAGATTGTTTAATTATTGTACTACTTATTGGAATGGTTGGCAAAACATCGGCTAATTGCCACTTGACTCAAACTTTATAAAATGGTAAATAATAAGGATTTCCTTATAATTGGTTCAGATATTTTAATAATTTAGTAAATGTCTATAAAATTATGAATAACAAATGTTTTCACATTTATTTCTTTATAAATTGCTAAATGATAAATATTGCATTAGTTCTAATTGTATTAGATTTTAGAATATTGTAAATACAAAATTATTCTTGTAAATAAACATTTAAATAGCAAGGCAGACTGGTCTCAGCCTTGGTTGGCAGCCAGTCTAAGATGAGGACAGTTATGAATTCAAACATCTGCAAGGCCATTTGGAGATTTCATAACACACTGTGCACCATTTCAATGTTATTTGTTCTTTCAAAAAGCCTGGCTTTACAACTATAACCAAATGATGTGCAGCTAGTCTAGCAGTTTAGTTCTAAAATTGAACAGTTCTTGGCCTGCATACATTAAAAAACATGAGATGGTAGAGTCCACCATATGCGAAGAATGTACCTGATTATTACAAACTAGGGTTGAAATGGAATGCAAGATTGAATATCAATGTTAGTAGGATCAGGATGACTTGATTTGTATCTTGTTTCATAAGTAATGGTAGAACAAGACTACTCTAACTGGGAATGTAAAACCTCAAATTAATGATCCCAGAACCAACAGACTCTGGATTTAACTTTAAAACTTTTCAAACTTTATTTAAAGGTACAACTTAAAAATAAAATACACAAACATCTATACTGTATTTAGAATTGTTTACAATAATTTTGTACTGTACTGGGTGTTTTTAGGCCACAAAAGAATTGCTCCAATTTAACAAACAGCTTTAATGGATGATTCCCCCCATCCTATTACTCTGTTAAAATGAGGTTCCACTGTAGTACCAATAATGAAAACATGGGACAGAATATATGCAAAATAAATTGGCTAGTCAGCAGTGTAATAGAATTTTTAAAAAACCTTTCTGGTTTTAAAGTCCATGGGCAGATAGGGGTAGCAGTGGTTAAGTTTGTAATCAAGCTGACATCTGTTGTATATATGTATATGTATGACCAAGTAAACATGAATGTATCCAAATCTATGTACACTAAAATTTCATTCCCACAGCATATAGATGAGCAAATACAAATAGATATGTATGTCAGCCATTAAAGACAAAATATTTTTTTATACTTATATAAATATAAAAGTATTTTTACTTTTGGTTATCTTTGTAAAATGTGAATCTACAGTCATAATATTTATTCTTTCTGTCTCTACATCTCTCCTCCATATTCACTCTTTCTCATTTTCTCTCTTACTTATTTAACTTTTCGTGCATAACAAAGATTTGAACACTTCTTGGAACAGTGTGCTCTTGTTATATTAAAAATGGCCAAAAAGACTAAGGGGAATAAATATGATAGATAAACTCACGGCTAGTTTAGATACCAAATCTCTTTATATCATATTTATCATGTACTGTGTCCCATTAGGACATAGGCGATCATGGCTCTCCACATTTTCCTGTCTTTTGTAGCTCTTAATAAATTTTGTATTTTTGTTATCTCTATTAAACCTTGTTCTGCCATCAAATTTATTAAGTAGGTTATGCATTGTTTTCTTCTTTTCCTTAATTTGTCCTTATGAGTATCAGATTTTTCAAGTTCACTTTCCTCATTATCTGTCCTAAAAATTTCAACTATCTCTTTCTAATGTTAAATATAAGTTTCCTTTTTGTTTTCATTTTCTCTAAAATTTTATCGTTGCTCACATGTTTGTTATCCTTCTGTAGAACCACATGTCTATTGCTTGAAGTCTTTTCTTCATCTTTGAGGAGATTGTCCAGCATTCACTGGTATCACATGACTGTTCAGAATATTTTTCTTTGTTTCTAATGATGTTTTAGCTTTTGGAATGCTTCTTTGGCTATCCCAATGTGCCTTTGGATTTCAGTTTTGCACTTTCTGTCCTCTCTTAAAACACTTCCCAGATATTTCAATTTTAGTACTTGGTTGATTTTGGTATCTCTGATTTGCAACTTGCACTTTGGGCATTCATCCTTTAACTAACAACCATGCATTCTGTCTTCTTATAATTTATACTTAGCCCTTTCTTCTTGATTTCCTTCACTAGCTTTTGTAGGAGTTTTTGTATGTTTCTTTTCATGTCTGCTATCAGCACTGTGTCATCTGCATATCTTAATGTTGTTAAGATTGTGGCTGCCAATAATGAATCCTGGTAGGTTGAATAAGTCTGCTGAGAAGACACATCCTTGTCTCAAACCCCCTTTCTATTTTTTGTCTACCTGCTGAACTCAGTTTCTATCCATATGCATCAGTTTGCTTCCAGTATAGTTTCTTGATTATTCTAATATCTTTGCCAAATGTCAAGGTTGCTGACCAGTTCTAACAGATTTTTGTGAATTACTTTATTGAACACTTTTGCATAATCTATAAACCACAGGTACATGTCCTTCTGCATTTGCATGTCTCTATTTGATATCATTCTGAGCATAAATATTGCATTCCTTGTTCCAGTGTCTTTGACAACCCTGCACTGTTCTTATCCTTTTTTCAGTCTGATTCTGTTGCATGCTCTATTCATCAGAATTCAGATAATAGGTTTTGTTACATGACTCATTACATTACAACAAACATCTAGCACAATAAAAAATAAACCTCTCTCTACCATATAGCTATAATAAAATCAACAAAATTTTCCTTGTGTCATCATCAGGACCAAGATCTGATTTATTCAAATAACTTTTGAATGTTAATTGTTGGAAATGTCTGTGTTGTGACAATTTGAAGAATAACATTTCATACACACTCCACACACCCATATATATGGAACATAGAATTAATATATAACCCCACAAATCAAGCCCTACCCACATTTGTCACCCACACAAGACAGACATGCTTGTGAAGGTGTTAAGGTCTCATGCTTATAGACACACTCATACTAACATATATGCTTAAACACATCACACACACTCCCAAAGAGCTAAAAGATAACATACACTTAACACACACACACATCCCCTTCCTAGCAACCAATAAAACTGTCAAAATGACCAAGAAGGGAAGTCTGAGTCGCATGAATCTCCCCAGGCTTTATCTTAAAAACAACTTAAAAGAGGCTGTTTGACAAACACAAGAACTGACCAAAATTAACAATAAAAACAAAACAAATGAAAACTACACTTTCTTCAGAAACAGTCATTCACTCCAGTAGTTCCCTGCTACTAACAAGCAGGGATTTTTTTTTCTCCTGATGATGGCCATGCTGGCTGAAACTTGTCAAGGAACCTAATTGAAATAATAAAACAAAAAAAGATTAATATACAATCCAGTGTGTGTGAAAGTTTTAATTTCTTAATATTTTTTATTGTTCAAAACACACACAATTCCCAGCATCCCTTATTTGTGCACGTATATGTAGTGGCACCAACATAACAAATTTAGTCCGATGAAGTCTTAATGGATGAAACACGTTACAAAAAAAACTTTTCCACAATACAAAAACTCATCTCCATACAACTGAAAAATATATATACAGGTAATAATTCATTGGTATATAATCTAAATGGATCCTAATAATATAAAATATTAAAACTGATCCACAAAAAGAGCTCTATGTATTCTAACAGAGCATATAATTTTTTATTTTATTTTTAATATAAATATATAATTATATCTTTTAATATTGAAGTAATAGTGAATTTGTTAATATAAGATAAAAAATATCTTCCTTAATTTCCCGTCTTTTTGTTGATTGAAACCAAGGTCAATATTCTAATATAAGTCAAGGTCACATCTACATTGTATCTGTCTCCTGCTACCATCCCCTTATCTAAATGTGACTACTCTTTCTTTACCTCATTCTTTACCTCATTCTTTACCTCATTCTTTACCTCATTCTTTCTCCCACTTCCTATTCTGGCTTTTTCATTATTCCTTTACTTTTTTCTTCCCTTTTCTTTTGCCTTGTTTTAAAATTTACTTTACTGGTTTCTTTTCATTTTATTTTATCTTATTGAAAATCCTTGTGAGTAAATCTTAATTTGTAAGGTGAAATGACCATAACCATGAGGTAATTTCAATTCCTATTGTATGTAATTATATATATATATATTAATTAATGATATATATATATATATCAAGAACAGTATTGGAGAAGTTGTATGACAAAGTGGAAAAAAATTACTTATGACATGGTTTGTCCTTCAGGGCTTCATTGGACTAAATTTGTTACAAATGAGGGAAGCTGGGAATTTAAATTTTTTTTTTTTTTTGTATATCTAGCCAAATTCATTTAGAGTCTGTTTCTTTTTTACCATCACTTTTGTAAGTAGGTATCCCACACTGTGATATTAAAAGATCTCACAAGAATGGTGTATATTGTAAGAGCCATATATATATAACAAAGATTGTATTTTACAAAAAAAAATAATTGTCCATAGTATTTCTGAGGGGAAAACACTTCAGGCAAACAGCCTTTGTAATTAAAGTTCAAAGTATCTAAAGATAAAGCCTTAATAGTTACAAATAAAATTAAATGTTCACTTATCTTGTCTCTACTTGACCACTCTTCAGGAGATTTGATTATAATCTCCATGAAACTCAGGGTACTGACAAGATAAGTGAACATTTCATTTTATGTATGTGTGTTAATTTTTATTGAAGATCCTGGACTGTATTCTGCATTTGTTGATCTATAAAATCTCCTTAATTAATTGATTGTTAAATGAGTGATTTTACATGTGCCTAATTTCTCTTAAAATCTTTTGTCCTACAACATTTGTTGAACAATAGTGTATTCTATGCATGTCATAATCTGAACTGGACAATGTGACATTTTTATGTGATATTAATGGCATGACAACAGCTCGAGGCTGATGATAAACCTTGTCAGTAATAAATCTGATCTATTCTCTGCATTCTGGTATATTTGCGTTCACACAGGCCATTAAAAAAACAAAAAACAAAACAAAAAAAAACTGATGCCATACTTTGTTAAGTCCTTTGCTATTATCAGGTTTCCATATGTTTGTCTTTAGATATATTTCTTTTCAATTATTATATGCTGGATTTTTGGTGAGGGATCAGATTATTACTTAATAATAATAATAAAAAAACAAATTCCTCACTTTATGCTCAATAGAATCATATATTTATACTAGTTTACCCATGCTGTCAAAAATTATGCCAGCCACATTTTTGTAAGCCTTTAATACTATTAGGTGTGTGTGTGTATATATATATACATATATATATATATATATATATATATATATATATATATATATATAAATATAAAAGTGAACATAGAAGTCAACACTTAGAGGCGACAGTCTGTTTCATGCTATATGCAATTGTCAGGCCACATATGCTGTTATTTTTCTCGGCTATTTATATATATACGGGTTAGTGGTGCATTGTGGGTATTCTGTTATGGTGGTTATTTCAACAGAAGTCGTTTGTTTATCTATTTGGGTCAAATTATATTGCTTGTTTTTATTTTTTTGTTTCTTATTTTTTTTATTTATTTATTAACGTCGTAAAAATTTGTTTATATCGCTTATTGAACAGTTTTGTTTTGGTTTGGGAATTTAATTAAAGCTATTTGTTCAATTTTGGGGTTGATTGTTGTAGTTCATTCTAAGTATTATTTTGGCAGGAACAGTTTTTAATTGATTATTTTTATTTGGGATTGGTTTGTTTATTTATTTACTTGGATGAATTTAAGTCAATTTATTTTACTTGTATATTTTCTCTTTTCAGTTTTAGATTTTTAGTAACATAGTATTTATATATATATATATATATAATAACATAGTGTATATATATATATATATATATATATATATATATATAATAACATAGTATATATATATATATATATATATATATATATATATATATATATAATGTCTTATAATTTGTGCCCAGCAGTATTATGGTGTTATATACACCTTTTACCTATTTTTTGCTTTTATTTATTATGATCTACCAAATCTTATTCATTGAGTAGCCATTTTTTAATCTTTTACATTTTTTTTTTTTTTACCTACTTATGCAATTTGTTTTACTGCATTCGATATTTTGCTTGTGATTCATAATTAGAATTATGGTTTGAATATGTTTTTCATTCAATGTATCTAATGCAAAAGATATCAACTTTACAGTGGAACCTCAGTTCACAAATTCAATTCGTTCATCAAGACCGCTCGTAACCTGAATCTATTTGTCCAGTAGGAATCAATGTAGAAAAAAAAACAAAAAGGTACAGTACAATAAAATTGGAAAAGAAAAGCATGGCAACAACACACAAATGTATATAACACAATGGTCGACTCAGAAATGATTCCATTTGGCTTAACTCGGTTTGACAATGTTGTTCAAGAACTGAGGTATTTTCATCTCAAATTTTCTGCTCAAAAAACAATTTGTCCAACATGTGAGACGTTTGAGAACTGAGGTTGCTCTGTATTTGGATTTATTTTTGAAATGGTAAAATCTTGAAGTCAGTTTGTAAGAAAAACTTGTGGAAATTAGGTATTTCTGTACTTTTTTTTTTTTTTTTTTTAGAAGAGCTTTAAAACGAAATGCTCAAAAATTGTTAAAAGCTATGAATCTAATTTTTAGTCTCAGTACTTATTACATCAAACTGCAGCTTTTGCATAGAGTTAAATGTTGATTTTTCGAAAAAAGTGAAAAAAAAATCAACCTGCCCTAATGTGAAAGGGGTGGACCATTCTCATTCCTTTTGTATTCCATTAGTAAGGAAGAAGATCCAATCCTTCTTCCCAAGAGCTGCTTATTTGTGGAACATGCCTAAGAGGATGCTTAAGCAACCACTAAAATTTGACCTCTTCATTTCTAGAGTCAGCTGTTATTTATTCTAGATATCCTCATAATCTACAATTCTATGCAGTAATCCTCTACCTTGAGTGGCTCTTGGCCTTGTATTGGGTAAACAATAACATAAAAAACAACCTTTAGACAACCATCACAACAATCAAAATTTCATTTATATTTATAAAAACATACAAATGATATACACAAATATCCTTCATGCATATTCGTCTTTGAAGCTGGAGATAAGTAAATATCTCTAAATACATTTCAACATCTGAGGCAATGTGGCTCGTATACTTTCTGAGGCAATTTCTAAGTACGCATGTCTTCCACTTTTATGCATCTATATCTATACCTACATATCTTTATAATGTGTTCAAATGCAATGACCACTCCTGTAAAATGAGATTTGCAAATGTATTAATCTTTATAATACACATTGGAAACTACATTTGTTGCCTTTGATAATGGATGGATTTTATTGCCGTCATCTTGTGCTACCTTCATTGAACTGTTGGTAAAGTTGTGTATTGTAACCGTTAAAAGTTGCTTTGTACACTTCCCTGGATATATATATATATATATATATATATATATATATATATATATTAATGAGTTGAATTCATTAGATTTACTATCACACAAATACTCTTGGAAAGATATGAATCCTTTCTCTCCCAGCTATAGATTAAATAGCAGGGTCAACTGAGCCATGGTTAACAACCAGTCTAGGAGAATGAAACACTCCAATTGGCATCCTGGGTAAGACGATAAACTACATCCAATAGCAAGGATTAGGAGGACCTCTTAATTGCTGGTGTTCCCAGGTCTACCCTGTCCTGGGGTGGTAGCACCTGTTAGGGTCCCAGCTCTGGGCAAATAATTAACCCAAAAACTGGGATCAAAACACTATGAAAGTGTAAAAATAAGTTTTAATACCATCAATACATTTTTGGAAAAATATTACCAGCAATAAATATATTGTTGGCATTAAATAACCCATTGAGTTTGATATACCGAAAAACAAATCAAACCAAACCAAGACACTCCAATTGGCACTTTGATCCTGACTGTGTTTGATATGATGGATGATAGATGGATATTTTTCATCTATTAACATTTCTGATTTTGCAATCATAAGTTGTCCGAAAAATTAACATGTTCTTGCCAAAGTTAAAATTCCATCCAAATTCATTACATTTACTTTCACAGAAATACTCTTGGAAAGGTATGAACCTTTTTCTTTCCCAGATATGGATTAAATAACAGGTCTGACTGAGTTATCTAGCATCCTGACTGTGTTTGATGTGATAGATATTTTTCATCTCTTAACATTTCATGCATTGCAACATATAAGTTATTAGAAAAATAAAGTGTCCTTACTAAAGTTTGGAGATACACACACACAGTCATTAATGTGGGTAGGGAATGTTAGAACATCATTGAATGACTCTTTTAACTCCCTCCTCTTCTACCAGTGTGTCTTATAGTCCCCACATGTGAGAAAACTTGTTTCAACACCTGGGCCCTCAATTTAGTCGCAATGATACTAACTCGAGAAATCATCTTGCTCCTCCAACCATTACAATCTTAATCTCTTCAACTCTTGGGTTAACTGTTATCTTTCCTTCATTTCCTTCTTACCATCTCTTACACTCATACAACAATCTCATTCAGTAACCCACTATCCTGAGAGGCTCTTGGGCCTTGGATTTAGGAAACAATTAGTAAAAAAAAAATGTGAAATTGAATCTTGTACCTGTCTTAGAAAAGTAATATATCACTTTTTGCCATGATATCTTACAAAAATACAGACTACTTTTATGAAATTGTATGAAAATAACAATATTGCAGAAATACAAATAAGCTGTTTAGTTAACATTTGGAAGCTATAAGTCTATTGCAATGATTCCCAACATGGGATGCATGGTGATATTTTGGTGGGGCATACATAGGATGTGCACCTTTCAGCTCTTGAAATCTCATGAAAGCAATCCAACTACACTTATTGTTCCATCTATGTTGCACATTGAGTTTTAGGATAGAAACTTTTCATGCTCCCACTTCTCTAGAGTATGTTGATTAGCTCTTGGTCTCAAGCATCACATAAAAATTCACAATGAAGCCAACACTGTGTTTGTTATCTCAATCAATGCCATTGCTCATGAGTGCCAAGTCTGCTACAAGATATGCAAGTCGCTGGCAGGAATGAAAAGTCATCAAAGGGTTCATGGATAATCAATGAATGGAGGAGTGGCAATCGTCTGATAAGACGTTGCAATCAACACACACACACACACACTCACACATATATATATATATATATAGTTTATGAAAAACTAGGTAATCCGTATGGGTAAACCTAAGGATGATAAAGTCCAGAGAGCTCAATGTAAATCCAGAGCAAATAATTTAAATAAAAACAGACCACTTTAAGGTTCCATGTAATAAATTATTTCACCACAGCCCTTTTAAAGGACTGCGGATCATCAGACTTTAAAAGGGCTGTGGTGAAATAATTTATTATATGGAACCTTAAAGTGGTCTGTTTTTATTTAATATATAGTAAATGTGAATGTTAGTGTGTCACACTTTTTCAAATAAAGGGACACAACTCTGTAACTTTCAATAGCTCATATTACAGAATTTTTGGATACCTAAGTTTTCATAACTGTGATTGTTTTTATTGATTTTTTTTTCTACATTTATTTTATATATATTTATATTTATATATATTTTATATTTATATATATTTATATATATATATATATATTTATATATATATATTTTTTAGGACAAGTTTTTGTACAATAAAAAATTTTATAATTCGGGAATAAGCAAAATTAATTGCGAAATCCAGTGAAAGTCACCCATGAAATAAAAATAAGTGTTTCTACAAAAAGTAAGGACCAATGCACATGAAATTGTCTTTGTTTTACATTTCTGTATTGTAAATTAATGAAGAAGAATGTGAAAACACAGACTGAGAGAGCACTTGATAGAATTAAGGTGAGCAAAAAGGTGGATATTAGATAGAGGGCAGGAAACTACTTTAAAAAACTGAAATAATTGACATTAGGTTTGTTTAATGGACCTGGGGGTGGTGCAAAGTTTTTTGTTTTTTTTTGTTTTTTTTTTCTTTGCTTATTAAGGAATCAATAGAATTCTTGTCAAATAGGATTTGCTTTTGAGAATGACATTTTTATTTTTAGATAACATTTTATAAAATTAAAGTTACCATATTTGCTGGCCTATTGGATGCATCCAAATTTTGGCTTCTTTTATGGCATATCAACCTCAATGGGTGATTGCTGGTAATATTTGTTTCTTCAAAAATATATTGCTGGTAATATGTTTTTAAAAAAATTGATAGTTGGTATTTTTTTTTCAAAAATGTATAGCTGGTAAATATTTTTTTAAAAATGTGTTGCTGGTAATAATTTTTTTCTTCAAAAATTTATTTTTGGTAATAATTTTTTACAGAGTCTTTCTGGTATTAAAACCTATTTTTTCACTTTCATAGTATTTTGTCCCCAGTTTGGGGGTTAACTATTTGCCCATAGCTGGGACCCTAACAGGTGCTACCACTCCAGGTTAGGGTAGACCTGTGAACACCAGCAAATTCCCATATCTTTATATAAATAAAAACACACACAAAGCAAGCAGCCAAAACAAATATTTCTGGAAAATCTGTTTTTTCTATAAAACAAGCAGCGAAATATTGTGTAATTCCATAAAATTTCTTTTTTCCTGAGCGAATTTTTCAGGGTTATTTTTATTGATATCATGTTTGCTCACTTCCAGGTATCCTAGTTTCAGAGCTAAGCTCTATGTATATGCCTATTCCTGGTGAACCCCACATTTTTTGTGGTCTTTATGTCTCTCATACATAATACTGCTGTATTGGTTGCAGGGTATTTTTTTTTTTTTAAATCCATGTCCAGTAGACTGGCAAATACAGTAATTGTGAATATTCTTGAGTAATTCAAAAAGTCAGATACTTACTGTTGTCCAATTTAAGATTAGAGCAGAATAAAGGAAATCTTGAGATAAAGATTTTTTTTTTATTATTGGAAAATACAAAATATTATTGAAAATGTAATGAAACAATTTATGCTAATTTAATCATAGTCCAAAAATGTTAAATTCTACATTTTTTTATTTCTTTAACTCTTAAACAGCTGGGCGTCATTAATTTTACCCATAAATATAGCATACCTTAAAACTATATTTTATTATATATATATATATATATATATATATATATATATATATATATATATATATATATATATTGTGGAGGAGATTTTGTTCTGAAAATTGAACATCTTGGTGTTCACGAAATAAAAATTATAAATGAAATGGATAATTAAAGCCTCCAACTTCTTCTTATCATTATAATGCTCTGTAGTCTACATTGAGCTCTCCCTGGATTTATATCCTCCTAGGAATTATCCCTTCCAGTCACTAACTGGTAAATCATATATATATGTTGGCCATTGGCTCCTATAAGAAGCTCATACACCCTTTTGACAGGTTTTGTTTTTCATCCTGCTGGGTGACATGCCACCCTCCTCACCAGTAGAAAAGCTAGTGGGGAGCTGGTTTAGACCATAACCACCTCTCAATATGGCATGCGTCATATGTTATCCATACCAGGTGTAAGCCTAACCTGACATTAGGAACACCTTGAACACTGTTATCTTAGTCTCTTCAAGTCAAGGAAGATGGAAAATAGTTGATTCTTATCTTCACTTCCTAGCATCTTCTCTTTCATTCATATCACACACCTTATTCCTCATAACCATTTTAATGGTAACCTTTTACCTTGAGTGGTTCTCTGAACACCTATTTTATTTTTTTTTAAATACAAAACATCCTCCATTATCCAGATTCTTTAGGGCAGGAGTAGTAACATGTTCGGATGATTCAAACTTCAGGATAAATGAACATCTAAATTATCAACAGTAAATGAAGGAAAAAGTAATTCCTGAAATAAATTTTTAACATTTACATCATCAAATATTTTCAAATTGCTTACTTTATTTTTCATGAAAAACACGTATCAATTTTTGTCTGTTTCTGGCTGGCCTGGCAAGCTAGGTTAAAGTTGATGTATTTGTAAGTTTAGCTTCTGCTTGAAAGCACAACCATCTGAAGCATTTGTCAAACATAATCACTGCCTTTTGGTGTTTGAAATTAAGCATTGGCAATATCATTATCATCCTCCTCTTCAACATTTTTCAATACGATTATAAGTTCAACAATTCCCTGGTCCCTTTCATGTTCATACTGAGGAGGCCATCTGCACTGAACCCTGTCACTTATTTCTGCTTCATTTACATCGACATATGGTTTTCTAAATATTCAAAACATTTGTCTGAAATAAAATTAGAATGGATTTAGTTTGGATAATACAAAAATGTTTGGAGGATTTCAGTAATTCTTCATTTCATATCTAGATAACCAAGGAAGTACTATAATTATGATTTTTTTTTAAAATCATCCCAAGCAAAGCAATAAAGCCATTAAGACAAGGGATCACTGGGTGTGAAAGAATATGAGCAGAAGAAAATCATTGGTAAGGAGAGAGAACAGGAATTAAGAAGACAGAAGATAAAACAACTGGAATTTAAATTTTTGAAGATCAAAGTTGACGGAAAGCAAGAATTTAGACGAGAGTTCCATGAGTGAGGTGTGCACGAGAAGAAACTGTTAGCATAGAAGTTACAGTTACATCTAGCCCCTTTCAACTGTAAAATGAGACATTACCAATCAACAAATCCAAAGATGGATATGCAATGTGATAGGTCCTGAACTGGCATCTCAATCCAGTCACTTTCTCACAGATGTGATCTGGGTTCTTTCTGTCTTTTCTAGAAATATTTTTATGTCAACTGCTCTGATGAGCTATTTTCACTGATGCCCCAACTGCATGAATTTAAGCATGCTACTCAGTTGGCATCTTGGTCCCACCCTTTCACTGTATAAACAGTTAAATGTAATTACCTCTTCTACTCCAACAATTTCTCTCACACTTCTCAATAGTAGAACTTGCTTCCCTGATAACTATAATCTTCAAATATTTAAATGTAATGTCAGTTGACATCTTCTGATGCCTTGATCTTGACCGCTGTCCTTCTCTTTATCCTTTCCTCAAACATCTTCTCTTTAATCCTACTTTCAATCTCTGTAACTCTTTGTGTCCTGGTGGCACTCCTGCCTTGCTTGGGGTGAAAGCATTAAAAAAAAATCTAGTACTGTGCTAAAATTTGTATGGTTGAGGTACCAAAGAGGAAAGCCTATCCGAACAGTTACCATGAAAATATAGAAAAGGCATAGAGAAGCTATGTTCTGATGGTAGGAAAGTGACTTTATTTGAGATGCCAGATCAGGGCCAATAACATTGCAGATTCTTTGGATTTTATCAAGAATAGCTAGATACATAACAAAAGCATCAGACGAGATGTGGCAGCAATATTCAATGCATGGTCAAAATGGTAGACTTATAAAGGTGTAAGATAGATTCTGGTGAGAAAATTGTCTAGCACAAGACAGTGAAATAACTTTCATTGTTCAAGGAATAAAATTTTGTTTATGATTTTTATTCAAAGGTGTGTGTGTGTGTATACACACACACACACACACACACATCAAAAAGTGGGAACTCTGTATTAGGTATTGTTGGCATATTAAATTTTAGGTTGGCCCCTTCCCATATTATTTCCTTACAGTTAACTTTTACTTCCTGCTTCCTCTATGGACGTGAATTCCATTCCATATATCAGGGTTGAAAAGACAGACAACCACTTGTATCATCTACTGAAATAGTCTATTCCCCACATGAGGTAAAAATAATTTTTTTTGATTATTCATTTATATTGCTCTGTACAAATAAAATACATTGATCTTACTTTTTGTGGGTCAATTTTAATATTTTTATATTGCTAGGACACACTTGGATTATACACAGGGAATTTATTTTACCTTTACTAATATATATATATATATATATATAAATATGAAGAAATATACTCTTAAAATATGCTATATTTACAGGATAAAGTGCTCCATATCAAAGATAGAGCATGTGTAAATATAAAAGTGAACATTGAAGTCAACACTTAGAGGCAATAGACTGTTTCATAGCTACCCCTGGCACCTAGAGGGTTTGGAAGTAAGAAAAAAATAAATAAATAAAAAAAAAGAGTATAATTTTGTTGAACTCAATTAAAGTAAGGTTTTTATTTCATACTTATTTACCTATGTCAATAAAAATGATGGATATATTAAAATTCCTCTTACGTCCACACTATTGTCAGAAAGTTTATATGTGAGATGTTAAAATAAATTTTTTCCACTTATTGTTGTACATTACTCCTTTCACTTTTTGAATAGTTCACCATTTGTCAAAACAAAGAACACTTCACCTAGTATCATTAAAGCAAGATGGAAAACTTTAATAAAGCAAAAATTTATGAACAAAAAGATATTTTGGAATCTGTGCTGTTATCTTCTTATAATTCTGCTTGTCCTTCCCATAGCACAACCATTATGCCCTGCTAACACCTAATTAATAATGGATTATTCCATTTTGATCACATGGAAAGGTGGAAAAGACATATCAAAGACACTACTTAGTTTCACTGAAAGAAAGAAGGGAAAAGAGAAGTGTTTAATGTCTGTTTCAGTGAGATGGAAAAAGTTAGCAATTTCAAATCTTTCATTTGTATCTCTTTACTTCTTTAAATAATGACCAGTATTCACATTTAAGATTTGTTATTACAATATCCTGTTAAAGTTGCTAAGCTCAAATTCTGAGTTACACCATTTTTTTTTTATTTCTCTTCTCCAAGAATGGGTTACTTGAGATAGCTGGATGTAAAAGAGCAAAGATTTTTATGGAAGATGCAGTTGGAGATTTCAATCAGTAGCACTTTGCAAATTGGATTCACAGGTTGGCTGTTTAAAAACAAACAATAAGTAGCTTAGATGAAGTCATTGTACCACTTACATCTCTCTATTTCTATTCAAGTTCATTTGTTCATTCTTGTACACCCTCCCTTTTACCTCCTCCACTATGCTTGCTCATATTTTGTTCTCTCTCTCTCTCTATTGGCTTACTTGCCTCGCTCCATTTTATGATCATTTTGTAAATTTCTTCCACTGACACTTAAACCTCTTTCTATTTTCCCTCTTCTGATTCTATTCTTTATCCTTTTTCTCTTTAATTTCATTTTACCTTCTATTCATTTGTCTACATAATCTCATAACATCCGCTTGAGCTGCTTTGGACATCAGAAGATGCTGCTGATTTTACTTCTCACACCCCACACCTTTTTTTGTATAATCCCATCAGGCAATACGTATTGCAGAATTGGGCTTTACCTGTCACTTTCTCCTTTATCCTCATTAACATCACCTTAAGCATTTTCTTTCTGTAATATATATATATATATATATATATATATATATATATATATATATATGCAAGTTTCATTGAATATTACAGACAAGGTGATTTCATTAAGTTTTTTTATACAGTTTCTCATGTTTTGAAAATGAAACATTATATAAATACATACAACAACCTGTTTCTTGTTAACAGTTAATTTATTTCAACCTTGAAAATGGATAAATGTATAGCTGAAAGTGCTCGCAAAAAAAACCCCAACAATTTGACAGATTTTATATAATTTATCTAGCGAAAAGAAAAATAATATAAGATCATATGAGAAATTGTATAAAAAACTTAATCAAAGCAACTTGTCTGTCATATTCAATGAAACTTGCATGAAAGAAGGATTGCTGCCTAAATACACAATACACACACAGTGATAGTAAGTCTTTTGAGTTAGATTTGAAATCTAACATGTATCATGTGACCTTTTGTCTAACCATAAATCTCTTTGATATAGAAAGGATGAGTGTGTGTATTGAAGAGAGAATTGTCCAGAAGCCTCTAGTCACACTTTCCTGCTTTTCTCTCATCGTTAGGCTCTCCTTTTACCTAACCCTACCAACCCTTCCCTGGTCCCTTCCATATTGGTTGAATGAGGTTCCATCTCTTTCCCTGCCTCTACTTCTGATCTCACCTTCACTTGATCTCCACATACAGTGGCTGGCTGATTCCAGGGTTTAATCCTAACAGATTTGCTCCCTTCTCCCCAATCACAACAACTATGTACTTGTTGAAGTGTCAGAGACTTAAATTGATGCAGACAAATGTTGATCAGGTCTGTGGTTACTTATGAAGTTTTCAATGCATTTGCCATATTTGCAAGTAAAGTGGGTTGGTCAGTTTGAGGTTGTTTCTTTGTAAGTAAATAAATCAATTGAAAGTGAATGTTATGGTTAATATTGACCTGACATTTTTTTTTTGTAAAAATCTTTTCCTTCCATCATTCAGTATATTTTAGGTATGCAAACTGTTCAGTCAATGGGAGAATTGGTTTTATTATTGGCATATCTATGCTCAGAGAGGAAGTTGGGCAAAACCCATGTTCAGATTCTCTTTTTCTTCATCCTTTTCATTTTGTGGAAAATACGTTTAAAAAAAAAAAATTTGTATCTGCAATAAAAATGATTATTTTTCTCTTACTTATTTTTTGAGACTTTCTTTGCTAAATTAATTTTCCACTTATTGTTCTTCATGCTTTCAGCCATCTTCCTTTCAGATTTTATTCACTTTTTCCTTTTTTTTTTCTTTATTACTTTCTCTTTCATACTCTTTACCCTATGTACATTGTTCGGACTCTTGTCCTCATCTTTATTGCTGTATTTACAACATTTTGCATGTTGTACACTCTGTCCTTAAGTATCTGTCTCTACTTCTGAGATGAGGCATTGCCACTATTTACATTTTTCAAACTCTTGTCCTCATCTTTATTGTCATATTTAAAATGTTTCAGACATTGTAAATTCTAACCTTCTTTTTTTTTTATAGTTTATAATTTTTTTCTTTCTCCATTTCTTCCTTTTTTCATTTCCATTGCCTGCTTTTTTTCTTTTTTCTGTTCAATTCACCACTTGATTCTTTTTTCTTATTCTTTATATCTATTGTTTTTTCTTTTATAACTTTCTTCCTATTTTTCTTTACCCATCAATTTTCTTCAGTTTTTCTTTTTTCATTTTTTTCTTCTTCACTGCCATGTTTTTTGTTTTTTTCCACATGTTGCATTATCTTCGCTATTTTCTTTCTTAACCTCAACACCTTTTCTTCCCTTTTTACCCCCCTCTCTCATCTGTTCTGTTCTTCTCTCATTTTTCCCTTCCCCCCACCTCTCTCATTTCTTCTGTTCTTCTCTCATTTTTCCCTTTTCCCCACTCTCTCATTTCTTCTGTTCTTCTCTCATTTTTCCCTTTTTACCCCCCCTCTCTCATTTCTTCTGTTCTTCTCTCATTTTTCCCTTTTCCCCACTCTCTCATTTCTTCTGTTCTTCTCTCATTTTTCCCTTTTCCCCACTCTCTCATTTCTTCTGTTCTTCTCTCATTTTTCCCTTTTCCCCACTCTCTCATTTCTTCTGTTCTTCTCTCATTTTTCCCTTCCCCCCACCTCTCTCATTTCTTCTGTTCTTCTCTCATTTTTCCCTTCCCCCCACCTCTCTCATTTCTTCTGTTCTTCTCTCATTTTTCCCTTTTCCCCACTCTCTCATTTCTTCTGTTCTTCTCTCATTTTTCCCTTTTCACCACTCTCTCATGTCTTTTCTTCCTTTTCTCTCTCATTTCTTCTATTCCCCATTCTCTCATTTCTTCACTCCCCCTCTTATTTCTTTAACACCCTTTTTCTCTGCTTGTTTCTACTTTTCTTTCTTTTCTCATCATTCTTACCCCTTGTTTCAGCTCTTCTCATCTCACATCTCAATTCCTCTACACTTTCCATCAGCTTTTGTTCTCGTGTCATATATCGTTATTTATTTTGAAGTTATTCC
Organism: Acanthosepion lycidas; assembly: GCA_963932145.1. NCBI lineage: Eukaryota > Metazoa > Mollusca > Cephalopoda > Sepiida > Sepiidae > Acanthosepion > Acanthosepion lycidas. The sequence goes on along the minus strand of OZ010604.1, from coordinate 31,185,931 downwards.
AAATGAACAAATATTTGCCTTTTCTGCTTCCTGCCATATTTCAACCTCCTCATTAAATTGATGAATTTTTCCATTTATCTGTTTTTGGTTCCAATGTATATTTACTTACTCTTTTGTCTCCTACAGCTCATTTCATCTGACTTTATGGCCTGCCTTACCCTAAAGTTTGCTTGTGGGATGGGTCAGGAGTTGAAGGTTTGGATTAGTGTGGGGTAGAGTTGCTGGTGGCATGAAAGAAAGAGAGAGGTGTGTATCTTTTAAGGAATTGAAGGTCAACTGCTTGAAATCTCAGTAAGACCCAATCTAATTTATATGAGAATTCAAAATCAAATTATTGTTTCCATGCTTATCACTTATTTCATTTAATATGGGATGCAACAGGAATACCTCCCATATAATGGTAAGACATTAGCAAGAGGAAGACATTATTGCTACTAATGTCTTACCATTATGTGGGATGTATTTCTGCTGTACTCCATATTATTATTTATATGGTTAGAATTTTCCTTATCATTATTATTTTATCTATTCTCTCAATGACTACTTTCTTATCCTAATGACTACCTTGCTGCTAAGAGTAATTGCTACTACTGACTCTTTTATTATTATTACTATTATTATACCTATATTCTTTGTTTTATTATTGATTAGTTCTTATGATATCAATAATAATAATAATATTGACAGTAACTGATAATATGGATAATATTCTTATAATACATTGGTTCTCAACCTGTTTTGCCCAATACACCCTTTTCACCATAAGCTAGAATGTCATCCTCCACTTCTAAGATTGTTCAACTCAAAAGCTGTGTTGGGTTACCTCCTCCTATTGAGAAATGTCCTTAGAAACAAAGAAAAGTGTGCTGGACTATTTATATAATATCTCATCCCATATATAATGATGTTGGACAATCTCCTCACAGTTGAAAAAGAGATTTGAAGCAACAGCTAATCATTTCTTTTTAAAATAACAAACATTGCTGAGGGAGAGCAAGTAGTTAAAAGTTAATAGTTAGGGTCAAAGGAAAAAACTGTTCTTTTGACAATCTGTTTTGAACGTTAAAGATTGCTTAATCTTCTATATGACAGTTAATGATTGACAATCTACTCACATTTGAAGAAAAAGTTTGAAGCAACAGATATGGTTCTATCAAGAAATGCCTTAAAAAAAAAAAGAGTTTAGATGCTATTAGGTTGGTGCAAAAATAACGACGTAATAATGTCGTTTTTGGGCGTTACGTCAAAAAACTACATTATTACGTCATTATTTTTGCACCAACCTAATATTAGGTTGGTGCAAAAATAATGTCGTTTTCTCACATATGTTACTATGTGAGAAAACGACATTATTTTTGCACCAACCTAATATATAATATCTGATCTTTTATATTAACAGTTCTCAACCTTTTTTGCCAAATGCACTCTTTTTGCTCTAGGTCAGGATATCATCCCCTTCCTCGACCTTTCCATGATTGTCTGATTCAAAAGGTGCATTCCAAATAATATGCATATATTATTGAAAATCTTTATTCTTTTCCCTATTAGTACATATACATTTACAGGGATTCTTTTTATAGAGGACTTTTACAAATTTAACAGAAATAGAAAGTGTTGATGTATTTGTAAACTTGAATATATGTACAGTAATTTGTTTTTATTCATAAGTAATTAGTAAATAAATAAACTGAAGCATACTTCAATGAACAAAATTCTATAAATAAATAAAAAAAATTAAAAAAGTAAAGGATTTTCCTTCCTGCCCTGAAACAGGAGGAAGTTTCCCCCATGGTGCAAAACCTATGTTAGTAAGACTTGTATCACTAATATTGTTATTATCTCAAAAAAAAGAAAAAAAAGAAGAAAAATCTTAGAATCTAATAGTAATTTTCTGGCTTTAAATAACCTGCAAAGGGTTGATAAACCGTAGAAAATGAATGAATCAATGTTTCTGTCTCTTTTGAAATGTTGTGTCCAATTAGGCTCAATAGGTTGAGATTGTACCGATTCCTCTTGGTAAGAGACCCCACCCCAAAGGGGCCACTTACTAGGATGGTACATGCTGACTTGGATATGGATCAGCAAGTTTTATTTATAAAACTTAAGTAAAGTTAAACTTGTTGTGCTTTATATCATCCAGTCACGGAAAGCTTTCCCAAACCCCCAGAAAAGTTTGATTACTATAGATGAGTAATTTACATCTCTCTGTTAACTCGATTTTTATATCCAAAACAACAAAATAATTTCTCAAGAATTAATGGATTTTTATTTATAATTCAACATTTCACATTTACTTAAACATATCCTATCTAGTAAATATAATGCTTAATGTAGACACTCCGGTTTCTTAAATTTATATCTACTGGTCTGTGTATTCGAGTCTTAATAAAGAAAATAGGTCTTCTGGCATTGTTCAAACCTACATTTCAGTTATAGGGGAAACCTCTGTCAAGCTTGTTGCATTTTAGACCACTAAGCCACAGAAAGCTTTCACAGCAAAGCATGATTCAGTTACCCTATTTAAGAAATGCTCATCTCTTTTTCAGGCTTGAACAGTCTAAAACTCACCAGGCCTCACAGTTTGTAAACCAAACTGGTGTCTACTTATCTATTGTATACCAGAATTTGGACCTGGAGGAAATTGATATAATAAACCAAACCTTGATCATCAGACAATTGACATCCAATGGCTTTGCAAAATTATTGGCTAATTTGATTATTCCAGGTTATTATGAATAACATTGATTAACAGTAGGATATTTCACAGAAGAAAAAACAACTGAGATGTGGTTTTACTGATGAATGTGACAATCAAAAAAAACAAAAACAGTTGAGATTTTCAGGACAAATAATGAGGAGGGAAGTCTTGGAGAATGTCAAAATGCAAAGGAAATGAAAGAAAATAGTAGTTTTAACTTGACAAATTTTGGTAAATATTCATAAATAAAAGGAGGGACAAATATCACAAAGTTAAAAAGGAATTAACTAATTATTGAAAGTAACAAAAGGAAACTGTGGCGGGCTGTCTTCACAAATGGAACAAAGACAAACAACACTTGTCTTTTAATGGTTATTGAAAATTTGATTGGTTTGTGTTGACTTTGTAAGCAACAGAATCTGGTGGTGAAACATTATGCATAAACAAAGTCAAACTATGAGATCTGAATTGTCAATTGTCATATAAAGGATTTAGAATTTTAGGCATTAATATATATATATATATATATATATTATAAATTTTTATTTCTAAACTATTATCAAAAAGAAGTATACAAAAATTCTCTGATAAAAGTTGTTCAAATGAAAAGTTCCTAACCAAATTCAGACATTATATACAAAAAATAAAAAAGCTACCAAAATGAAGAGATGGTCTTCTGCAAAGAAGTGACATTCATAAAAAAGCAAACAGCGCCTTAATAAAAAACTGGGAATTCACTTAACACCACCAATGTCAAAACAGAGTAAATCCAATTTTACGTAAGTTATTCTTAGCATTTCTTGAGAATGGAACTGAGCTCCAAATTTTAAGTTTAAATTTTAATGTTATATTTTAAGATTTAAATTTTCATTTTGAAACACAGTAATTTCTGCGTCAAGATGGAGACATATTTTTAAACAAAAATAATTATAATATATATATGAGATTAAAACATAAACATGTTATAATTCGCTACACAATAGCTTTCATTTTTAGTACAAGTTGTGTCTTCTTAGGCAAAGTAAATAATTATTTTTAAATTTCAAAGGCAGAATAGCCCCTTTTATTTTTTTCTGAAAGAAAAATGATGTAGGGATATTTTTATATCTTTCATCCAACAGTTGAGTCCAAACTTGTAGGGAAATATTCTCCCTCACAGCAACAAATAAGAATTTTGGTGGGATAATAATGATTTACTGATACTAGTCCTACCAATTAACCAATAACTGGGGCTGGGGAGAAGTGGATCCATACTTTTCCCAAGGGTATTTGTGCATATGTGAATATAATGAACTTGACTAGAATTGGAACTCAGCTCTCTGATTTCCAATTCTGAGCCATTATCCATTACGCCATCCACACATCCAAGCTTACAGCACCTGGGATTCTCATGTAGTCAACTATTTAGGTACTGGCCAAGTTCGACATTGCTTAGCTGCAGTGAATTTATGGGAACCACATGATGTGACCATAAGCCATGTTTGTGCACATTTTATATATATATATATAATCTGGCTGAATATATAAATTGATATACACAAGCAGAGTTTCACTTGTATATGCATATATTTCATTTTGTTAACCTGTTTCCACCTAATCCATTACTAGAAAGAGTTTTGTATTAATGCTTAGTTTTACAAAATAATGTCTGGCCTTTATGACATCTTGCCTTGACCATGTAGCCCTAGGGCTCAATAAAAATGGCCCTGGCGCTATATGATGACCTGATGGGTCTGCTGTGTGTGTACAAATTGAATTACTAAAATTTATTTTTTCCTTTCTTAGGAAGAAAAAAAACAAAAAACAAACAAAAATACATTAAAAAACCTCCCACCCTCTATTTGCAGTCAAACCTAATTTAGAAAGGATCTCTTTATTTACTTATTAAAACACACTTTGGGAAATTGATTTTTTTTTTTTTTTTTTTTTTTGTGAAGGTGCCAGTGTTTAAAGTATAAACTTTGTTTTTTTTATTGACTATTATCTATTTGTTTGTTTTTTTTATTGACTATTATCTATTTGTTTGTTTTTTTTCTCCTGAATCATTTTTTTTTGTACTTCATAGTTTTTCCCTTTTCAGATTTTATAATGTTTTTTTTTTTTTTTCTTAAGTATCTTCCAAACAATTGCCTCTCCCTCTCAAATCCACTCCTACCCTCTTTTGCTTTATTTTTCTTATCTTTTCTCAACTATTCCTTCAACTTCATTCTCCCACATAAACCTATTTTTTGCTTTTCTCTTTTACTCTCTTGTATCTCTCCCTCATCTTACTCCTCCTTCTAGATTATTCAACTCTTGTTTTTATAATTTTGTTGTCCATTTAATTGTCTTCGTTGCTCTCGATCCATTTTGACATAATGTCCAGATTACATTCTTTCCCACCATTTCTTTTTCGTCTCAGTTTTCTCTTTACATGTCTCCTCCCCTCATAAACTTCAGGTCTCCTCCTTTCTTACATTTTTTCACTTTTCGACCTTCTCAGCCTTAAAACAGGCTTACGGCCATATCATGTTTAAACACCACTTCCTTTCCAATCATCAAAGTTAAGCAACATTGAATCTGGTCAGTACCTAGAAGAGTGACTTCTTGGGAATACAAGATGCTATAAGTTTAGATATATGCTCTTGGTATAATGGCACAGAATGAGAAATCAGAGAGTCAAGTTTGGTCGGAATTACAGTCGACTTTGTTAAATTCACTCACATGCACCGATTCTAAGTTCAATCTATGGGCTAAATAGTAGAACTTGTATCTAAAAATCATTATTATCTACAAATATTGTTTATGCAATATTCACTTGCAAAAAAAAAAAAAATTCTTACAAAAACGTTTCAGCTTTAAATAACCTACAGAAGGTTGATAAGTCATAAAAAACAATCAATGCGCCTTAAAACCCTTCTCAACTAGTAATTCTCCTCTTCCTTTCACTCATTTACTCTTTAAATCTCTACTTCTCTCCTCTTTGCCTTTTTTACATCCACTTTTCATTTCCTTTTACTCCTACATTCTTTTTTTTTTTTACTCGCCTGACTTTTACTCTTACTCTCATTTACTCTCCTCTTCATCTATTTCTCCCTCCTGCCAACGAAAGTACTCTCTGAAAACCATTTTTTTCTTTTAATTCTTCAGGAAGCTTAAAAAAATCAAAATTGATCAAATGTGTTTGGCTCTGGTATTGGTTACTTTGATTTTTGCATTTAGTAAATGCATTGGTTGTTCCAGAGGAGGATTGAGAAACTAATCACAAAAAAGAAAATGGAAAGAAATAAGCCAAGCGCATCATGCAGTGATTGCAAATTGAATTACATCTCTCCTTATTCTTAATGTTGTTGTCTATTTATTTTTATTTAATGGATATTGTTTGTTATTTGAAAAGTGTGTATGGCTGTGAGACAAGGTAAGAGACAGAAATTGTGGGGGGGAGAAGAAGAAGAAGAAGAAAAATCTGGAAGTATAAGAAAATGTGAAAAGGCAAAAGAATAAAGTGTAGAAGTTTTAAAGAAGAAAAGATAAATAATAGACAAGGCAGAATAGAAAACATTGATATATATTGTGATATTATTCAAAAGTGGCTGAAGCAGTTGCAGCTGATGTTTTATACAGTTCTTCTTTATGTGCTGTGCCTCTTTAGCATGCAGGCGATCGTGGCTCTCCACATCTTCCTGTCCTTTGTAGTACATAAAAAAATTGAACACACCTCCTTGACATATATTAAAAATGGTCAAAAAACAACTTGGTTAAAAAGACTAAGAGTAATAAATATGATAGATAAACTCATGGCTAGTTTAGATATCAAATCTCTTTATATCATATTTATCATGTACTGTGACCCCTTAGGACATAGGCAATCATGGATCTCCACATTCTCCTACATAGCTCTTAATAAATTTTGTATTTTTGTTATCTCTCCTAAACTTTGTTCTGCCATTCATTTACTCAAGCTTGCTAAGTAGGTTATGCATTGTTTTCCTCTCTCTTCTGCCTTCAATCTGTCCTGTGAGTATCAGATTTTCCAAGGTCTCTTTCCTCAATACATGCCCTAGAAATCTCAACTGTCTCTTCCTGATGTTAAGTATAAGTTTTCTTTTTGTTTCCATTTTTCCAAAAGTTTATTGTTGCTCACATAATCAGTCCATGGTATCCTCAGCATCCTTCTGTAGAACCACATTTCTTTTGCCTCAATTCTTTTCTTCATTTTGTCCAGCATTCACTGCTATACAGGAGGACAGATATCATGTAACAGTTCAGTACTCTTTTCTTTGTTTCTAGAGAAGTTTTCTATTTTTTTGTACTCTGTTTAGTTTTTGGAAGGCAACTTTGACTATCCCAGTGTACCTTCAGATTTCAACGTTGCACTTTCCATCCTCTGTAAAACACTTCTTAGATATCTAAATTTTTGTACTTGTTTGTAGTAATCTGCAATTTGCACTTTGGGTTGTCCTTTTTACTTATGACCATGCATACTGTCTTCTTGCAGTTGATGTTTACACAATTACTTAAATCAAAAACAAAAGAGAAAAATATGCTAAAGAAAATAAATAAGCAGAAAAGTAACTTTCTGATGTGATTTGTATCCAAATACAATAAAGCCTTCAGATGTGAGTCGTACTGACATACAAGTTTTTTGAGATATGAGTGAATTTCAGTTAAGTATCTGCTAGTTGGTGCAATGAGTGCCAAGCTTTGAGATTATTTCCACTCGCAGTACATATGTTCACCTTGCTCTTGAAAGATCTCTGTTGTGTTGTGTCTTTTTGCCGTTATTTTGCAAAATTCTTTTAGCAGCACCATCAGTCTGAAGAAGGTAAGTGTAAAGAGCTGCAGTGAAAATCTGAAACATATGATTTTGCTTAAGGTAAAGTGGGAAATAATAAAAAAAAATATGAGGATGACTTGACTTGCGGTCTTCTGCTATGTATTCCCCGGGTGAAAGTTAATTCCATCCTCAAGTCTTAACTCATTATCACTTGGCTTTGTCTTAATTACATTCTCTCACTGTGTCTTAAAAGCAGCTGCAATGAACTATGTCTAGCTCAAACTCCCCTCAGCTGCAGCTATGGCCTCTACTGTAACTATGCTGGAGTGGTCCTTAATTACAGTTTCTGAAAGAGAGTCCATAATCTGACATGATCAACAATTTGAGCAAGGCCTATAATGCGCATCCATTCTTCCTTCAAGGAGAGATAGAAAACATGTCCATTTGCTTTGGTGGTTGGCATTCTCCACCAAATAAATAGTGGTGAGAAGAGATAGGAATCTCTACTTGCCACTATTAAGCAACAGAAGATGACATGGTTTGGCGACATGACACAGCATAACAGCCTCTGCAAGACCCTCATGCAAGGCATTGTTGAAGGTGGATGCAAGTAGGGATAGCAACATAAAAGCTGGTCAGACAAGATCAAAGAATTGAGAGACAGGACAATGTCGGAACTCCTGAGAGTCACCATCATTGTAGAGGAGGTTGTCTGTTTCTTTTGCACTTAGATCTCTCCTCACAACAATTGAAGCAGTCAAGGGGCTGATGATGAGGCTCAAACTTTTGCTTACAAGAAATTTGATTTTGTGTTAAGCACAACCAATAAATATTAACAATGAATCACTTTAAAATAGATAATTGTCTGAAAGGTTTTCTTCTCTTTGTTGGCAGTAATTAGATCTGGTCTTCTGGACTTGATTGGGCAATCTATTTAAATTTCAGTCATTAATAAATTTTGTCTCTTCCATTCTCTACAACACATTCTGGTTTGTACATATAACATTAATGAAGATGATCCAGTTGTTTGCACTGTTCCCATTGATCTGACCTTCCTACACATTTTTGTATTCTTTCTGGGTAAAACACTACATTCATTTATTCATGTAGAGATATATATCTCGTATATATAGTGCTGGTGTTAATAAAACAGTGTTTAATGTAATAAAGCAGAGCTATTAAGTATATATTAAAAAAAAATACATAGTACCCTTCATTAATAGCACAACACAATTTTCAGGTGCTGAGTGTACATTGACCATTACGTAATTTAAATTTAAAAATTATTTGGTTATCATAATGTTGGTGCATTTATATATTATACTGGGATCACAGTTTTTTAATTTAAAAAAAATATATTTGCCATTTCTAATAAACAGGATTTATATATATATATATATATATATATATATATATAATATTCACAACACTAATTTATATATATATATATATATATATATATATATATATATATATAAATTAGTGTTGTGAATATTATTTTTTTAGATTGAGCATAAAGGGAGATTACTGGTTCTTTTTCCAAAATAAAACAAACCATAAGTTACATTAACAATTAATCTGGATCAATGTATTTCAGCAGATATTTTTATGCCTACATAGAACCATCAATTAATGTTTCTTGTTTAATAAAGTAGGGCTATTTAAGTGATATAAGATAACTAATTTTTCAACGACATAAATTACATCTGTTGTGTTTTTCATTGTAAGATTTGGCCTTAGCTATAATATCCCATGTAATAATGTGTTACCACCATTCTTTAATTGCCAGAAATATTTTGAGAGAGAGAGTGGTGCTCTTTATGTATCTTATTTCCTAAAGTCATTTGATGATAGTAGAAACAAAATTTCTGAAGATTTTCAATGGAGCCAAATTTGACATCATCACCAGAATGTATGCTAGCTTGGTATACAATATTATCAGTCATACAGTGACCATTTCATGAACAGAAAAACTTTTTTGGCAGTTGAATTTATTTTTTAAAAGATTAACTTTGTTGTCTATGTTGGATATCTATTTACTTAATTTAATATTGTTATGTTGGGATATGGATTTTGTTGCTAATCTTAACATTATTTATGTTAAAACCTTTTTAGTGTTGGTGAATGATTAAAGTGCTTATGAATGAAATTTAGGAAAATTCTGATATTCATTTGAATGTTACGATTAAAAGGCGGATTAAACCATATAATGTTACTTGTGGTGTTCTGTTTATTTTTACCTTCTTTGTTTTTTAAATACTCTAAATTTCTTGATGGTTGCTTAAATCTAAAGCTTTTATATATTTAATTTTATTATTAAATATTTCCTTATTGCTGGAATTGATAGATAATCTAACTTAAATTGATTTACGTAAATTCACTTGAATTTTTTGATAATGGTTTGAGTTTTTACCAATGAATCTATGGTTATATAGATCTTTGGTGTCTGGTTTGTAATAACAATTATTCAAGTCCAAGGTCACATCAAGAAAGTTGATCACTTTAGCATTGGTGTTAGTGGTAATAATTAGCTTGTGATCTTTGAAAACTTTTATCAGTTCCTTTCTCAATCATTTTCTACTTCTTGGACTTGTTTTATGGAGGAGGAGAATTAGACCATCATATCTATAGAGTCCAGTGTCCTTAATGTACAAAATAAATCTTAGTTGCCACTGTAACAAGATTCCAACACTTCCACATGCCTCTGCTGAATCATAATGCTCCAATGGCAAATAAAGTTTCGATTAGTTCTTTTGGTCCACTTTTGGTTATGGAATAATATAGGTTTTTGTGCCTGTTTTAGGATTTTTTATTTCATGATTGCTATCAGGACAGTAATATTTTGCTAAATTGATTGCAGGCATTGGCAGTTTCTCAGTGATGGATGAGTAAAAGTCACAAATATTGAATTTTTTTTTTTTTTTTTTTAATCAAATTACCCCAAGCAAGGCGGGATTGCCACTAGCATGCAAGGGGTGAGAGTGGGAGTAAAGAGGAATGTTTGGAAAAAGGATAAAGAGGGGGACAGGGATCAGAAGATGTCAATTGACATTACATTTCCTTTTGATATCAGTAAACGATTTTATGGCTTTTGCTGTTTTATGGTTAATTCCTAATGCATCTTTTATGTACTTGCACGCTCTTTCAAGAATGTTTTTGCTGATTTTACTGATTATTATTTTTAGTTGGGTTGAATAATCAGTATTTTGGTTTGTTTAGGAAATTAGCTTTACAGTTTTTGTGATGAATGCTTGTGTTATAAATCCTATAATCAACTTTTAATTCAGTTGCTATTTTCTGGGCTTGACTATTGATGTTATTTTTCCAGTTGTTGGGTGCCTTCTTATAAAACTTATTTACTTCCCTGTTAATAGCTTTATGGTAAATATTCACAATGATTTTGTAATGGTTACCTGTCTTATTCGCTTTGATAATTATTTTATCTGATTTTTTGATCACTAAATGTCCTTTTGCATTTTTTGCTATAGATCGTTGGTAGTTTTAGCATATTTAATTTTGTCTATTATCAAGAATAGACCTTTCTCAAAGTTCAATAATTGTTCATCGCGTGGTGGTGTTTTTTGGGACTTAAATCCATAAAGATTGGCATCTTTTAATTTGTTTTATTTGTTCTTGTGTTTAAAGAAGAGTTTCCATCTCATTCTTTTTATGACAATCAATCTTGTGTGAAAGGTTCAGTTTATATGATCTTTTGTCAGAAAGAAAAAATGTTTTTAGTGCAGTAGTCCAAGGAAATTGGTTCCATATTCTGATAATAGTTAGTATAAATACTTTTATATACTTTTAATACCTATAACAGTGCTCAACTAAAAGGAGCAAAATATAAATATACTGCATATATAGTGCTGGTGTTAATAAAATCATTGCTTGATGTAATAAAACTATAACTGGTATTAAGTATATATTAATAAATATACATATTATCCCCTCACCGTTAACACAAATTGGAGTTTATGGGTTTTTTTTGGTTATTTTGGAATAAAGAACCAGTAATCTCCCTTTATGCGTAATATAAAAAATGAATATTCACAACTCATTTTTTTTTTACATATATATCCCATTTATTATAAATGGCAAATATAATTTTTAAAATTAAAAAGCTGTAATCCCAGTATAATATATAATTGCACCAACATTGTGGTAACCAGTTATTTTTATTAAAATTTAAATTACATAGCAGTCAGTCCATACTCAGCATCTGAATACTGTGTTGTGCATGAAACTCTGAACCATGCTATCGGTGAGGGGTAATATGTAAATTCTGGTTGAAAGCACTAAAATTCTATATAAATCACATTACTGGAAACATCTTGCAGTGAGAGAGGTCCTGTACATTAAACATCTCTCACTCACTATCAACCTCACCTTATTTAACAGTGGGAATATTATTGAAAGTTTAAAAAAAAAAAAATAGAAAGGCACTCAACATGCAAAGGCTCATAATAAATGCTTCTACTAGTTATTGACACTATTTACATTGTTTCGACTGTTGCCTTCATCTTTGTTGCCATATTCATGATGTTTTGACAATTGTATGCTCTGGCCTACTTCAGGTAATTGAAATTTCAAACCAAACTTTATTTCATCCACTGGGGTAGATTGTTCTAGTTCCATGTGCCATGCCTCTTCTGGATGTCTTAGTTATCTCTCTTTAACCCTCCAAGTTTTTGTTGACTACTGCAGTAGCCAGGTATTGAACTTACAACTCAAGGTCAAGTCATTGGATCCAACCAATGCTTTTATCCAGTGGGAGGAGGTTGAAATAATAGACAGAGAATATCACTGGAAAATACAAAAACTTAAGGAATCAATATATGTTATATTAGGCCACAAAAATCCCCTAAGTTGGAAAGTGAGATAAGAATTTTAAATAAGTCAAATTCTAAGTATTTTAAAAATAATTAACTATAATTTTACTCTTTGTGGGGGGCATTAGTAAAAGGTCTTTTGAATTTCATGACAGTTATCCTCTAATTGGTGCAAGACAATCTTCCCTTGATATTTCTCTTGATTCCAAAGCAAAACTGTTAATATTTCCTGTTATTTTCTTCTTAAATGTTTCCCCCCCTACGTTCAATCCACAGAGGCTGAATGTTTCATTCAATTATTTTTATTCTATTTCCTCATAATTCCTACTTCTTTTGTCTCCCACTGTTGGCCATTATTATTTTCCATCAAGAATTTTTATTTTTGTTGGGGTCAAAGGCCAGCTTAATATGAAAATGAAAGTTCCATAGTTTTCATTTGTAAAATTCAGGCCTGCCTGGAAATGCTGATCATTCGTTCTGATTGTGCAAAGTAGATTACTTTGGTGTCCATCTTCAGTCCTATTAATGTAATAGCAGAAGAAGAAAACATGGAATTCTGTTTGAGAGAAAAATTGGTTTGGGTATTATTTCTGGTCTTAATAGAAAATGAGTTCTTTTTAGTTCTTCTTGTGATCTTTGGCAAAAGATTACAATGTTGAGGATGTTGGGTTTTTTTTCCATTTTATTATTTTTAAAGTATTTGTTGGAAGTTTTTCTTGATTTTGTTTTTATTAAGCTTAGTTTCCTGGCAAAATGCAAGAAGAGTAGGAATATAAAAAGAAAATAAACTGTGAGAAAATTTATTTGTGGCAAGAAACAAAGCAATATGAATGAAAAAGGAAATGAAAAAAACATTCTGAAGAATTAAGGAAATAAAAGGAAAAGGAAAAGAGGGGAAAAAGTCTAAAGAAATGAAATAAGAAGGAGAAATGGTGAAAGTGAGTAAGACATTAAAAAAAAAAAAAGAAAGAAAACAAATCTATGTAAAAAATACACATTGAATGATAGTATAAAGGTGAAGTAAAAGAAAGAAGAAAAAAATTGAAAAGCAAGAGATCTAAAAGAAGGTTGGAAAAAGACAAAAGAAAAAACAAAGAGAAATCTAGTAACTAAAACAAAAAGAAAGAAAAAGAAAGAAATATAAACAGAAAGTGAGAAGGTGAAGATTAGAGAAAGAGAGAGAGAAAGAAAGAAAGGCATAAACAAGATATGTAGGATGAGAAAAAGAGAAAAATAAGGAAAAAGGGATTAAATAAGAAAGAAATGTGGGAAATGAATTAATGAAAAAAGAGAAAGGAAAGAAGGTAATAAAGGAAAGAAATGAAAGAAAGGAAAGAAAAATAGAGAGAGAAATGAAAGGAAAGGAATAAAAAAAAAGAGAAAAGAAAGAAAAGGTAATAAAGGAAAGGAAAGAAAAGAAAGAAGTTTATTTAAGATAGAATTACTTTTTCTTTTCACTTTTTTCAAATATGTTTGAAAACACACTAAGCTTTATTGGAAAGAGGATTATTAAGTCCAATCATTAGAAAGTTATATTATTGATATTTGATATTCTCTGCAGTTGGTGAACATTAAGCTATGAGACTTGCAGTGAATTTAAATGGTCTTTTATTAATCTAGAACTTTTGATAACAACGAGACTAGCTTTTTTTCAAAGGAGTCTAAGAACAGAATTTTTAATAGAATATATTATACAATTATATGCATATATACACATGTATGGACATATATATCTATCTATCTATATATATATATATATATATATATATATATATATATGTTGCATTAATGACTACTGACAAGGTATTGTGATTAAGTTTTTTATTTATTTATTTTTTTTTGTGTGTATTCATATAAGTGTCTTCTTTCCTGGACAGAAAGTGTGTAAAAACTGTTCGAAAGTTCTGCATATCCAAGTGCTTTCAGTTATACTTTTAGTCATTATCAAGGATGATTTTATTTTTACTTTTAACTGAATCGATGGCTTGTGTTATGTATGTATCTAGAGTTATAAGGATGTTTTATTGTCCAAACATGTATGTTTCAGATGGAGTCTGGTAGGGTTTTGTGTGTGTTTAAATGAGTCAAAACAAACTCATAAATAACTACATCAGTCACACTATTACATGTCTATCCAAATGACATATTACACCTATAGCTCCATTAGGACTCACTTGAACACACACAAAAACCTACCGGACTTCATCTGGAAAATACTAGTAGAAAATACAAGCTCATACCTCATACACATATAAAAAAAGATTAAAAATAATAGAAGACTTAATAATAAAAAACAAAAAGCCAACACTGAATAATATCAACTATGAACATGGCCACAATGTGTTGACCGTGTTTGGAAAATAAAACATCCCTATAACTTTAGATACATGCATAACACAACCCAAACATTCAGTTAAAAGTAAAAATAAAATCATCCTTGGTAATCACGAAAAGTATAGGCGAAAGCGCCCAGATACACAGAAGTTTTGTACAGTTTTTACAAACTTTGTCTCCAGAAAAGGAAACACTTGTATGAATACAAGAAAAATTAAATAAAAAGTTTAATTGAAGTACCTTCTCAATCATTTATCTGTTTCGACCTTTCAGTATCTGTCTATATTTCTGAGATGAGGTATTATGAACATTATTTACATTAATCGGACTATTGTCCTCATCTTTGTTGCCCTATTTATCCGATCCTTCAGTATCTGTTTATATTTCTTAGATGAGGTATTATGAACATTATTTACATTATTTGGACTATTGTCCTCATCTTTGTTGCCCTATATATCCGATCCTTCAGTATCTGTCTATATTTCTTAGATGAGGTATTATGAACATTATTTACATTATTCGGACTATTGTTCTCATCTTTGTTGCCCTATTTATCCGATCCTTCAGTATCTGTCTATATTTCTTAGATGAGGTATTATGAACATTATTTACATTATTTGGACTATTGTCCTCATCTTTGGCGCCATATTTATTACAACGTTTCGGCCTTTCAGTATCTGTCTATATTTCTGAGATGAGGTATTATGAACATTATTTACACTATTCGGACTATTGTCCTCATCTTTGTTGCCCTATTTATCCGATCCTTCAGTATCTGTCTATATTTCTGAGATGAGGTATTATGAACATTATTTACATTATTCGGACTATTGTCCTCATCTTTGTTGCCCTATTTATCCGATCCTTCAGTATCTGTCTGTATTTCTGAGATGAGGTATTATGAACATTATTTACATTATTCGGACTATTGTCCTCATCTTTGTTGCCCTATTTATCCGATCCTTCAGTATCTGTCTATATTTCTTAGATGAGGTATTATGAACATTATTTACATTATTCGGACTATTGTCCTCATCTTTGTCGCCATATTTATCACAACGTTTCTTCAGGTGGTTGGAATGTCGAACTGAACTCTTTATTTCGCTCACTGGGGTAGACTGTTCTAGTTCCATGTGCCATGTTTAATCGATGTCAGTTATCAGATATCTCCTGTTAATTTCCCTCTGAATGTTCTCCACTGCATTAACCGGGTATTGAACTCACACTCTTCAGGTCCTGTCACTGGATCTAACTAACACCTTTATCTACTGTGCCATGTGTCCTTGAGAAGTAAAGGGTTCAGTTCGACTTTCCAGCCACCTGAAGAAGGCTGGTGTGCACACTGGCTGAAACGTTGTAATAAATATGCCGACAAAGATGGGGACAATAGTGTGAATAATTTAAATAATGTACTTGTCAAACATCTGTAATGAAACATGTATAAAAGTGGGGTTGCTGCATATATATATATATATATATATATATATATATATATGAATGATAAAAAATATAGTTTTATGGTATACTATATTTATAAATTAAAGTGAGGGACAGAGCATATGTTAAGAAACAAGTGGACATTGAGGTCAGCAGCCAGCGGCAACAGTCTCTTTCATGCTTAAACACAGTCTTCAGGCCATGTAAGTTGTGTTTGGTTTAACTATTTATATATGCTGATCAGTAGTCCATAATGGGTAGGTCTATTGTATTATTCTTGTGGTCATTGAGTTTGCAGTAACAATTATAATAATGAAAAATAATTAAAATAAAATAATCCAAATCAGTAAATATTAAACAAATTAACAACCTATGAATGTCAACATAGACACAAGTAAATGTAATAATATTCAACAAGTAATCAGTAATAATAATCAATAATAAATAATCAATAAAAAAGTTAACAACACTATAAAATAGCTACAAAACTACATTTGGATGCACAATTATTTGAAACATTTCTGTCAGTTAAGCATAAAAAAGATTGTCACCACTGGGTGTTGACCTCAATGTCCACATTTATATTTACATATATGTGCAGGCACTTCTATATCATGTAATTGTTAGCAAGCTTGTCTTACTAGATTAGGATTATGCAGTGAGTACGGTTCTCATTAGGTGATCCCTATTTTCAGCCTTGTGCCATATCTAATCTATGCTTTGTAAAGCGCTGTCTCTGTGGCACTCGCGCGCACACACATACACACACACATATATATATATAAAGACATGTCTCATTGAATAGTTGAGACAAGTTTTGTCTACTTATTTTCAATAAAATCCTCTCGTATTTACCGACAAGCTTTTTAGTATCCTTATTAAAGGAAGAGAAAAAATTGTGATGTTGATACATATATATTTCATCCAAAACCATCTTCAGGGGTGAATTGCTAAGACAAAAAATTCACAACCATCAATTCTATTAATTTTTTATGTTAGCAATTCACCTCTGAAGATGATCTTGGATGAGATTGAAAGTACTTAATTCTTTTTTTGATTTTATCAAGAATATCTAAGTATACAGCAGGAGCACCTGACCAGATGTAGCAGCAATATTCAAAGCAAGGACAAATAGTAGACTTATAAATATGTAAGATAGATTCTGTCAAGAAAAATTGTCTAGCATGACATAGTGAAACAACTTTCCTTGCTGCAATCTAGCAATTGATTGAATCTACTTTTTCTACTTCATGTCAGTGAAAAAGGGTTAACCTGGGAATGAATCACTCTACCGGAGGTTAGCATTAGCCATGCTGATGAGAGTTAAAAAAAATGGTTCTCTCAGATGTTTAAAAGGAGAGCCATTTCGTTTTGGAGGCATTAAAATATACACTATTATGGTGTGCATTCTTATGTATATTTTAACTAATGCTCAAGGGCCACTCAAGGTAGAGGCTTACTGTGTGGAGTTGTATTAGCGTAAGGAAGGGCAAGATAACAGGAAAGACAATAGCTAATTCTAGACATGAAGAGGTGAACATTTAACAGGAAAATAAAATTTCAGAGTTCAGGTGGAGAAGTTAGGAGTATATAGGTGAAGTAGACTTTAGAAAGGTCTTGAAACCCAATCCTAAACAAGAAACGAAGGATGAAACTCATCTCTGCGTGGAGTGTGAACTGGATGATAAGCAAACATATCTACTCCTTGTGTGTGTGTGTGTGTGTGTATATATATATATATATATATATATATATTCAATAAATCATTAAATGTTCAGTGGACATCACATTCTACTTACCGTAAAGGTCCATGTGATACTGCTTATATGAATCAAAAGGGTCTGATAAATCCATTGGAAATTCACTTTCTCAAGTATTGTCACTCTCCATATTATATATATATATATATATATATATATATTTATTGAAGACATTTTTATGTTTAACGTTCTTTTTATAGATACAAGTATTTAAGTAAATGCTCTGTTTATAATAAACAGTATTAAATAACATTTACCGGCCTGAATGTCCGAGAAATTTTCATAGAAAAGGACAAAGGACGAATATTTTCTATGAAAATTTCTCGGACATTCAGGCCGGTAAATGTTATTTAATACTGTTTATTATAAACAGAGCATTTACTTAAATACTTGTATCTATAAAAAGAACGTTAAACATAAAAATGTCTTTAATAAATAAATTGTCGGACTTTGTCCATTTCTTAATATATATATATATAAACATATCTTATTGAATATAACAAACATTGATTATCTATTATGTCTGATCATGAGCCATTTTAATGTTCAAATAGTTGCTTTAATTTCGGCTGAAAATAAAGACAAAAATTGTCCAACATTTGGTTATTTTTTTATTAAGTTGGTCCTAAGCTTTCGGCTCACATGACCCTTCCTCAGGATGGTTATATAAACAAACATGAAACAAAGATACCCACTGTCGAAGATAATATGTTGTTATTTTGATATAGAAGATAGCTATACAACGTTAATGGTCACAGAACAGCAGATGCATGCAGTTCTATGACGTCATACCACATAAGAGGCTGAAATATTACAACAGAACCAATGTTTAGATGCAGTTTAATGTGTTGTGACTAGTTTGAAATCTAATTTTGTTGAGTGTAGGTTGCTTCATTTTATTATAGATAGCCTCCAATATCTGAAGGTTCTTTTTACTGTGTGTATTATTGAGTTATCAACTAATATCTGTCTAACATTATGTACATGGCTATGCTTTTCTAAGAAATGTTGTTTAATAGAATTAAGATCACAAACGTGATGGGAGAGTATGGTTGTAGTAAAATCAATATATGTAGCAGGTTTATTAGCATCAGAAATACAATCTCTGGACAGGCATGTAACTTTACATTGTTTTTTTTTGCAGAGGATTTATAAAAATCCTTTTTGCTACTGAGGTCTCCACCAATAAATGGTTTCTTAAGGCAATGAAAAGGTCACTTGCTTTACTAGACATTATTTATGCACATTGCATTATTACAAGGAAATGTAATGGGAGGAAGAAAAGGTAGGGTAGAGAAAAGATGTGGGAGTAAAGAAGAAAAAAAAAAGACTTGGTACTCTCATCCAGGTCCATATTTTTCGAATAAATACTTCTTTGTTTGTTTGCAAGCTGTCATTATTTCAGACCTTTTATTTAGTTTGTTGTCTCACTCTGGATACAACATGATAGCCAACTTTTTTCCTGAACCAATCTACACTGCCTGGTCGGTGGGGCATCAGAATACGCCGACTGCCCTCCATGCAGAGGGTAAAAGTCCCTCAATGGGGCCACCTGTTGGCCGTGGGTGGCGACCCGTAATGTCTGGGGACGGGATCCTGGTGGTTGAGCAGGTTGTAACCTAGGTGTAAAGCGGTCGCAATCCTGTAACACACCACTTTGGCCCTTACCTGGGCTAGACGGGCAGTCGGAGGGGCCCGATCCGATCAATCGGCTGGTCATGTCAAGCCCATCATATATAATCCACCCCAAACCTATAACTGACACTCCTCTTCCCAACCAAAACTAACACTTAACCCTAAATATGTGATGGAAGGCGGTGACTGAGGGTCAATCAATTTGGGAGAAAAAAAGGATCTGACACACCTGCTAAACCTTCACAGCCGTAAAACTTTGATAATGGAAACAAAGGAACACGCGTGCTCAAAGACTCCTCCCAAAGAGAGTATACCATTCACGTAGCCCTGACATGGCAAGGCGAATGGGTTTCCCCCTTGTCATGTCCCAATACTGGACTCCGCGGTGGGTAGGGAGCGTGGATGATGAACAAAAATAAAAACAATCAATGGAAAAAAAGAAATCTTCCAAGATACCACATGTGGATAATGACTCAGAAACAGAAAATGATAGTGAAAACTTTCCACGATTTATTGTTCTTGAAGCAATAAACAACAAAGCACTAACAGAAATATCTCCATTTAAAATCCAAAAAGCTATATCAAATATAATCATACCAAAAAATGTAAAAAAAACTACAAAATGGAACATTACTAGTGGAAGTAGAAAAAAAGATATATGCGGATACACTAATAAGACAAAAAAAACTACAAGAAATAGAAATAAAATCCTACCCACACCAAACCCTAAATTTCTCAAAGGGTGTAGTAAAAAGCAAGGAGCTCTCCCTGTGCACTCTAGAGGAGATAAAAATAGAACTCCAAACTCAAGGTGTTACAAATGTCAAAAGAATCACAATAAAGAAAAATGAAGCAGAGATACAAACTAATACCTACATTCTAACCTTCAACTCCCACCAAATTCTGACAACAATTAAAATTGGATATGAAATTATAAAAGTAGAACAATACATACCAAACCCTCTTCAATGCTATAGATGCCACAAATTTGGGCATCACAGAGATTCCTGTCGAAACAAAAAAAACATGTGGAAAATGTAGTGAGAAAGAACCAGAACATAAAGAAGAGAACTGTCCAAATGAGAGCCTATGCTCAAACTGTATGGGAAACCACTCTGCCCTCTCAAAACAATGTAGTATCTACAAACAGGAAAAAGAAATAATCATAATAAAATACAAAAAAAATATATCTTTCTCAGAAGCACGAAAGGAAGTTAAAAATAACATAAAAGAAAACACCTACGCCTCCATGGTACAAAAAGCAAATAAAATAAACAATGAAGATAAAATAAAAGGTACAACTGAAATAACAAATTTATGTAAGGAATTAAAAGCTTTCCTTGAAGAATTAAAAACCTTTTTAATTGAACTTAAATCGGATCAAAATAAAAATAAAACTCAACAACCCAAATCAAATGGAATTAACCCAGAAGAAGGCAAAAAACTCTGGAAAGAAAACATAGAACAAAACTCCAGCGAACCCTCTTCTTCCCAAACCCAAACCAAGAAAATGAAAAATAAACAAAAAGACAAAAAAGTGACAACAGAACAAGAAAACACTCGGTCAAGATCTAATTCAAAATCAAGAATCAATATATCAAATGAAAATAAATTTGAACCTATGGAATATATGGAAATAGAAGAGAAAGAATATAAACAAAATCCAAAACAAAACCCAAAATCTGACCGAAGGACACCACAAGCAGTTGAAGACAAAGCTTCTAAAAACTCAAAAAAAACTGGAGAGGATAAATGATATAAACCTAATAGGTAACTTTACCCCCAAAAAATGAAAATATAACTATGGCACATAAGATCCTGCAATGGAACTGTCGTGGAATAAAATCTAATTACAATGACCTATTCATACTTATGTCACTACTGTATCCAGCCGTCATCTGCTTACAGGAAACTTTTTTACAAGAAAATGCCAAATTAAAAATTATAAACAATACCACTATAACTACAATACAGGACATAGAGCTAATGGAGGAGTGTCAATATTGATTAGAAATGACATATCGCAGAGTAAAGTACATATTAAAACTAAATTACAAGCAATAGCAACACAAGTGACACTAGATAAAACCATCACAATTCTTTCCATTTATATACCCCCACAGGAACCAATAAATACAATAGAAATAAACAACTTGATGTTTCAAATAGTGTATATGTATGTGTATATGTGTTTATAGATATATATATATACATGCATGGATTTAGATATGAAAATATATAATCAGAAACAATCACAAGAAAAAGCAATCCAAAAAAATACAGTAGATTATGAAATCCAACAGCCTCCCAACCTTTTATACACTATAACCATCTTAAATTCATAAATAAATAAGGCTTTGGCATAAAATGACCCAAATAGGAGTTGACATGCCGTTAAATCCAACATCCAATCCAATCCAATCTACACATGATATTACCAATGCTTTGTCATGGGTTTCTTAAAAATACTCCAATATGCATTAGGCTTTTGCCATATTTTTCTTTTAGAGCCCAAACATGCCTAGCCAGTTTTGTATGATCCTTGTTGCTTCATATATATATATATATATATATATATATAAGGTGATTGTTGTATCTTCTTCAGATGAAAACTTCCCCTTTCATCTTGACTTGTGATGGCTTTGGTCTTGTTTTGTTGTTTATGCCCCCACCCAGATGACTCTTGAGACTAGAATTTGATTTTATATGTATCATGTATGTGTGACAGATAACCTCTGTATCCTTGAGTGGATTAATCGAATCTGCAATGCCCTACAACTCTTCTTTGTACCACCCGTGTGCCTCTTCAGTTCAGATGATGATCTGGAAACCATGTTGTAAACAAGACAGCTATTGTTAGCAGGACGATGAGGCAGGTTGGCCTTGTTGACTTGTTCTTGTAATGATCTTCCACAGCAAGTGCTCACACCATATATATATATATATATATATATATATATAAACGCACACACACACACAATATGGATTCATACATATATATGAGGGGGTACTGAAAAGTTCTCAGCCTGACCTATTTTCCAAAATCTAATCAACTAGCCAAATATTAATTTTTTTTGAAGGTTGTTGTAACTGAGTTATGAAAGACAACAGTAGAAAACCAGAATTGGTTTAACAAGTTTATTACCTTTTGGTACAGGGAAACATAATGTAGAAGAGAAACTAGGCAAGAGAATGTTTAGCCATGAATGACTTAGGCTACTGCTGCTACTGCTCTTGATGTAGGACTATTTTCATATCTTTCATCCAATGGCTGAGTCAAACTTGTAATATTCTCCCTTATAACAAAGATCTTTTTGGTTCACCTGAGAACTTTTTAGAACAATTCAGAAGCTGTTGATGGTTGTATTTGTATGAAGTAGAAAGCCATCATGACTGAGGGTATGCATATACTGTCCTTAGTTCAAACTGCTGATTATGCAGAAACTATAACTATTATTTGCTCAGCAGAGTTGAAATATAAACCACAGGTGGGCTGTGTGAAGAAGCACAAATATGCCTGAGCAGGCATCTGCAGCAGGGACTGGTTAGCTGCTTTAACAGACAGGTGTACTCAGAAAGGAGCAGCTGACTATTATATATATTTACATTTACTTGGAATCAAGTGATTCTGGCAAGAGATCAGAATATTTACGTTTTTTCTTACTTTATTTTTGCAATACGGTAATTGTTTCTGTGGAGACAAATATATAATTTGAAGTTCTCAAATTGTCCTTTTTTTTAGACCTCACTTGAGAATATTTTGTTTATATTGCGGATTGTATCGATCAAGTTGTCTCAAAAGATGATTCACTATTTTGCTGATTCACTATTTTCTCCATCTGTCTTTGATGAAACTGATTGACTTTAGCAGAAGACAAAAATAAGACAGAAATTTAAATAGGGAATTTTTTATGAAAATCTGACACTCGCTCACTATCAGGGCTACAAACTTTGTGCATAATATTGAAGTCTATCCAATATTTTTTTTTATTTGGCTTGTTTTATTTGTGAATTTCTGTATTTTAATATTTGACCTTTTATTTTGGTCAATGGAAAGTTCAGGAGAAAATATAAAATTCATTTTATTCATTCATTTTGTTTTTTTTTAAGTTTTTTTCTTTCCACACATTGTTTATTTTTCTATTTTTGTGTCTTACTTTTGTTTTTTTTTTGTGGAGTGGTGAGGGGCATTGAACCTGGGTGTAAAGAGGGTAATTCTTCTTGTTATTTTGAGAATATTTGAAACATTTTTGTAACAATATCACTTATCTCCAGAAACATATTTCTACTTTTTTTTGTTTCAAGTGTCTTTTTAAAAAAGTCATTAGTTGTAAAGGTCATGGAATATCTTATAGTTGAGTTTTCTCTTCTTTAGAATTTGTCTTGTTAACAACAACAAAACAAAAAAAAACATGATATGGTTGTGTATGTATGTATGTATGTATATGTGCGGTGTCCTTGTGTTGTCTTATATAGAGGAATAAATTCAAAAGAAATATCTTCTTTCAAGAATGAACTTTGCATCATATTTATTTACTTCTCTCTTTTCAAACAAAAGATAAAAGGAAAGATGGTCTGTCCTATAAAATCTATGCACAGGATCAAAATATCATACCTTTTGTTATATTTTTTTTAACTGTACTAATTTCTATTGTGTGGAAATCAGTTTTTTTTTTCTAAAGAACAATTTTCACTTGAAAAGACATAACTTTATGAAAAGGTTTTTGCATGTTTAGAGAATGCACAATAATGTGTTTCCCCAATATGGTTCTTGATATATAAAAATATATATTATTATATATATATATATATATATATATATATATATATATATATATATATATGATGGCTCTAGAGTGTGTGTGTGTATACACAGATATATATGTATACAAAATAGTCTCGAATATGGATGTATATGGTGCAATGGGTAAATTGTCGCCAATATATTTTTAATTTTGTTCATGTGCATTGTTTGTATTTGATTTTGACGACTGAACAATATAGTAATGTCAGTTGGCTACTGTCTGTGAGAAAAAGAGCACCATGGTGCAATTCACTCTGGCATGGAAATGGTATGCTGTACAAGTTGGCATTCATGCAGTAAACTCCAATACAGACATTTCAGATTGTTTGGGTGTCAATCTGAGGACAGTGCAGACGATTCAGAAAGAGTTGGGTGCTGATTACGAAGGTATTTGGAGTGATCACTAATGATGACGACATTATGCCTCCAGTCATCTTCCCACAGTGCCTCAGACATCTCGTTTGGAAAAGTGGAAAAACATAAAGACAAAAATTAAATAGCTACACCAAGTCCTCAGATTGAATGCAACAAAACTTGTTTGGATGAATTCTTGCTGCCTAAATACAACTTATATAGAGAGAGATAATGAGGTCATAGGAATGAACAGTGCATTGTAACTGCCAGTATTACACAGATTAATGCAATGTCACTCCATCTTTAGTGGTCTGCATATATAGGTCACTGGAGGGATATATGGAAGGAGGAGACTTATCCTTTCTATTTGTTTTGTTTAGGTTTATTTCTACTCACAACATTTAGATTACTTTTTTTTTTTTATATATTACTTTTATTTTTTATTTTTCTATATTTTTTCTTTCATGTATAGGAGTAGTGGTCCTTGCTCTGAAGATTGTATTGAGGCATGCAATGTTGATTCTTATGTCCAAACTGTCTACACCTTTGTGCAAATTAATTGAAACAACTGCTTTAGTTTCCTTTCTTTCACCGTACAGTCTGTTTTAGACGCACTGGACTGACAGGGTGTAATCGATATCTATTTTTTCCTCAGATTAGGTCATTTGCAGTGGTGTACAGTAATATGAATTGGTGTGTATGATGGAATTTGTTTGTCCTTGAAAAATATTGCGTCAAATTTTTATCATGTCCAGACACTATTTCTCATGCCCAGACTGTTGATTAGTTGTCCTATGGCCAT
Organism: Acanthosepion lycidas; assembly: GCA_963932145.1. NCBI lineage: Eukaryota > Metazoa > Mollusca > Cephalopoda > Sepiida > Sepiidae > Acanthosepion > Acanthosepion lycidas. The sequence continues at coordinate 31,160,522 of OZ010604.1, read as the reverse complement.
TGTCTGCAATGGATGTTACTCCAAGGAAGCGTATGAAAATTGTAATGCTGTATGAACACACTGGCAAGCCTTATCAGTGAGAAAATCAAACTACTATAGACTGGCTCAAAAACTCTTTCAATTTAAATTCAATTGAGAACCTGTGGTCAATCTGCAAGGAATGACTTCATAGAATGGATATACAAAGTACTAACATATGCTTCATTGGAAAAAATATTAAAAAATTGTAAATAATAATGAAATTATTTATTTAGTTTTAATTAATTTGCACAAGGGTGTATATCTGTTGTGACCAAGTAAATGGTTAAAGAAATAACAAAACAAGTGTTGCAGTTATATCATATTTAAACAGTAAGTACAAGAGAAGAGTATTACATGACTAGTGAGTGTCGGTTGACCCAGCATTCAATCTATTCGACTCTTCCCCCAAGGCCTTCTCTCCTACTAATCTTATAGTAGATGGAAGAGTCTAACATAGACTCTTTAGAGGGAGGACACCACAACAATATCTATAAATTTTTTATCACTATATTTAGCACTCTTGTCTTACAAATTTTTAATTTTTTCATATATCTATATATAGAGTATATATGCAATAATTTCATTAAATCTGTTTTTTCTGACTAATATTTTAATTCATGTTGGTTTCATTACCAATTTGTTTTTTTACAGTATGGTTTACTCTTTCCAAGGTCCAGGGGCCACTCAGTGTACAGGGTTAGGTTATATGGATAGAAAGGAAAGATAATGGTTAACTCTAGATTTAAACAAGTTCAGATTGTAGTGATTGGGGAAACATCCTCTTGGGAGTCTGTTCCACTAAGTAATGGTCCGTGTGAAGAATCTGTTTGAGTGAAATACGAATAGAAATATGTGGATCGTTTGCTACTATGAAAGTAGCATGGGTGGGTTCTATCCGTGAAGATCTGACATGGTGGAACCAAGGAATGTAGTTCGTGAACATGCAAAGATGTCTCGGGTGTTTATGAATTTAGATTTAGTGATTATTTTATATTTTTTTTCAAGGTTTACCCTTTACAAGGCCCGTGAGTCACTCAGGGTAGAGGGTTACATTAAAGGGTGGTTTATACAGATAGGAGGGGGAGATAACAGTTAACCCTAGACTTCAACAGGTTAAGATTGTGGTAATTGGGTAAACATTTTTTGGGGAGAAGTTGGTTCCACAGAGCAGTGGTTTGTGGGGATGAAGCTGATTGAGTGGAACTTATTTCTCACTGATGAAATACAGAAGGAATGTGGTTGGTTTACTATTATTTAAGTGACATGGCAGGTGTCCTAGCTATGAAGAACCAACGAATGCAGTTGGAATGATCACTTTCTTTGGTAGTAGTGATACAGCAGTGAGAGACTCGCCAAAGCTTGGAGGGTGGAACATAATTCTTCTCCAACAAGGACACTTTTGAATTCTATCAAGACTGTAAAGTGAAGTCTTGGCAGCTCCTGCCTAAATATGGCAACAGTACTCTATTTTTACCTGATCTGGCTCTTATGAAGGTAAAGGATAGCATCAGATACTTACTGGAGTGGTACAGAGAGCTGATCATTTTACCTTTAGCAAAGAAAATTGCTCTCTATTAATCATCTTTAAAAAAAGTTTCTTTGTCTTCCATCTGTATATGATATGGCTGATGCTAACCTCCAGGAGAGCAAACCATTGCGCCTTCTTAATTTCATGTTTTCCACTAACATGAAGTGTAATGATGATATTCCACTTCAAGAACATGTTGGTTTGTGAATTTGGTGACAGAATGTTTGTGAGTTCAATCCCTATGTTGGGCAGTTGCAACAGGTAAGCAATAACTGAACAGTACTAAATAAAATAAGAACTACACAGTATCCTTAGATGTGAGCAGTAGAACAAGAACAGTCTACCTCCATAGATTAAATAAATGGTTTAGTTTGGAATTCCCTGTAGATTAACCACATTGATATACACCTGAGGAGAGCATAATGGCTGAAACATGATAAAAACAACAAAGATGAGGACAATAGTCCAAGTATAGATGGCATAAATATATTGGTTCACACTATCATGCTAGATAATTTTTCTTGCCAGAATCTATCTTGTATTTATAAGTCTACCATTCACCCATGCATTGTCATAGAAAAAAAACTGTCAGCATAAAACTTAGAGTTATATCTATCCATTTCAATAGTAAAATGACGAGACCTAGCCGCCAATCTAGTACTGCAGTTAAATTTATAAAGTCTAGTTGCCATAGAGGGAAGTTCATTGGAAAAATTGTTGTAAATTCACAAGAGCAAAGAAAATGTATAAATTCACAGTCATATGTTTAGGTTTTATTACAGTTCTAATTACTGTTTTTTTTAAAGCAGTAAACATTGCCAAGGAGTGAAGTTAAGCAAAATAATAGCATGTCATGGGAAAAGTCTGTCTTTTGACTTGCCATTTTTTGGTGGGCATGAAAATCTGTTTTTGTCATTTTTAAGAAAAAGATTTCATAAAATTCAACTGAAAGTTGCATTGGCTGCTCGGTCAATGAATGACAAATGTTTCCTTGTAAAGAAACATCTAATATTTTACCATTACCATGATAGCCAATATCATGAAGGAACTTGACACAAATATGTAAGCAAAAGCCAAAAAGTGATATACACTGTATTCAAAGAATTTGTATTCTCTGTCACTTTAACTCTTGGTCATTTTTATCCATGTCTGCATTCACTGTTATGAGAACTCTTCTTTAAATTTCAGTTGCATTTCTATCTTGCAGAATTCCTTACTTCTGTGAAGAAAACTTGTTACATATAATGGTGCATTATTAACAACTCTCTTTTGACTGTACAGGCAAACCTCTCATCTATGGAAAATCAACAAACTTTAGATGCAACCGACAAAATCTGTGAACTTAGCAGAAAGAATCATATTAGTTCTCAAAGTGACCACTTGGCAGTGGTGGCAGGCCTTTTAATTGTAAACAAAGACAGGTGTACAGTCTATAAAGTATGATACATTAGTGCATGCATGAGAAATTAGCTGTGAGAAATCTATTTTTGTTACTTTGATTAATATATCTATTAAGTATATATTTATTTATGCCATATCTACTTGTTTATAGTACAGGGTGTCCCAAAACATTTGACAATTTCACAGGCCAAGAATTTTGGCAATTCTTGTTGAAATAACCTCAAATTTTCACAGAATATATAGAAATAGGTCAAGATTTTTTATTTAATCGAAGAAGACAATACATGCTTATCACAACGAGAATCATCCAGAGAGATGGATCAGGCATGGTGGAGATGAAGACAGTTTTCTGATGACATGGCCACCACAATCACCAGTGTGATTTCTTTTTATGGGGATATATGAAGGGACTACTCTATGTCTCCCCTGTTCTTGCTAGCTTTGATGAACTCAAGCAGAGAATAACTTCCAAACTGGATAATGTTATTGGAGACATGCTAAAGCCTGTTTGGCAAGAGCTTAACTACCAACTTGACGTGTGCTGTGTCACAGGGGGTGCACATATTGAACAGTTATGAAATCAGTCCCATAATAATCTTATGATGTTCAACACCTAAATTGTTCAATTTTATTGAGCTAGACTTAGTAGTTTTCAAGATAATTGCTTTTAAATTGATGTCAAATTTTTTGGGACACCCTGTATTTACATTGGGATAACTACTGGTAGTTACTATAGTGGTTTTATAACTCAAAAATAATTCCTTCCCATCTATGGACAATTGGTTTTAATGGACCTCACTATTAGTCTGTTGATGAGAGGTTTGTACTTTTTTATTTTATTCTTTTTGACTCATTTCCATTTTACTATTAGTAGAATCTATTTACTTTCATCATTTTCCAATACTTTCAAATTTTTGCTATCCCTTAAAACTTTTTTGAGAACTCTTATTTAATTCTTCAGATTTTTCATTTCTTCTTTCCTTCATTCTCAAGTCTTTTTACCATTTTATCCTTCTTTCTCTTTTCTTTCTTCATTCTATTCTCTTCCTCACTTGGCCTGCATCCTTCCATATTTCTTCTTACATGCCAATCTGTCTTTTCAAGTTCCAGTTTTCCTCTGTAATTTCTCTTAGCCTTTCTGCAATCTTCTAATTAATTGATTGGTATCGTTTTACCTTTTAATTAGTGACGTCATCATTAGTGATGGGGAATAATTAAAAGGATAATTAAATTTTCCATAGTTTTCTCTTCTTTGGAATTGATTAGGGACAATATCTGTGCAAATATTCTTTTGGTTTAATCCAATCTCACAGACTGGCACCATTAATCTGAAGAGAATTTTTTTTTCTTTTTCTTTTACCACAGACCAAAATATAATATTGTGAATGTTCTGATTTGAACTAACCCATTTCATCATTGGAATAAATTTGCATTCCTTTTTGTTAGTGAAATGCACATTGCTTATATATATATATATATATATATATATATATATATATATATATATATATATATATTGTGTATTTAGGTAGCAAATTCTCTTTTAGACATGTCTGATTAAGTAAATTATGACCATCATGTTTGCTTATTTTTAGCATAATCCTTTCATATTTTCCGTGTAACATGTAACAGTGAAAATAACTTTTATTTCTCAAGCACATTCCAACATAAAAGAAATTTCACAGAGGATAATTTTTTCATATTCTAATGAATATGTCACCTGTTGCAGTTAAATGCAAAAAAGAAAAAATTCAGTAATGGATAAACTACACAACGTTTTTGCCTTTCCAGTTGTACCCCTGATGATGATCTCAGAAAGAGATGGAAAGTACTTGGGAAATAAAAGTAATTTTCACTGTTACAGTTGCCTTTCTTGCTTTATTTGATTGTAATACACGGAAAAAATATCTGTGAATATAAACAGATTATGCTAAAAATAAGACATAATGTTTGTAATATATATATATATATATATATATATATATATATATATATATGTTATAGTGGAACACACCTATTCTATAGTTAATAAACTTTCGTATGCCATACAACACTTGGCGACCAGGATTCAAACTCATGCGGAGGAAAAAAAAATGCGTTTGCCACAGTATTATTTGGCGAAGGTATTCAGATTCATAAGGTGGAAGAAAAAAAAAATTTGCTCGCCACATTATTTGGTGATGAAATTCATACTCATATTGTGTAAACTTTTTGCGAAGATGGAGAAATGCAAAAATATATTCCAGGAATTTTTTAAGTTCCAGATGGAACAACAGATGACAATATTAGAGCAACAGAAAACATTCCAGATGCAACTACAGGAGGAAACTTTTAATAGACAGATGCAGTTTCAATGAGAAATGGAACAGATGCATAAGAAGTTTCAAAACAAAATTCTGGAAATAACTGAGAAGAGGAAAGAGAAAAATCTACAAAATGATTCTTTCCCAGAGAATACAATATGGAATTCAATTGAAATATTCACGTACAGTTCGGATGAAGAGATAACTTTTGAGGAGTATTATAAAAAATATACGGACGTGTATAATGAGGACTGCCACTCGTGGTCTGAAGGACGAAGGTTAGATTTTTTTTAAGCAAGTTAGGAACTGCTGAGCATAACAAATTGGTAAACTACATTCTACCAAAAAAAAAAAAAACTAGCGAGTTGACTTTTACTGAGGCGGTAAATATATTCAGTGAATTATTTAGTAAAAGACATCTTTGTTTCACAAGAGGTGGAAAATGTTTAAATCTGATGAAAGATGACGAACAAGACTATATAACGTATGCAGCCAATGTGAATAAGCATTGTGAAGAATTCAAGCTGGCAGAGTTAAGCGCTGACAATTTTAAGTACTTAGTGTTTGTTCAAGGACTGGTATCAGAAAGAGACGCAGAGTTGAGGAAATTAGTTTTGTCAAAATTAGAAAACGAACCAAGGATTTCGATACAGAAGTTAGCAGAATACTGCACAAGATATGTTAGCGTAAAGAAAGATTCAAAAAAGATAGAACAGTCTGGCGTTTCGCATGTAAGGAAAATATGCTACAAAAAAGAAAGTCAGTCTACCAAAAAGAATTCTAAAATTGTGGATTATCAAACAAAAAGTGAAATACCAGAGAAAAATAAACAAAAACTCCCAAAGCCATGTTTTGCTTGTGGTGAACTTCACTGGTACAGATATTGCAATTTTAGGAATAAAAAATGTTTCAACTGTAAAAGAGTGTGTCATAAAAGCTTGCACTGCAGGTCAAAAATAAAGACAATAAAAAAAGAAAATTAAAGTCTGATGAGGGTGAAGGATGGAGTAACCAGAAAATTTGTTACTGTCGAAATAAGTAATAAAAAGATAAAAATGCAACTCGACACTGGTTCCGACCTATCTATCATAAATTTGCATACGTAGAAGAAGTTGGGGAAACTAACTTTAATGAAAACAAATAAAATCGTGAGGTCAGTGACGGGAGAAAAAACACAATTTATTGGAGAATTTGTTACAAGCGTCATGTTAAATAAAAAAATGTGAAAAGTTAAACTATTTGTCATAGAAAATACCACAAACTTACTTGGTACAGATTGGATAACAGAATTCCAATTATGGGATCTACCAATAAATTCTTTCTGTTACAAGGTAGATTTTTTAAACTATGAACCCCAAAAATTAGTAAAGAAACTTAAGGGAACTTTTCCTACTTTTTTTTCTCCAGGTTTGGGAATGTGTACAAAGATGGAGGCAAAATTCCAGCTAAAAGGAAACACTCAGGCGGTATTCAAAAAGAAAAGGAATGTGCCGTTTACCTCAATTGAACAGATAGATAAAGAATTGGACAGATTAGAGAAAACCAGTGTATTTAAAAAAGTTGAATGGGTAACACTGACGATATATGTGAAAAACAAGCTCCAGAAAGTAAAGATGAAGCTGACACTGAGAAAAGCTGTGGAGCGAGTTACCGTATTATTAAATGATTTAAGTCAACTGAAGTCACTACAGAAAATGTTAAGAAGCACAAGATCAACAAAAGGGAAGCTAGAGGCTGAACAAATAGAACCACAAGAAGAACCTACAGAAACTGTGACTCCATACTTAAGAAGTTCAAAGCGGAAGGTTGTTTCTGGTAAAACTATGGAGGTATAAAAAAAAAATAGAAAAGCGGATTGGCTATATGATGTACTTGGTGAGAAGCGAAAAATTTACGGGCATTAACCAGATCAGACGTGGTTGACAGCAGTCCCATGGAAAAAACACCGACGGAGGTGATTTTCAATACATTTGATCACCTGCAACAATTTTACTTGAGGTATGCCGATTCAGAAGAAAAAAGAAAGGCAACTGATCATTTAAAAGTGGATCAAAAAAAAAAAAAATGTAGGAGATACGCTATGATGTTGCTAAAAAAAAAAAAAATTTTTTTTTGTTGCTTTTTCCTGTAAAAAATGAAAAATAAAGAAAGTTTTAGTGGGGGGGATGTTATAGTGGAACACACCTATAATAAGTAGGAGTAGTAAGAGTAACAAGTGAGTCGCTCAGGGAGTGAGTCAATGTTGGACGATCATTAGTCAGATATTAAAGTATCAGACACCACAACTAGATTACTGCGTCATTACCTATTATATCAAGTTCCTAACGTTTTGTATGTCAAACCTATTTTAGGACCGACTTAGTACAAATACAAGCCTCCACTGTGAAACCACTACATAACAATATATATATATATATATATATATATATATATATATATATATATATATATATAAATCATTTCAATCCAAGCAAGGCAATAATGCCACTAAGACACAAGATGTTACTGAGTGTGAAAGAATATGAGAAAGAGGAAAGGAGAAAGAACTATAAAAGAACAAAAATTAAGCAGGAAGAAGATAATGACTTTCATTGTATTTAAATTTTTGAAGATCAAAATTGACTGGAAAACAAGAACCCGGAAGAGAGTTACACAAATGAGGAGTGTGAGAGAAGAAACTGTTAGCATGGAATTGATAGTTACATCTGTAAATCGAGACCTAACTGCCAATCTAGTACTGTGCTTTATTCAATTTATATATTATAGTTATCTCTTTGTTCATATATTTATTAAGTAGAGTTTTATAATAGACACTGCAACCAATAATAAACCATTATTGCCGAAGGGCAGAGTCTCATTCGGGGAGGTTGACTGCTCCTGAACCCGTTTATGCTAGCTCAAAGAGGGATTATTTTTGGCTGATCCTACGGGCTCGGAGATCCCACGTTAAACCGGCCTTGTGCCACATGTAACCCTCATGTGGGGGTAACTAAATATCGCTGTCTACAGTTGACCTGTTCCAGCTAGACAGTTGAACTCTCTGTCTTCGGGCAGAGAGGAACCCGGATGAGGCTCTGCCGAAGGGCAGAGTCTCGTTCGGGGAGGTAGACTGCCCCTGAACTTGTTTATGTGGGTTCAAAAAGGGAATATTTTTGGCTGAGATTACAGGCTCGGAGAACCCGCACTAAATCAGCCTTGTGCTACATGCAACCCTCGTGGGCGGGGATAGCTAAATATACTAGCTGGGATCTGTTGAGAACTACCAACCCTCCAATAGTAGCACTGGATTGACTTGCAATGACCTTGTGCATAACTGTTATCTTTATTCTTATTGTAGTGGTTTTTTACAATAAACCTTTACTCATTTTATCCACCTTGTTTTTCAAGTATATATCTAATAATAAGAGAGATAAGGTATTGTAATTTTCATTAAAGATGTAAACAACAGTCTGAACATTGTCATATTCACAACGTTTCGGATGTTGTACACTGCTGCTTCTTCAGGTGAAGAAGTTGGAATTTCGAACTGAACCCTTTATTTCATGCCCCTCTTCCAGATGTCTCCCCTGTAACTCAACTCTCCAAGTGTCCACCACTGCAGTAGCCAGGTATTGAACTCACATTTATTGAACTCATAACTCTTTGGTTCAAGTCACTGGACTCAACCAATACTTTTATTCACATGTGTCCTTGTATGAATTTTGGGGACTTATAAACTTCATAATCATTTTTTACCAGAGATCATATTGCAATTTTGTCATTATTATTGCTTTTCTCTAGCTCTCCATATTACCTTAGTGTATTCATGTCTATGCTTGGTTGGCTCAGGAGATTTTTATGGCCTAGCATACGCACTGATTCCTTAAGTTTTCATATTTTCAAGTGATGCTCTCTTTCTTATTTCAGCCTCATTCTACAGTGGGCAGGGATCAATCTTTTCCCTCCATATGTGGTCAGCTACACCTGATTTTTCTATTTCCCCTTGTGTTAGGGCTTTACAATGTTCTTGCAGTGCAGCCTGTTTATATTTCTTACCACAGCTGCATGGAAGGGCATACACACAGTCCTTAGTCATGTTTTCCTCTTGGAGTGAGGTCTTACTTGCACAAAGTGTCTGTGAAGTGTCAAATTACTTTTGAAGGATGTCCTGATGGTATATGCTTCTCTGATAATCCCTTCACATAGGGTAGGCAGAGTGAAGCTGTTTTCTGACTGTTGTTGTTCTCTTGTACCCGCCTATCCCAGTTTGTCAGAGCTGCTGCCATGTACCCAGGGTAGTTGTTATGTTGTAGGGTACTGCTTATACTGATCATTTCTTCTTCATATGTCTCTGGGATGCCACTTATGACTTTTGCTCGATGTTGTAAGCAGTGGTCAGTTCATTTCTTTACACTGTATGGGTGGTGGGAGTTGAGGTATTGTCTAGTGAATGTTGGTTTGTGGTATACGGATGTCTTGAACCCATGCTCTGTATGAGATATTAGTACATCCAGGTATGCAAGTTGTTGTTTTCTCTCTCCATTGTGAACTGCATCAATGAACTTATTGAGTTCACATCCTCTGGGCCATGTGTCCTTGAGGACATCAGTGTATGAATTTGGGGACATATAAACATAATATCTTATAATCATTTTTTACCAGAGCTCATATTGCAATTTTGTCATTTCTCTAGCACTCTGTATTACTGGATCCCATATTGTATTCATTTCTAAGCTTGGCCAATTTAGGAGATTTTTGTGGCCTCACATATCTGTTGATTCCGTATCATCATGAATATGACAACAGTCTAAAAAATGTAAATATTGTAAATAAATGATAGTAATATATGAAAAAAAGCATTGGCAAATTATGAATTTTAAGAAAAAAAATGTATTTTTTAAAATTTTGAGAAATCACATGGTATGAGCATGTTGGGTTTTGACTTCCATAGAGGAATCAATTTATATAGCAAACATTAACATTTATAAAATTTAATTAAAAAAAAAATCTTTTTGGATATTTGTGATCTGGAGTGCTTAATCTATACTAATATGAGAAAAAATTGACTATATTTCTGGATATCTCAGTTTTTACATTGTTTGAATTGTTGTCTTTATCATTATTGTCATATTCACATAATGTTTTGGTGAGCAAAAACTTGGAGAGTCGAGTTACTAAAGGGAAATAACTGAAACTGAGATATATCCAGAAAAGGCTAATTCCTTATAATAGTTTTCATTTGTCTATCACCATTATAACATTTGCCACCTCACTGCTTCTTTTCATGGGACTAAAAGTGACGGAAGTCAGTAGGGTGCTAAGTCAGGCAGTGATAAAGAATCTTTTTTTCGTTTTGTGGCATTTCAACATCTATATGTCATTTAATGCTGAAATCTTAATATTTTCTATGCAATATTTATTGGAGATAATAATGATATTAGTGATGCAGGTCTAACTAATTAATCCATAGCTGAGGGGAGAAGAGGTGGATTCATATCTTTCCCAAAGGTATTTGTGCATAAGTAAACATAACAAACTGAACTGGAATTGGAACATTGCTCTCTGATAACAATCTGAGCCATTATTCATTACACCACCTGCACATCCAAACTTGCAGTAGCTGGTATTCCCAAATGGTCACCCATCTAGGTACTGACCAGGCTCACTGTGGCTTAACTTGGATGATCATACAAGAATAACATAATGTGGCTGTAATCTTGATGAAGAAGTGAAAACTGCTGCAAGAAATTGACTGCATCTGCAGCCTGATGAGTTTTTATGAAGCTGGGATACTTGCCCTCATTCATTGAAAGAGGAGGTGAGGTTGTTGAAAATTGGGGATGTGAACCTGTGATGTCTAGATGTATCTTGATGTATAATATGTTTGTGTTTCTTATTTCTTATATAATAAAATAAGTTGCAATAATTTTTGACTCACTCTCAGATTATATTTCTCTTTGTTTATGTATTTATTTGTATATCTCATTATTGCAACAGATGATAAAGAATCATTTTCTTTCAGTTCTTTTAATGACTTGCTGAATCTCAGATATTAGACTAAGATAAATTTTATAATATTGTAATACTTTGATGGAAGGGCAGCGGACATTATTGTCTAGAATATAGATACTCATTTATATTTTGAATATCTCATTAGTTTTTACTTCACAAGATTCACTGGTAGATATTTTACTGAATGACCTCCAAAATTGTTTCTGGCTTACTTTCATTAGTTTTCTGTCTGAATTTCTAAGATAAAGATTTGTTATTTAGATGTAGGCTATTGTCTTCATCTTTGTTGTCTTATCACAATGTTTTAGCCATTGTATCCTGTCGTCTTTTTTTCATGCCCGTCAATCTAGCTAACTTTAAAATAAATTTTGAACTGAGCCCTTTGTTGGTTTCAATCTCAGGAATGACTGCAAAACACTTGCCCCTCCCCATTTTATAGGCAGTGGTACACAAATGCATGCTGGGATTTTTTCATAGCCAATAAAATAGGCTGGTTCTTGATTTCATCCGACTCACTCCCGGTCTGTCTTGTCTTGATGTTAGAACACTATGTTCTCTTGCTTGAACTTCCTTTTATGTCAACCACAATTATTAGTTTGTGAACATTTTACCATATTAGTGTTGCTTTGCCTTGCATATATTGTTTGCTTTATATTATTTTTTGCTCTGTTCTTTTTCTTGTTATTTCTTATTGCAAACTTTGTCAGTTCTGTATATTGGACAGTTCTGTTACATATTTTGCATTCTAGAATTGTATTACTTAGTTACTGTGAGCTAGCTTTCCACTATAAGCCTGTACTGTCTGTCCTAGGAATTGAACTCACATAGTTAAGATGCAGTAATTGTCTAACTGAATAAGGTGTGATCCCAACTGTTGACCTGAAATTAATAATTGTAACAGAGGATGGAAAATGCAACACTGAAATCTGAGAGGTGCCAAAGTGCCTTCCAAAATCTAAGCAGATTATTAAGAAACACAAACATTTCATTTGAAATAAAGAAAATGTACTGAATTGATTTGTGATATCTGTCCACTTATATGGCAGTGAATGCTGGACAGTTTCCTCAAAGATGAAGAAGATACTTGAAGAAATACAAACGTGGTTCTACAGAAGGATGCTGAGGATACCATGGTTCGAATATGTGAGCAACAACAAAGTTTCAGAGAAAATAGAAACTAAAAGGAAACTTATACTTAACATAAAGAAAAGACAGTTGAAATTTCTAGAGTACATAATGAGGAAAGAGGGCTTGGAAAATTTGATACTCACAGGACAGATTGACGGTAAAAGGGATAGAGGAGAACAACATGTAATCTACTTAGTGAGCTTGAGTAAATGGATGGTGGGAATGGTTGAGGAGAAATAGCAAAAAGGCACAATTTATTAAGTGCTACAAAGGACAGGAAATTGTGGAGAGCCATGATCACCTAAGTCCTGAAGGGACACAGTACAAAGAAGAAGAAGTATGAGCTTGAGTAAATGAATGGTAGAACAAAATTTAGGAATAACAAAAAGACAGAATTTATTAAGAGCTATAAAAGAGAGGAAATAATAGGGAGCCATAATCACCTATGTCCTGAAAAGAAGAATAGTTCAATCTCTGGGTTGAGTAGTTCAAATAAAACTATTTGTTTCTTTTTCTTTTGTTTTTCTCTAGGTGTAATGCGAGGCATGAGGGGAGACAGAGGACGTGGTCGTGGTAGTTTTGTTGGTACTGGATTTGGGGCAGGAGGAGGAGGAAGTGTTGGCATGGGCAGTTTCAATGGAAATGGATCCTTTGGAGGCCCACCACCAGACTTTAGCAGTTCTATGGGAGATTTCCCTAATAAAACCTGGGGTGGAGGGCCCAGCTCTTTCAGAGGTGGCAGTAGCGGAGGGAGTGGAACCTTGAATAACTATTGCTACCAACCTCCACCCAATAAACGCCCCAGAAGTCAAGACTACAGCAACTTCCACTCAGGTGAGTACCTTATTTAATTGTGTGTGTGTTTCTATGTATATGTGTTTGTGATTCTTTTAAGATTATTTAGATAGGGTAGATTCTTCTGAATAGTGGACATGATGGAGTTGGTCAGTAGTATTATGCATCTATTTTCATGTAATTTATCATTATGGATTATGGTGTTATTTTTGTTTCAGTTGTATATTTTGTATGCCTTTCTTCTTGTGTTGTCATTTTCCCTCTAAACTCTTCCTATTTCAGATACATAGATGACTCACTATTATTATATCCACAAAATACTAATTTAACAGATATTCTCAACCAACTTGACAATGTTGAACCTACAATAGACTTTACTTTGAAACTGAAACCAACTATACTCTTCCCATCCTAGATATCATGTTAACTCAATTTTGATATTTACAGAAAGGCTACAAACAAAAATGACCCGATCAGTTTCTACTCAAACCACTTTTCTAAAATTAAATCTGGAATTATTATAGGTTTCTATCTGAGAGTATTAAGAATCTACAGCCCCCAATATTTACCTAAAGAAGAAACATACATAGAGAACATATTCAAAAACCTACAATACTCATATCATTTTATCCACAATGCAAGAAGAAAGGCATACAAAATATACAAGCAAAAACATAATCCATAATCCATAATAATAAATTACATAAAAACAGATGCATAATACTCCAACTCCATCATGTCCACTATTCTGAACCACCTATTCCATCTATGTGTATGTATGTTTTTTGCTTCACTAATGTTCACTCTCTACAATGCTCAAGAGCCACTCAAGATAAAATGTTACTGAAGGAGGTTGTGTGAACAGTAAAAGTTAGAGGCACTGTTTATGAGAATATATAGGAAACATAATGGTTAACCCAAGATTTGAATAGGTTAAGATTGTAGTAATTAGGAAGTCAGTTTCACAAATACAAAGAGATGATGGTAGTTTACCTTAGTGTACATGGTGTGGTAGGCTTTATAATTGGTGGAATGTAGTTTGACAGAACATTTTCCATAGAAATAGTGATAGCCTTATAACCAATGGTTATGAAAGTTTAATGAATCGCTTTTTAGATTATCCGAAAATAATTTTATATGTGAATAGCCAATGTATAATAGCTAAAAATATAATTAATTCCATTACTGTATTTTCTACAGTGGCTGAAAGAGGGTTTTCTGTGTGGAACATGATTTATTCTGACAAAAGAAATCATCTTGAAGTTAAAAATGTGGCAAATCTTCCAGTCATAAATTCGATAGGTCTTTCACTAAATCTTTGAGACTGCAGTGATTCATCTCGAATGTGGCTAAGGAACCATAACACAAGCTCTTGATACTTGAGTCAAGAAGCATCATACTTCTGAAGAGAATTTGAATCTGGAAATATCTTAATAAACAAATGTTTTCTATTAAGTTTCTATCAAAATGGTTTAATTCATTTCAATACTGAGAAATGATTTGTTTCCATTCTCAGAATGAAAAGAAAATAAGCAGAATAGGTTCCTAAAGACTACCTGCCTTTATAGAACCGGTTCCTGGAAATATGGAAATGCCATTATTGTTTATAATATTTGACTTGTATGAAAGGGGTTGTAGGGTGGAATATCATTCATCACCCACAACGTTGCATTGACAGTTTTGTACTCTCAAGGCTGGAGAGTGAAGACAAGGCATGGTGGAAGGACTCTGGTATTTTCTGAAGTGCTACAAGCAACTAACCATTTTTCTAGCACCTTCAGTAATGAGCTCCACTTGAGGTATGTGGTGAGCTTGAGTGTATATTGTTTATGCACAGAAATACAAAAATATGTTATATCTAGATATTTATGTCTATTAGTTGATATACATAAATACATTTTTCATCCAACTTTTTACACACACACACACACACATATATATATATATATATATATATATAGAGAGAGAGAGAGAGAGAGCTATAAAGATTGCATTTGCCAAACAGTGGTTAACCAGGATATTTTTGAAATTGTGGTGAACATGTGTCAGTACAGGCACAAAAAAGGCCCCAGATCATATGTAGGCATGCCTGTCAACATTACTTACATCCAGATTTTAAACATTGCTGAAGAGTGAAAATAATAAGGTAGTTAAAATAATAATATCAAGGGAAAAACCATCCTTTTGATAATCTGTTTTATGCAGGTATAAAAATTCAAATTTGCAAAAATTACTATGGTCATTTAAAATTGGAAATGTTATTTAGAAATGCATACATAATTTCAAACACATTTCTAAAAATCATTGGTTTAGTAAAGAGCAAGTTCTATTTGGATAGTTTCTTCCCAAGAACTTTTGTGAAACAAAATCCCAGTGGGATGTTTTCTGACCACTACAGTATTAACCACTTCCATTCTAGAGTTAACCGTTATCTGTTACACATACACTGTACCCCTTACTGCTCACACAACAATTACTTTCAGTAGCATTCTACTTTGAGTGACTCTTAGGCCTAGTATAGGGTAAACATTAATTAAAAAATGAGAAAAACTGAACAATAATGCCTGTTATATTTGCACACCTTAGCTATTAGGTTGGTGCAAAAATAATGACGGTTTTTGATGTTAAAAAATACGTCAAAAAACCGCCATTATTTTTGCACCAACCTAATAATATGCACGGGGGGGGAGGGGTTGGTTGTGCTGAAAATTTCTCATACTAACCCACATCCAAATGTCTGAACATCTGGATTTATGTTTTAATCCCTTGTCGGTTGGGCTGAGAACATTTTAGCACCCTGTTGTATATATGATGTTGATATTGAAGCTTTACCTGACAAATGGTATATAATCATTTCATAGAAGTACGGCTGTGAAACAGGCAGCAATATCTATAAGAAAGCCTTCATCAAATGGACAACATGGGATCAAATATGGTTTGGGGGTTGAAGTATCATTAACACTAACCCAGGGCACCCTAGCAATACCTCGTGATACCATCAGACTTTATTGCTTTTCTGTCACTGTGTTGGAATACTGCTTTTATCCAATCTCAGAGCCGCCTTGATATATTTCCTCTTCTGTTAGTGACAATCATGTATGCTGAGGTCAGGTTTGCAATAAATCTAGGCATCTGATTTCAATAAATATATTGACCATCCAGCCATTTCTTATTCATTGCTCTCTGCAGATCTTTGTACTTTTCCAGCTGAAATCTGCATATTGAAAATTACTGTTGCAAAAGAAAAAATGGTGTAAATTCTCTAAAGCAGTCAGCTTTTCGATCAACCCTTAGCAAAGACGATTGTTGATGAGTTTGAAATATTAAAGAAAATGAAATTACTAATACAAATGAAGCAAAATATTTTAAAATTAATCTTTATCTGCCATTTCATAGAAAAAAGAAAATAACTGTTGTGAGTCTTGATAAAAAAAATAAATTTAAAGATAAAATATATGAATAAAAAGAATTAAAATTCAAATAAGGCATTTGTGTTTTCCTTTAAACTTCCTTATTGCTTTCTTTCTCTCAAAACTTCTCTTTCTATACTGAACTAATGACAAGGCAAACCTCAAATAAAAAGAGCAAGAATAAAAGATTGAACCTGGTCCAGAATGCCAGAAGTTTGCAGAGGAAGAGCTTATTTGTAAACTAAAAAAAATACCAAAAGTCAGGGAGGCTCTATCCATAAATTCTGTTATTAAAAAAAAAAAAAAATGACAAAGAAAGGAACACTGAAAAATTAAATAATTTGGCCAATCAAAAAGATTCCTACAAAGAGACATTTTAAGGTTCATTCCAAATTCTCGAGCCTATTCAATAGTATAAAAACCTGCCACCTCTAGGCCAGCACAGAGTGGAGTCCAGAGTGAACCCATATGCCACATAACTAAAAATAAGAAACAAACAGACAGAGAGTAAGACTACTTGAATTGTACCAGTGGAAGGAATAAAGTAAATCATTTTGCTTTCAAGATGATGGTTGCTGTTGTTTAGAAATAGACTTAAAAGTAAACAAAAAGATTTTCTTTATTCCTTAAAATTGCCTGGTATGTCTTAAGTTATCCCTCAGTCTGTCAATTTTAAACCATTTTACCTCATTTTCTTTGGCAATTTCCTTTTAATGTTTAATATTTTATGATCCTATTTGATAAAGGTTGATCGAAAAAAAATGGCTGCTTCAGAGTATCAGCTTTTTTTTTTCCAACAGTAATTTTCAGCATGTCCCCACTTTTTTTTATGTGATACTCTAAAGAAACTGTTAATTCAACAATGTCAACTTTTTGTTGAATCAACTGATTAGATCACAAGATCAGGATATTAGACAACAGGATTTAATTTGGAAAGACCGGCCACATCCCAAATCTGCTGTAATACCCCAGTTTTTGCAACCATCCAAAATTTGTACTTTTTTAAAAAACTTACTCCAGGGTTTAATTTTACATACAATGAAAAAAAATTATTAACAAATTTTTAACATGATTCGCCACCGGGTGCTGGAGGGCATTGCAACACAATGCTGGAGGTCATTGTGATATGATTCACCACTGGGTGACGGAGGTCATTGCAACATGATTTGCCAGCAGGTGCTGGAAGTTGTTGCTACATGATTCACCTCTGGGTGCTGGAGGTCATTGCCATCAAGTGGTTGTGTTTCTGTTTAACATTTCAGAAAATACTCACAACCATTGAAGATGTTTTTTTCTATTTGCATTGCATTGATTGCATTTTATCAGTTCCACAATTTGAAAATATATAATGTATGAAACTTAAATTATTCTGGTATTATTATATAGTTGTGTTCAGGCACATTGGGTTAGAGATTGTAATGTTTCAGCCATGAAACTCTACCTTATTCCAGAGTATGACAATAAACTACATCTGGCAGCAAGGGCCTCTCTTATTGGGAGATTGGAGGTTTTGAGGAGTGTGGAACCACCTCTTAATTGTTGTTCCCATGAAAGAACTCTTTCATGATATTAATCCATATTAATATCCTACAATTTCTTAAAGAAATCAAACTGTATTCCAAAATATTACTTCAACAAAAATACAACATAAAACGCACATATCACTGACTCTAGTAATTATGTCCACACAGAGATGTATATGCAGAAAAGCTGAGTATCACCTACCATGAATTCAATTGTGAAAGCAGAGTTACACATGTTTATTACTTCAACCCCCCCCCCCCAAGAAAATCAAATTTCAGGATGAAATGAGCCATAAGGAGTTGATATGCTGGTAATCAAACAAACAAATTATTCCAGGGTTGTTACATTATTGTAAAATAACTTCATTATATATATATATATATATATATATATATATATATATATATATATATATATATATATAAAACAAAAGTAAAGATTGGTTTAAAAAAAAAAAAATTAACCACTAGGGTATTTCTTGAAATTCTGAATGTAAATTAGAATCTCTAGAAGTTGGAACAAGATAAGTGAATGTTTAATATTATTTATTATTTCATTATTATAAACATATTTAACCTTCATATTATTTGCTTTGCTTCTATTTAAAATTATTTCATCAGTAAGAATTCTTTAAAATAGCTTCATATTCTTTTTACTCAGAAATCATCTATTCAAAAATACAAAGGTGTTATTCAGAAAAAAAATGAGTTATATATTTTCTGCATATTAAAAACAAAAGAGATATTTTGTGTTCATTAATTTTAATGATTGACTTTTCTAAATTATGAATAAACCTTCTCAAATGAGGAGGAAATTCTGTCATTTCATTTTGGAAGAAAAGCACAAGAAATATGTTCCATATATATATATATATATATATATATATATATATATATATATATATATATGGTGTTCCAAATTTTAAATGTGAATTAAATTTAAGTGTCTAATGATTTTTTTTCTTTTTCTTTCAGATTTAACAACTTAAGTCTTTGGCAATTTCTGAGAATGCAATTGAAAACGATATAACATTGTTATGGACAGGTTCAATTCCTGTGCACAATGATGAATAGAGATGTCTGGATTTTTGGCCACATTTTCATGTACTACAGCAATATTTTCAGCTGAATAGTGTAAACAAGCACACAGTGGTATTTTCGCATCTACCACTGACCCAGTTTGTTTGAATTTAGGAACAATTTTTCCAATTGCACTCTAGGTTGGTCGATTATGTTGACCCAAAAAATCGTGAAGTGCGGGAAATGCATTTCTGTTTGAACATCCATTTTTGTAACAGGCTTCAATAACTTTAACATGTTATTTGATTGTTAATCTTTCCATCGTTGAAATTGCCGAAGACTTAAGTTGTTAAATCTGAAAGAAAAAGAAAAAGATCGTTAGATGCTTCAACTTAATTGACATTTAAAATTGGAATTATTGGAACACACTTTATATATATATATATATATATATATATATATATATATATATATATATATATATATATCGGACATTTTGTGCAAATTAATTTAAATGATCATCTTTCCAAGTTATGGATAAGCCTTCTGTACTTTTCTATCATAATGAATTTTGAAAATTTGTTGTTATTTATAATGGTAAACCTGTGTTGATTAATTTTATATTAAATATGAATGTGAATCTGAGAGGATGATGAGATAAAGAACAAATAGGAAGCATTTATTAATCTAACATAATTTCACTTATTAAATCTTCATCAAAGAATGTGAGAAAACAGACAAAAAGATAGAACTTTGTTATTTTCAATTTTGTATGAGTCAGTTCTCATTGGTCACTCATGTATCACGTGCATTAAAAGCATAGATAATTCTATATGTATGTAAGTTTGTAAAAATTCTAATATATCTAAGCAGGCATCAGATGTTAATGTGTATTTGTGACATTGACAATATTTACATAAAAAACCAATGAAGAAACAGTAATTTAAAGTTCAATAAAACAGTTAAGAAACTATTCAAAAATAAAAACAGATACTGAACTAGATTAATAGAATAAAACCCCCACTACATGACTTAACTAAAACTCACATACCCATCAGACCCATTGTGTCCAGAATCAACTGTGCACCCCACAAATTAGCTAATGCTATTGCAAAATTATATGAACACAAAAGAAATTTGTGTTTAGACAAATTTTCTCTCTCCTATTACACAGAAATAAAACAGACCATAATTTTGATTTTACTAATGCCACCCTAAATAAAAAATAAAAATTCTTTAAGGAGAAAATACATTGAAATCTAAAAAATAACATTATTTAGCAATGATAAAGACCCACCTAAAATATTACATTGCCATCCTTCTTTGAATTGATTCTTAAAAAATCTAACTTCATGTCTCTCTATCTAACTTATGTCTCTCTATCTAATACAAAGAGTTGCATACATAAAAACATTTCCAGATTAATAGGATACTACCTCACTATGCTGACTGACCACACAAAACTCCTTCCCTACTAGACTGACACTTGTACACAATTATGAATAGACATTACCATCTGTTACCTAGTTAGACATATTATAATTTTGCATGTGATACATGACTCACCAATGAGAATCAAACCAAACAAAACTGAAAACCCCAAAGTTCTCTGTTTTTTGTTTCTTTTCTCTCAATCTCTGACTGTTGAAGCAATACCTACAGACGATAATGGTTATGTTCCCCATACTGTAATAAATAATGTTGGTCTACAATTAGAGATTCATTGTGGAATTCACTTGACTCACTTCTAGTAGTTGACTACTTCTTCTATGCACCACTGGCAAATCTTATATCTGTTGTCCTTGTGCTAAGTATTATTGTTTATTACCAGCTTTCATGTGATTATTCTGTTCAGTAATCTTCCCTCGATTACAACACTGATGAAGCTTTAATAAGCAAAACATGTTAGATTGATAAATGTTTTCCTATTTGTTCTTTATCATATATGTATGTATGTATGTAGAATCAGAAATAATAAAGTTCAGCACATACTGATGTTAACTCAGTTTTACACAGAATTTTTCCAACTGTCTTATATATATATATATATATATATAAATTTAAAGTGTGCTATATTTATGGGATAAAGTGTTCAATATCAGAGATACAGCGTATGTAAATATGAAAGTGAACATCGAAGTCAACACTCAGAGGCTATTTCATGCTGGACACAATCATCAGGCCGCCTGATGATTGCATCCACCATGAATGAGCATGAGTGTTGACTTCAATGTTCACTTATACATACATATATATATATATATATATATATATATATATATATATATATATATATAGGCAGTACAAATTGAGTCAAATATGTTCTGTTGAAATCATCTGCCTGGGACTGTTTGGATATTTTTTATTACATCTTACCAATTTGCATAAAAGCTAGGGACACAGTCGAGTAATGGATTGCAGCTTGGACTGAGGAATCCTAGAGTTAAGTTTGAATTCCAGTTAAGTTCATTTCATTCACTTACATGCTAATACCCTTGGGAAAGGCATGAATCCATCTCTTCTCCCCCCACCATCTATGGGTAAATAGTGGAAAAGCCTTGGGTGACAACTGATCTAGGAGAACTCTAAATTCAAAACCTGAGAGCCTAGAGTATAGACTGAGGGTGATGCTCACCATATTCCATGGTCTTTGGCTGCCAGTCAACTGCTTAGACAGGAGATGGGTGCTGCCAAGCTATCTGAAAGCCCATTGAAAGGCTCATGAGGAAGAAGACTTAAAAGTCTATTTCTACTGCCTTCTGGTAGTCCCCCTCCTTTGACAATTGATGCAGTCAAGGGACTTGTAGTGGGATTGGTTGGGCTAATACTAATTAGCATAACCATACCACTATATAGGCAGAACTTTGGATAGACTGGGGGGGGGAGAGTGTCTCTTGTGACGACTACTACTATTGTGTGTATATCAACTTCATAACAAAATGGCATCGCCAAACAAAGCTATGTTGAATTTGGAAAACCCGGAAGAGGTTAATTATCTGGTTAAAGTGTTTTGAGGCAATGACCAGAATGAAGAAATTAGTGGATGACCAGAAACAGAAAAAAATCACGGATTTATTTATGGTCACCGTGGGGTGTAAATCCATTAAGCAAGTACCCTTAAGGATTTACCTGAAGGAGATTGAAACTTTAAAGACATTAAGGACATAATTTTAAAGAGTATCCAACCAAAAAAAAAGATTGGTCATTACTGAAAGGACCAAATTTGTAGCATTAAGACAAGAGTCTGGAGAACCTATTAGGAAATATCTCAGTAGACTAAGAGATACTAGTAGGTACTGTGACTTTAATGAACTTGGATGAAAAGGAATGATGACAGAGGAGAAATTGATTCAGCTTTGACTGGTGGAAAGATTATACGATACTATGCAAAGACTTAAAACTTTGGAAAAGTTGCAATCCAATAATATGAATTTGGAAGTGTGTATTAAATTTATACAGCAGGATGAGTTGATTGAAAAATATAATATAAAAAAACAAGAAGAAGAAATGATGGAAATATGTGCTATTAAGAAAAAAAACAAAATCAAAATGCAAGTATTGCTGTTATGAACATGAGCCAAAAAGAGAAAAATGACCCGCATGGGGAAAGATATATGATAATTATAGAAAAAAAGAATCATTATATGAAAATATGGAAATAGTAGAGGATGGAAGAAATAATCAAACGGATGTTTTTGCGATTGAAAAGAAAAACAAAAGGAATATGTTCAAGAGTATGAAGTTGAATGATATAAATTTAAAGAGGCAAGTTGGCATAGGAAGGGAGGTAACTCTGATTCCTAGAAATTTTGGGAGAAAATTAATGAGACTGAAATTAAGAATAAGTCCAGTGATACTAAAACAATTCAATGGAATTTGTATCAAAATGTTAGGGTTCCTTTCAAGGGGACACATTTGAAATAGCAAAGAAATTTGAAACAATCACCATCATAGTAGTGGATTGTATAAAACATCATGGCCAAATAGGTACCGACTTAGTGAGTGTTGATAGTACAAAATTACTGAATGCTGTCAAAGTTAGAAGTTTGGAAACAGGAACATTTAAAAATTATAACGCAATCATTAAGCTAAAAAGAAATGTTACGCCATCATATTTTCAAAGTCGTAGGCTTCCCATACATATAAAACCGATAGTGATTGAGAAGCTGAACAAAATGGTAGAAAAAGGAATACTTCAACATGTGGACCCAAGAGGCAGTAAATGGGCATCCCCTATTGTCGTTTGTAAGGAAACCTAATGGTGATGTTAGGGTGTGTGGTGATTACAAGGTAGGTGTGAATCACAAAATTTGTTCAGATTCATATCATATTCCAAATGTAGAAAACATATTACATTCCTTTGCAGGAACGAAATATTTTGCTAAAATCAATTTGAAGAATGCATACCATCAAATCCAAAGATAATTAATTCAAAGAAGTTACAACAATAAACTCGCCTATAGGCTTTTTGAAGTGGACTCACTTACCATTTGGAGTTAAGACAGCCAGTTCAATTTTTCAGAAAGCCATGGTAAATTTACCAGAAAGAAAAGTAAAAAATATAATAATATAGCAGGATGATATTGGCTTAAGTGCCTGTACTGAAGAGGAATTAAAACAGAAAACTAAAATGGTAATGAGTATAATCAGAAATGCAGGAATGACTTTAAATGAGGATAAATGTATATTCAAGTGCAAAAAATTAACGTTTTTGGGATATCAAATTTTAGAGGAGGGTACTTCACCAGACTCAAAGTTGATACAGAAAATATTGAATGTTTTGTCTCCAAATAATAAGAAAGAGAATCATTTCTGCCATTTTCTACTGTTAATTTATGTCTGAAAAGAACTATTCAAATATTGAAAGGGAAGCATTGGCTATAGTATGGAGCATGACCAGAGCAAGAGAATTTTTGTTAGGAAAAAAGTTTTTGCTCAGGTAGGATCATAAACCACTAGAAATTATATTCCATCCCAGAAAACAATTGCCAAAGGTCACATCGTCAAGGATACTAAGATGGGCAATGAAGTTGATGGCCTTTGACTACGAAATAGAATATGTGAAAGGAAACACGATCTTACACGTAGATGCACTATCATGGGTACAGTCTGAGGAGGAACAACACGAGAAAAATGAAAAAGTGGGAGATGAAATTTTACATTGGGTGGAGACCCGATGTCTTGCCCATTAATAGACTCGTGATGGAGACTCTACAAGATCCAATAATGAATAGGATCTCTACGATCCTATTCAATACTGGATAATTGTTCTAAAGTGGAAAGACTGTATAAAGAGATCAGACATAATTTAACAATAGAAAATGGCATAATTTGCAATGGAGATCTGGTGGTACCACCAGAAAATTGTAGAACACAGGTAATCAAAAACATGCATGATGATGTGCATTGTGGAATAGCTGATACACAAAAACGGGTACAATTGGGAGCCTGGTGGCCCATTCACACTTGTGATGTGGAGATGTATGTGAATAAATTTTCAAGAGAACAAGACACATTTGTGGCCAAAGGAAACTGAACGATGGTTCAGGGTTCATATGGACCATGCACATGTGAATGGTATAGGATTGTGTCTGATATTGGTGGATGTGCTTTCAGCATGGCCCGAAGTTTTTAGGGTTTAGGATAGAAAATCAGATACAGTACAACAAATTTTATGAATAGTCTTTGCCAGGAATGGCATACCAAGGACATGCTCCGAAGTTTTGCAATGACAACTTGTGTCCATGGTTAAGAAACATTGGATGCATATTGTATATAACCCCTCCTTATCATCCGCAATCAAATGGAATAGCGGAGTGAATGGTGCAAACCATAAAAATGGGATTAATAGCGTTCTCTCCATGGCATGAAAGAATCAAAGATTTTCTACCAAGATTGTTATTAAGTTATCGGATAATATCTCATACCGGAAGATTACAAAGTGGATCCTTGTTAATGGGAAGACAAATTAGAGAATCATTAACAATGTCATACTCAATGAATGAGAAGGATATGGTACAAGAGAAATGGAGAAGAGAGGCCAGAAAAAGTAAGATTTGTAATGCAGAAGGGACAGAATACAGCGTTGGTTTCCAAGAATGGTAAAGGTCTATTGGCGTATGCTGACCAACTAATATCATTCCAAAACCATGAATACTCAGAGACTGAAGATAGTGAGGGAGTTAAATGAAGAGAGAGAAGAACAAGATCATAGATCAGAAGAGACAAATGAGGGCTCATGAGATTTCTTAGGAATCACAGAATGAAACAGTGGATATTAAAGAAGGAGAAATCCTCTTGAAACCAGTGAAAGTAGGAAGGGTATGTAGGAGAAGCAATAAGTCAACTAAGGGAGTTAAACCTAAAACGTTCCGGGAGGTGTAGTAGGATTGGTTGGGCTAATACTAATTAGCATAACCATACCACTATATAGAAGCAGAACTTGAAATAGACTGTGAGAGAGCGTCTCTTGTGACGACTACTACTGTTGTATGGGTATCAAATTCATAATAGTGCTGCTGCTGCTGAAGAAGAAGAAGAAGAAGAAGAGAGCTGTTACATATCTGCATTATTGAATTTATGAAGAAACAGTTTTGATCCAATTATTTCAAACATCACTTATTTTACATAATGACTAATGACGATTGAAAAATAAATAAAAACATTGACTTTCAAAAAGTTTCTTTATTTTCTACAAATTCTACAATCTGAAAGATATGGGGCCCTCTGTAGGCAAGTGGCAAAACATGCCAGATCAAACAGCAGTTTCTCCAGCAAACTTTAATAAAATATAATAAAATTAACCTGACAGTCCTTGTCCTTTGATTACAATTGATATATACACACACATGGAATTAATTTTATAGATATATGTATGTAAAAAATTATATATATATATATATATATATATATATATATATATATATATATATATATATATATATCGGTTGTCCTTCAAATCTGAAGATGACATGTATCTGCTTCTCATCTGTGAACTCGGAAATAGTTCCACAACTGCAAGCTGGAGGGGTTGCGGAACCACCCACCTCCGAGTTCCCAGATGAAATATGACATGTCTTCTTGGGATTCAAAGGACAACCGATATATATATATATCTATATATATGATTTTTTACATACATATATGTGTATGTGTATAAGAGGACAATATGAATAAAGACAAAAAGAAAACTTAGCTAACTTGTTTTGTCCTTTGAGGAACTTTATCAAGAAAGATACAATGATTTTATAAGAGCAAAAATGTTTTTGGTTTTTTAAAAAAATTTTAAATTACAAAATTTTGTAAAAAAAAATGAACATTTTTGCTCTTGTCTATAAATACTTGTTACAAAATAAAATCATTGTATTTGCTTTGATAAAATCCCTCAGAGGATGAAACATGTCAGCTACGATAAGTTTTCCTCTTTTTTTTACTTATTTATGCAACTTTTGTTAAATATACAATTTGTGTTTATTATATTTTAAAATCATTTTTTCTAATTCACAAATAGACTTCAGTAAGATTGAAGGAATTGTCCAAAATGACGGTTTATTTTAACTTTTCATTTCATGTCAAGAATTTAAGTCTATTTTGTTAAAATTCTCTGATAACTTTGCATCACAATTTTAAATGCAGTGTGTTTGTTACTTTTAATTTTTGAATCTATTCAAGGTCATGTGAATGTGATGCCATTTTTTAAAAATTTGTATGTTCAAGAATCACATTAAAATCAAATACATTTAAATGTTAAAAATAACTGATTATATTAATGTATATTTCAAATTAAAGTCCAAAGTCATCACAGGATTTTTACAAAATCAACTTTGATTCTTGTTGATGACTGAAGACAGTTGAAAGCTTGAAATGTTAAATAAATTGGCATGAATTGTGGAGAGTTCTTTCACATTTTCAATTATAAAATATCTAAAATAATCAGCTCATCAGTTAGAAAACAATTCTTATATATTTCAATGACAATTATGTTTTTATGAAAAAAAAAAATTAATAAGTGTGTACACATACAGAAAACATTTTTGAATATTTAGTCATTAGCAGTTTGTTTCACACTGTGTGATTTTCAAAATGGGCATTTGTTTCCCTTGATTGTTCCCAAGGTCTGTAATCCTTTTTTTGTATTTTTCAAAAGAAAGCTGTCAGCATGCCAGCAGTAGCTTTTATGAATATCTTCTGTCCAGTCTTTTGAACAAGAATAGAGGTTTATCCTTTGTTTCCTATTTAGGATTGGATTTCTGCTTCCTTATAAAGTCTTTTTCATTCTCTTTCACTTCCATTAGACCCTTGCATCTTAGTGATGTTATCACCTTGCTTGGGGTGAATTGATTTAAAAAAAAGAAAAGAAAAGAAAATGGATATTAATCCATTCACATTTTAAATTCTATGATATTTAGTTTCTCCTTCATACGTAGATTGCAGTTTTTTCTTTTGATTTTCCTCATCTTTTTTTTGTTATATCCCCCCTTTCAACAAACACCCATTTTGAAAATTTCACTGCATGAAACAGTTTTATGAGTAAATTAAAAAATGTTATTTTTATGTGTATTAAAAATTTTCTTTTAAAAGTACTTAAAACAGTACTTTATATATATATATATATATATATATATATATATATATATATATATATAAAGTTAACAAGAAACAATGGACCCAATACCTTGACCGTGTTTTGAAAATGAAACATTATATAAATACATACATACAACAATCTGTTTCTTGTTAACAGTTAATATATTTCAACCTTGAAAATGGCTAAATGTATAGCTGAAAGTGCTCGCAAAAAAAAAACAACAACAATTTGACAGTTTTTATATAATTTACCTACTGAAAATAAAAATTATAAGTTCACATGAGAAATTGTATAAAAACTTAATTAAAGCACTTTGTCTGTCATATACAATGAAACTTGCATAAAAGAAGGACTGCTGCCTAAATACACAATATATATATATATATATATAAATCCACATTACAACCAAAAACGTTTGCGGTTTCTCTTTTCTTTTTAATATATAAACTTTTCTCTCATTGGAACAGCTATAACCATTTCCCTATATATATATATATATATAGAGAGAGAGAGAGAGAGAAAATAAAGGAATATACAAATAATTTTTATATATATTATATATATATATATATATATGTATGGTATTAGATGACAATTGGAAAACAAAAATGATACAGGAATTTAACTATATATATATATATATATATATATTGCACATTGAGTGCTCAATGTAATAAAACAGAGCTATAAATTATATATTAATAAATATACTTTTTTTTTTCCTCACTGGTAGCAGAATTCTGAGTTTCATTCAAAACTCAACCATCATGTCCTTTGTAACTTGAAGTATGTAATTTGTGTGGATGTTCATTTTTACACATTTTTCCCTCTTATATTTATGTCTATTTTAAATCGTATTTTTTGTTTTGCTTTTATATATCGATCTCTTTAAATAATATGAACTGCTCCACTATTATGATAATCTTGTGTGTGTGTGTGTGTGTGTATATATATATATATATATATATATATATATATATATATATATATATTAAGATTCTAAATTACGTAATGGTCAGTCTCAACTCAGCACCTGAAAATGTTGTACATGAAACTCCAAGTCATGCTTCCGGTGAAGAAAGAAAAAAAAAACATAAATTTATTAGTAAATATAAAAACCATGAATATAGAAATTATCACTGAATGGTAGCAGGCAATTTCATGCCTTAATTAATTCTCATGCTATTATATAAATATTTTTTTCCACTCACTCATATTCATAAAATGTAATTTTATTTATTTTGTCTATATCCTGCTGAAGAGAGGATATAGTGTATAAAATCAAATTACTATTTTTTTCTGAATAACATTTCATATTTTTTAATATAAGGAATTTTTTATGTAAATTTGTTTATTTGAAATTTACATGCATCCTTCATAATTTATTGCCTCCAAGAAACTTTATTGTCCCCTTGAAGAAACTTTTTCCACTCCCAACACCCTCCAAAAGAACTTAGAAGAATCTTTGGCTTTCTTTATTAACACTTGCTAAATTTCATTTTCCTTCCTTTGAAATTTACATGCATCCTTCATAATTGAAACTTTATCCCCCCACCTCCTTTTGAAGAAACTTTATTTCTTTATTAACACTTGCTAAATTTCATTTTCCTTCCTTGGATCTCACTTGATTCATTAGGTTTGTTATAAAATTGTTTAATCATTTCACCCCAAGCAAGGCAATAAAGCCAGTAGGTTACTGAGTGTTAGAGAATATGAGAAAAGCTAATATCAATTAGGGAGGACAATAACAGAATGAGAATAAGAAGACAATGACTGATATTGCATTTAAATTTCCCCTCAAGCAAAGCACTAAAGCCACTAAGATGCAAAGTGTGTGTGTGTGTGTGGGGGGGGGGTACTGAGTGTTAGAGAATATGAGAAAAACTACTATTAAGGAGTGAGGACAATAAAAGAACAAGAATTAAGAAGACAGAAGATAGCGATTGACACTGCATTTGAATTTACCCCCAAGTAAGGCACTGAAGCCACTAAGATGCAAAGGTGTTACTGAATGTTAGAGAGTATAAGAAAAACTACTATTAATGAGAGAGGACGATAAAAGAACTAGAATTATGACAAGATAGCAATTGACATTGCATTTCAATTTTAAAAGATCAAAGTTGACTAGGAAACAAGAAGCTGGAAGAAAAGTTCTACATGTGAGAAGTGCAATAAAAAAAAAACTGTTAGCATAGAACTTACGGTTACATCTAGCAGCCATTTCAACTGTAAAATGATGAGACCTTGCCACCAATCTAGTATGGCGCATAAATTCGTCAAGTCTAGATATTAGGTTGGTGCAAAAATAATGACATAATAATGTTGTTTTTTGACGTTAAAAAATATGTCAAAAAACGACATTATTATGTCATTATTTTTGCACCAACCTAATACTATAGAGGAAAGTTCATCAGAACAATTATCATGAAAGTATTTATAGAAAAGGCTGATGTAAACTATATGGCAGTGGGAAAGTGACAGAAGTTGAGATGCCAGGTCAGGACCGATAACTTTGCAGGTTCTTTGGATTTTATCAAGAATTGCTAATAAGTATATAGCAGAAGCACCAAACCAGATATAGCAACAATATTCAAAGTACAGACAATTGATAGACTTATAAATATGCATGATAGATTCTTGCAAGAAAAATTGTCTAGCTTGACACAGTAAATCTACTTTTTTAGCTTTAGACTTAGTAATTGATTCAATATATTCTTTCCACTTGATGTCAGCTGAAAACGTGAGCCATCATATGTTACCTTTTTATAATGAGGACCCACTTTTCAGTAGTTGGAAACCCATCACTTTTTTTGCCTGAGAAAGATGTGGCAATCCCCATACAAGCCAAAATAGGATTTGGCTTTAAATAATCCACAAAGGGTTGATAAGCCATAAAAAAACTAATCAATCATTCCTTTTGGTGTGTGTTAAGTTTTTTGCAAAAGTACAATTTTCTAATCCTATGTACTTCTTAGTTGTAAATGTTGTTGGAATAAAGAAAAATTCAAATGTGTAATAATTTAAAAAGGATGCATATAAAACTTTAATAAACAAATTACTTAAAATGACTTTGACATCTAAAAAAAATTGTTTTAATTGGATTTTAATTTTCAGGTTACCTTTTTTTTAAAAAAATTAAACAAAAAACCTAAAATGTTTAAAAACTATTCTTCATAGATTTTACTGACACAGTAGAGAACACTTGAAAAAGTCATTCCAAATATTTCAACTAAACACTTTCTGTTTAAAATAAATTATTGCCGTCTACATCTCATATCCTCTCATTTTTGAAGAAATTATCTATGACAAGGCAGATACTTGTCTTTAAGTGCTCAATTTTCTAACCTAATTAAAAGAATTTTTCTTGAATTGTATGAAATTCAAACTAAAGATCTGATAATAACCAGTGGGTTTTACAAATTTATTATAATTATTTCTTAAATAAATTGTTTATTTATTCTTTTATATTAAAACTTTAAATTCTTTAAATTACTTTCAAGTCTTTTTGAAAAAGTATTTTTATATTTTGTAATTTTGTTTAATCTTTGTGCCAACAAAAACAAAATGAAACTCAATGTCAAAAGGACAGTTAATCCTTGACACCACTATTACTGTATAGACTTTTGACTCCCTTGGCAACATTTACAAGATTATAAAAATATATGAACTGAGTACAATGCAATATTTATTATTTACCTTTTATAAAGATATTATTTTCTATTTTATAATGAAATAAATTTGGAAAATCTTTCTATTCAAAAGTATATAAAAAATGACAAATTATCAAAATAATGCAATATTTTATTATTTACCCTTTTATTTATGATTTACCCTTTTACAAAGAAATAAACTCTAAAAATCTTTTTATTTAAAAATTTATAAAATATACGATTATAAAAATATATAAACCAACTGCAGGTTGGTGCCGATAAACCATGGTAGTTGCTGTCCAAAACTTCTATCTGTGTTTTAGATCAAAAGTGAGCTTGCCAGGATTGCCAGCTTAGACCACCAAAACAAAACTTGTCAAGTCCATGGTGTTATCCACAAAAATGGATAACACAGTGTTATTTGGCTGCAATGGTGGCCTCCATTAATAATCCTTTAATTTAAAATGTCTCTTCTCTGCAGATTATATAAATTATTTGGAAAAACACACTATCGATACCAAAGTAAATCCTATCGAGTAAATATATGAAATTTTTAAGTTAGGATAAAGGGTTGTAAACTGCATATTTCACACTCAGAATGTCTGTGAAGTTCTAATCCAAACCACTAGACAATTATAAATGTGAAATGCCAAAACCTAAACAATAGTAAATGACTGGGAAAATTCGGATATACTAAAGGTATTAAAACTCAATTTAATGAATTTATTAAAATAAAACATTATACAGAAAAAAATCAGGCTTTAAAAAGTGTAAAAATCAAGTTTGAATTTGTTTCAAATTGGGATCCACTGATGATTATGATTCTAATATGAACATGACAAAAAAGTTTTGGGGGGGGCCCATCACGCATATGCAGCTTAAGCTACATTGTGGTTTATTGTTGTGCAGCTTAATGGCACTGACCTGTACAATTCAATATTTATTATTTAACATTTTATAAATAACTTTGAAAACAAGACTTTTATTCATAATTGTATGAAAATATCAATGAACTATAGAACAACCAAATCTGAATAAACACAATTTTTTGAACAAAATATATTTTCTTTGCAGATTAATATTAATTTTATATCTCTTATATCTCATATCAAATGTCTATTTATTTCATATTTACTTCATATTTATAATTACAGTTACACATTGTTATTAAAAAATTTTCTTGAGATATTTTTATAAATTTATGAATAAAAAAATTATTTTCATATTTATTTCTTTATATAATGCTCAGTGATAAATATTTCATTATAGTTATTTTACACATTTTTATAATCTTGTAAATGTAAACTTATGCTTGTTAATAAGCAGTCTAATAAATAAACAGTGTTTTACATCTTTGTTGTCAATTCTCAAGAATAAAGAAAATGTAGAAAGCACTTTCATATGTTTGAGTTTTATTAAAATTCTAATCACTTTTTAAGACAAAGAGGGAGTCAAAAGTGTATACAGTAACAAATAGCAGATTCAAGACAATAACTGTGCTTTTGATGTTTTTTTTTTTGTGGTCATCAAGGTTTAAACATTGCTGAAACATTTTTATAAAATTAGGTATTAAAAAAAAAAACTAAAAGACTATAGATAAAATAGAGAATTTATATTTTTGACAAAAATAATTCCTTCATGTTTAGTTAATATTTTATATAATTTCAAATTTCAATTTGAAACTTTTTGATTAAAAATTATGTTTGGACAAATTATTCCATTAATTAACAGACTTAATGACCATTTACTGGATAAACTTAAGAAAAACAGTCTGGATTTATTGCCTGCTTACCAAGTAACTTTTTTTTTTTTTAAATGAAAGAGTTGAATTAAATTCATTATAGGTGAAGTTAGGGTTTTTATTTAAGCATTATATTAATTTTGTTGTCATTTATGAAATTTAATTCAATTGTTTTGTGCAAAACAAATTTAATTAGCTGATAATAATTCAATTGTTTTGTTAAAATAGAGAAAGAGAAAAGCTTTGCTATTGTCTATTTACTAAGCAGGCAATACATTACTTGTACTTTTTCTTAAGTAGACAATAAATCTCTACTGTTTTCCAAAGTGTGCCTGATAAATGGTAAATGGTAGAATGTGTCACTATTTTCAGTGTTGTTTTTCAGGATAAGTATATTTAATGATGTGTTTTTTGTTTGATTATGTTTTAATTATGTCATTGCTTTGAAAAGGCCACAAGGATAAGTTTGTTAAAGTTGAAATAAAACAATCATGATATATAATACACAGTGGTGTGCATTTTTAAAAAAGCATAATTTTGAGAAATTATCAAGAAAATAAACAAGAAAGAAATGAAAAAAAATGAAGTCACTCCAGTCAGTTAATTTCTAATTAAACTTTTCTTAAGTAATTATTTCTGTAATTCTGTAATAAAATCAGTTAGATTATATACCAAAACACATTTTAAAAAAATTATTTTAATTTTTAAATTCTCATTGACTCTTTCATTTCTGAATATGTGTAGTTGCATCAATTTAAACATAAACTTAGTCTGATGAAGCCCTAAAGGAAAAATGCATCACACAAAAACATTTTCCACTTTGTCATATATATATATATATATATATATATATATATATATATATATATATATATATAAAGAGAGAGAGATACAGGTAAGTTAATAAAATGAGGACAAATGAATGCTTTTATATAATAAGTACTATAAACGTTTATTAAATATTAATTATTATGAAAGAAAGGAAGTACAGAAAAAAGGTTTTAAGTCTGGAATTTTTGGACACTCCTGTGTTCTTCATTAACAGGCCGAGCAATAAAAATGGGAATTACTCACCAACAGATGTTTTTGTAGACAGTGTATTTTCTGGTGATAATTATATTGTTAGCAAAAACCTGATCTTTGCTGTGCAAAACGTTTTATGAAAATAAACTTAAATCTAAACTTCTGATTGGTGTGAGAGCATTAGGCTTGTCTATTATTAGTAGTAGGGGGATTAAGATTGTAAACATAGATGAAGAGAGTTATAGGTTGCAGAGTTTAGCCATGTAGCCAGTGTAGCAAAAATTGTCATTTTCAGAAAAATGGGCTGTAGTTAAGATAACTTGTCCTTTTTCAAAAGAGCATCTGATGAAACAAAAAGTGGTGAGGAACAAGGAAATAATATAGTTAATAAAATATGATTAAAAGAAAAAAGGCAAGGAACAAATAAAAGGATGAAACTTTGGGATAGTCTATGATTAAAACAACGGGAGGGGGTGCAGAAAAAAAAAACAGAGAGGAAAAAGAGTACACATATATAGATGCACATGTGTACATAAGTGCATGTAGAGGTGTGTAAATATACACAAGCCACCACACTAACTTATGAATCTCAATACATGTAAAAATATGGAATACATATATAAGATTAATTTGTATCCTACACTAACCTTCCACACTCCTGGCATAAATTTATAAATAAATAAATATATGAGCATGTGGCCATCTAGTTAGAACATTCACTTTCTGACCATGAGTTTCAAATCTCACCAGGGTTGATTTGTCAGGAAGGAGACTGCAACTATGCTGAGCAGACCCTTAGTTTTTAGGCCTTAGTGTTTGTTCAACACCCACTGAGCCCACCTGTGGGTGTTGAACAAACACAATATGTGCCTGAGCAAGTGCCTGCAATAGGGATTGGCTAACTGCCCTAGTAGATGGGTATCCTTGAATATAAGTGGCCAGATATATATATATATATATATATATATATATTATTTTTATTATAATAGATTATAATAAAAACATGTTATTATAATCTTTTATAATAAAAATAATAAAAGCCCTGTCGGCTGGGGCTTTAGAATACGCCGACTGCACCTCTGTAGAGGGGTAAGACCCCCCCACCCCCAATGAGGCGTCCTGGGTATGACGTTAAATTGCATCCAGCAGCAAGCCCTCTGATCTGGAGGTTTTGAGGAGCGTGGAACCACCTCTTAATTGCTGGTGTTCCCAGGTCCACCTTGACCCGGGGGGGGGGGTAGCACCTGTTAGGGTCCCAGCTATGGGTAAATAGTGAACTGCTAGTTTTCCAGGTTTTGCTCACGTCCTGGGTATGACGGTAAACTACATCTGCGTCCTGGGTATGATGGTAAACTACATCCGCGTCCTGGGTATGGCGATAAACTGCATCCAACAGCAAGGTCTCAGATAATGTTTTCAGAACAATAATGTTGCCAGCTCTAAGTTTTTTTTTTTTTGTAGAAAAGGAATAATGTTGCCAGCTATACGTTTTTTTTTTAAACAATAATGTTGCCAGCTATACGTTTTTTATTCTATACAAAATAGGCATTTAAAATTCATATAAACTG
This sequence comes from Acanthosepion lycidas, assembly GCA_963932145.1. Taxonomy (NCBI): domain Eukaryota; kingdom Metazoa; phylum Mollusca; class Cephalopoda; order Sepiida; family Sepiidae; genus Acanthosepion; species Acanthosepion lycidas. The sequence continues at coordinate 31,124,833 of OZ010604.1, read as the reverse complement.
GATTTGGCATTAAATAACCCACAGTGGTTGATATGCCATAAAACCCAAACAAACAAACAAATAAAAATAATAATAATATATTGCTGTACTTTGTACTGGGTACTTTTTAAAAAGTAAATGCTATAAACAGTGGAATTTTACTCCCTCTGTTCTATCTCTCATTTGGTGTGTGTGTGTATATATATATATATATATATATATATATATATATATATATATATATATATAAGTTTCTTAAAAGATGACTGAAAAGGTAGTGCAGTTAAGTTTTTTTATTTAATTTTTCATATGTTCATAAGTTTTTTCTTTTATGGACATGAAGTGTGTAAATATTGTCTAAATGTTTTGTATGTCTGAACACTTTTGGTCAATTCTTTTAGCTATGATGAAGGATTTTTCTATTTTTAATTCTAACTGAATCTGTAGATATTTATGCAATTATCTAGAGTTATGGGAATGTTTTTTATTTCCCAAATACAAACTCAGCAAATTGTAGTCATGTTCATAGTTGATGTTATTGAGTGTTAGCTTTTTCTTTTTAATTATCAATGCTTCCATTATTTTTACCCTTTTTTTACATGTAGACGACGTGATTATAGTTGTATTTTCTACAACTATGTTGCACATTGAGTATGGTAGGTTTCTTCTGTGTGTTTAAATGAGTTCTAATTGATCTATTGTCAGAGAAATGTAACATGAGTCTTCTTGATAGGCAGGTAGTGGTATGTTCAATATAATTATTCATGAATTTGGTTTGAACAGGAACACCCATGTGAAATAATATTGGTTTTCTGTAATTTAAATGAGTTGTTCTTTATAAGGTTAGCTGTTTTAAATTTTTAGGTAAGTTAATTTTCTTGTTCTGGTCAACTGGGGTTGTGTATTAGGTTGGTGCAAAAATAATGACGTAATAATGTCGTTTTTTGACGTATTTTTTAACGTCAAAAAACGACATTATTACGTCATTATTTTTGCACCAACCTAATATTTCTTTATATTTTTTCTAAAAGTAAAATCTTGCTTGTAGTTAACATGTATTTGATTTTTATAGAAAATGTTATCTTTATCTGTATTTTAATGTGGCTATTGAAAGAAAAGAAAACAAAAAAAATTAGGAAATAAATAGTCTAATTTGGTGATCTATTAGGTAATTCAAGGAGAGAATTTGTCCATTCAAATTTGGAATGCCACAAATTATACTAATGTCTAACAATTTGAATGCCTGTGAAACCTTATTAACTAATGAAAATCAAACACAATAGTAATAATACGAGAATTCCTTCTTTTTCTCCATATCTCCTTCTCTTTAATAAAAGTGAAACATGACATACGTGTGTGTGTGTGTGTATATATATATATATATATATATATATATATATATATATAACCTCCTTATCAGGGCAAAGTGCAATAAAAGAACATCTGTTTACCCACAATTTACAAGAATCCTTAAGAAAAATTCTAGTCTAAAACATTAAAATTTTATATAAATACCAAAAACATCTCGCTATAAGAGAGACCCTGTATATTAAACATCTCTCTCCCACTATCAACCTTGTGGGGAAAAAAAGAATGGCTTACCTCCCAAACGCCCTTGCGTCTGTCTGTCCTGTGGGTTGAGAAAGGAAAGGGTCCAAGATGGCGTCCATGACTTTTAATATTTACAGTCTCGTGCAGTAAAGCAAAGTCGCGTTACACGCATGGTAATGAGGTGTTTCTGGATTCCATAAAAGCAGGTCGTTTGGAAAAATGAACAGAGCAGCATTACACCAGTGTTTGGTGTACATGGCTTTGCGTTGCAGCGTGTAAGACATTTTCCGACGGAAAGAGTTGCGTCCCTTTCACCCTTGAATTTGACACCCTTGCACCTCAGCTTGTTTAACAATGGGAGTGGTATGCTGATAGTTTTTAAAAAAATAGAAAAGCAGCAAATCAATTTCCAGTCACACTCAAGAAGTGGTCAAAAGTGCTTGGGACAATGGCCCAGATGGACAATTTTTGTATTCCCACTAAAGGGGAAAATGTAAAAATGTTGGAAAAACTAAATAAAAAATTGATAAAATCTTTCTTGTCTGTCATATTTAATGAAAGATGTTTAAAAGAAAGATTGCTGCCCAAATACACACACACACACACACACACATATATATATATATATATATATATATATATATATATATATATATATATATATATATATATATATGTGTGTGTGTGTATGTGTGTGTTTGCACATGTGTATGTATGTGCTTAAATATGTATGTGTATATATCAGAATAGATGTCTACAGGTATTTGGCAATGTCTATGAGCATAAAATGTAGCAATGTATATCGAGAAGAATAACTTCATGGCACTCTCCTTGCCTCCCCCCAATCCAAGAAAAACAGTCTGTTTGTCCATCCTAAATGATCAATGCTGTGAAATTTAAATCTTTCAAAAAGACAGTCTGACCCAGATATGGGACAACAATGTTAGAATGTCTCAGTTTTAAAATGTCTAAGAACCAATATGAAAATGGTAATCTCCTGCAGAGGATTGATTGATTGTTTTTTTTATGGCTTATCTACTTTTTTTTCTTTTTATCATTTCACCCTTAGCAAGGCAATAAAGCCACTAAAACTTAAGCATATATAAATATGTAGTGGAAACTAGGAAAATGGTCCCAAATATAGGAAAAATAAATTAAAAAATGCCTTAAAGAACTTTTGCTGGTCTTTAATCAAACTTTATATATATATATATATATATATATAGTTATTCACATACAAACCTGTTTCACAGTATCACAGCCCATCAGTGTGGCTACATGTTCAATTGCTTCAAGCTGGGATTGAAACTTGACTGATTTGGCATCAGTCAAAGATCTTACTCCTAAGCTATCTGCGCACAGCAGAGAAAGGGAAATTTTAACGTATTATTTATAAGATGTATACAGATGCCAGTGGCCAAGAGGGATCAATTCATAATTGAAGACCAATGCATTAATAGCAGCAGCCACTGTTTTGAAATTACCCTTTCTCCAGAGTGCTTGTTCAGATAATGAGAGTATAAGTCATCCACATACAAGCCTGTTTCACTGTATCACAGCTCATCAGTGTGACTAGATGTCTGATTGCTTCAAGCCGAGATTGAAACTCAACCAATTGGCATATGTATGACACACATACGAGGAGCAGTTGGTGGTTTCCTTCTTTGATCATAATCATCTAAAGATAAGTGGTTGGCATGAATCTCAGCATGTTATAGGTCATTGTTGGTTAAAGGTCAAGTGTCTAGATGAATTCCTGGTTAGTGTCATTATTATTAGAGCTCTCTGGTGGTTTTGGTTCCCTATTTAGGGTTTCTTAATTCTAGGGACATTAAGTAGTAAGATTTTTGTTAAAATAGGTATCCATTTTCTTTTTTTTTTTTTTGCCAACTTTGTATTGATGAGGTTTGTTAGTAGGTACTTCCCTTTCTTATTTTAGTTTAATAATAATTAAGAGTAGATAGGTTCAGGATATTGTCCAGTTCAAACTCTTCGCTGGGCTTTTGGAATAGGAGTATAGATTTAGTCCTTGTTCCCTGTTTACAATTGGGTTTTCGATTCCTTCTAAAATCTTCTTTTTCACTCCTAGTAGTCTTAGTGTCCTTGTTGCCTTGCTTGGAGCAATTTGATTATATTCTTCTTCATTATGTGCCAATTCCCCCTCAGGACATAAGCGATCATAGCTCTCCACAACTTCCTGTCCCTTGTAGCTCTTAATAAACTTTGTCTTTACTCAAGCTCACTAAGTATGTTATGTGTTGTGTTCCTCTTTCTGTCTTGTGAGTATTAGATTTTCAAAAGCTCTCGTTCTTCATTATGTTCCCCAGAAACCTCAACTGTTTCTTCCTGGTGTTAAGTATCCTCTTTTCTTTTATGTTCTGTGTCCCTTCAGGCCGTAGGTGATCATGGCCCTCCACATCTTCATGTCACTTGTAAATCTTAATAAGTTTCGTCTTCTTGTTATTTCTTCCAAATTATATAATTTAAATAAGTATAGCAGACAATGAATGTCTATTATGTCTGATCATGAGTCGTTCTAATGTTCGAATGTTTGCTTTAATTTCTGGTGAAAAACATAGCCATGTACATAATGTTAGACAGATATTAGTTGATAAACACAATAATACTCGCACATACACACAGTAAAAAGAACCTTCAGATATTGGAGGCTATCTACATTAAAACAAAGCAGCCCACACTCAACAAAATTAGATTTCAAACTAGTCACAACACATTACACTGCATCTAAACATTGGTTTTGTTATAATATTTCAGCCTCTTATGTGGTATGACGTCATAGAACTGCATGCATCTGCTGTTCTGTGACCATTAACATTGTATAGCTATCTTCTATATCAAAATAACAATATATTATCTTCAACAGTGTGTATCTTTGTTTCATGTTTGTTTATATAACCATCCTGAGGATGGCTTATGTGAGCCGAAGCTTAGGACCAACTTAATAAAAAAATGTCCAAATGTTGGACGATTTTCATTTTCAGTGAAATCCCATGAACATTCCATAAGCAATGCTTATCTTCCCAAAGGAAGCTTAAGCATCACCTCTCTCTCTCTCTCTCTCTCTCTCTCTCATATATACATATAAGGTGTATTTTGGCAGTAAGAATTCTCAAAAATGTTTATATATACTTTATATACAATACGTTAGAGTTCGTAATAACCTTACAAAAATAATTTATCAGTTAAAGTTTGTCGGTTTAACGGAAATACTTGATTGGAGTCACTTTATTTTTTTTTTTTTTTTTCTATCTTAATCAGCCTTTGCCAAATTATTGATATGTGTCTTTTTGTTTCATGAAGATTTTGCCCAACATAAAAATAATGTTAATATTTCTTTCTACTTTTGTATATTTTTCTTTTGCTTGTTCTCTTTTTTTTTTGTTTTTGTTTTTTTTTACAACTACAAAATAACAATTGATGATCATAAAGAAAATGTGAACTAACTTTATTCACAATATGATACATGGAAAAAATGGCCTGACACTATTAAAACCAAAAAATAATTGTATATATGTATATTTTCCTGCTCTTTCAGACCAAATTTGTGATGTGACAAAACCTCCTGCCTAGAAGGTAAATCAGTCTCTTCATTTGACTTCACTTAAAAAGTGTCATCCTTTCATGCTTATAAAATCATATTTTAGCTGCTATCCTTGAATATTTATGTATATATTACTCTTTGAAAAATTTAAAACTACCTTAATGCCCTGTAAACATAAATGAATTACATTAACTGATATTTGAGCAAGGTGTTCATTTTTGCTATAAGTTAAACCAGTACAAGGCTAGTGAGCCCCTCAAAGTAGAGAATAAAATGAATAAGGTATGTGATATGAACAAAAGAGAAAGTGGTAGGAAGTGAAAATTAAGAGGATAGGTAACAACTGACCCTTGATTGAAGTAGTTAGGTGGTTAGGGAAGCATCTATGTGGGAGCCTGTTTCACAAAGTAGTAGTTCTTGAGTGGGGGGAGCTGTTTGAGTAAGATGATTCAACTCCATAGAAGTTACAAGACATGACATAACAGTACAGGTCTGAACTGGTAGAACTGGAGGCACTCATCTGAACATTTGCAATAGAATAGCAATCTGTTCTTTATTGGGGCAAGAGATGGCTCTTTTTTCAATTGTCTTAAACCTTTTCTACTATCCATCAGTATGGCTGGTGCTAACCTCCACGAGAGTGACTCATTGTGCCTCCTTGGGCTAACTTTTTCCACTGATATAAAATGGTGAGATTATATTGACTCAATTGCTCAGTCTGTTGCTAGGAAAATCTGTTCACTGTGTTGTGCTAGACAATTTTACTTGCCAGAGTCTATCTTACGCATAAGCCTACAATTCATCCATGAATTCAATATTGTTGCCATATCTGGTCTGGTGCTTTTGCAATGTGTTTAAAGATTCTTGATAAAATTCAAAGAAGAATTTGCAATGTTATTGGTTGTGGCATGGCATCTCAGCTTCAGTTACTTTCCCACTGCCATAATGTATCTTCCTCATACTTTTTTTAGAAATACTTTCACGATAATTATTCCAGTTAACTTGCCTCTGTAGTACATTGACTTTATGAGTTAAAGCACCAGTAGTAGATTGGCAGGAAGATCCATCATTTTACAGTTGAAATGAAGTAAATGCCACCATAAATTATATGCTAACATTTTCTTCTCACTTGTGGAACTCTCTTTCGGCTTCTTGCTTTCCAGTTGAGTTTGATCTTCAAAAAATTAAATGCAATGTCCATCATTATATTCTCTCTCCTTAATGTTTTTTCCCCCTTATTCCCTCACACTCATTAAATCCTTGCATCTTAGTGGCTTTCTCACCTTCCTTGGGGTGAAATGTTAAAAAAAATTAAACTAGCAATACCCATAAAAATTTCTTGGTTTTTCTATTTTGTCTTTTTTTGATGAATCATAATTACTAATAAATAGCTTCTTGCAAGTTCCATGACTAAAATATGAATGCAAGTCATTATTTAAAGAAGTAAGAGGGTACAAATGAAAAGGTTAAAATTGACTGATTTTTCCATTTCATTAAACCAAATGTTAAACAAATGACAGGGTTATTGTCCCTTCTATCTTTCCTTTCTTTCTTTCTTTCTTTCTTTCTTTCTTTCTTTCTATGCTTTTCTCAATAAAACCAAACAGCATCTGTAATATATCTTTTTCTTCTGTGTTTCCCTCAGAATCAAAACAGACAGTCTCATTATAATAATAGGGGATGGAATAAATATGTACACAATACAAAACTTTTCTAGCAACATACACACAAACAACTTCAAAATGGGTGAATGATTTTATCCCAGATGGAAGCTGGCTGGATGCAAACAGAAAGGTTAGGAATTTACTGTTTACTATTTTGTTATACTAAGAATTTGTAGGCAGGGGACAGGCAAACTATTTAAGGCTGTAAAAGGAGAAGTAGAATTATAATATGGTTATTAAAACTATTTTCATATATGAAATTTGCACTTAGAATTTAGATTTTTAACAACAGTAACAAAACTGTTTTCAAGTCTTTGCTGTGCTGGTGGGTGTAATGGATAAGGACTTAGAATTATTAAATGAAGAACCAATTTCCTGTACAATCACCAGTTAAACAATGTTGAGCCTGGTCAGTACCTAGATCGGTGACCATTTTGGAATACCAGATGCTGTAAGCTTTGGATGTACTGGTAAGTGTAATGGATAATGGCTTGGAATTATTAAAAGAAGAGCCAAGTTCCAATTCAAGTTGGGTTCATTATATTCACTTATGCACAAATACCATTTGGAAAAGTATGAATCCACCCCTTCTCCTCCTGCTATGGATTAATTAGTAAGACTTGTATCACTAAATTATTATCATCTCAAGAAAAAAAATCCTCTTGTAATCTAAAAATATTTTCAAGTAATTATTCATTTGTTAATACAGTCATAATTTTTTTAATCATTCACTGCATTGTAGTGGCTTTTTATTGGTGGACTATCAATATCACTGTGTCCTGGGTAAGACGATAAACTACAGCAAGGCCTCTAATCAGGAGGTTTTGAGGAGCATGGAACCACCTTTTAATTGCTGGTGTTCCCAGGTCCACCCTGACCTGGGATGGTAGCACCTGTTAGAGTCCCAAGTATAGTCAAATAATTAACTCCCAAACTGGGGTCAAAACATTATGAAAGTGTAAAATAGGTTTTTAATACCAGCAATAAATTTTTTGAAGAAAAAATTATTACCAGCAATACTTTTTAAAAATAAAAATTACCAGCAATAAAAATCTTGTTGATATAAAATAACCCACTATGGTTGATATGTTATAAATCAAACCAAATCAGACAAGACTTTCAACAAAATCCCTCTTTACAAAAGTACATCAATGAAACCTGATCTACAAACTGATTTCTTATAAACACATATTCTATTCATACAAATCTATTGTAAAAAAAAAAAAAAAAAAAAAAAATCTTGTCGACATTAAATAACCAATATAACAAAAACAAAATAAACCTATCACTATCACTTTATTTGTACCATGTTCATGTTGGATTTACAAGTTTGTATGAGTTGGGTAGAAAAGCTCTTTGATGAAAATTTAAATAGGCAGTTATTTAATAAAAAACCATGCCACAATTAGCAGTGGTTAGTGAGCGTAAACCCCCTCCATATTACTAGGCACTATGTACTTGAGGGATATTTAATAATAGAGCTTATATCATGTCATTTTCTAAGTGCCACTGGTACCATATTCCCCAGTACTACCTGCCACATGATCAGGTTTTTGATGACTAATCTGTCCCTCACCAGACAGACCTTTCTGGAGGGTTGCTAGATACTCAACAGGGTTAAAAACAAGATATGTTCAAAGATGGATAGATATTCTTATCAAGTCAATGACTATCTAGCACAATGGGGTAGCCTGGATTTCATAGCTATGTAAGCAGTCAGTGTAGTTATAGCCCAGCATGGCCCGGGGGCGTGGAGGAATTACTAGACAGAAGTCAACAGGGCAGATGCCCCCCCCCAACCAATGAAATGAACTGCTACATCTCAAGGACCAAGACTAGCCTTCAAGTTGGAAGACATTGGCTGTAGTTTGACCTTGGGTGAAGTGCACTCCACAACTTGTTACAGCCCTTGTATATTTTACCTCACTGGCTTTCAACCCAGATAGGTGAATGAAATTGGTCAGGTGCTCAGTTGCACAGTGACCCTATGATCACACCCGGTCATGGAAGGGGTGGTGGATAATAAATAAAATTAAGCTGTATAATAGTTTGAAAACAATATAATATTATTATAGTTGCAATACATTTTCTTTTAATGTTAAAATAATATTAAAGCTTGAATATAATTTCTTTCAAAATGACTAGTTTAACACTTTAATGTTTGAACATTATTGTAAAGTTAGATAAAAATCAGTATAAATTGTATTTTAACTGAATGTGTAAGCGTATATTGTATTTTAGTCTTATCTGTCTTTCTCTCTCTCTGTCTATATATATATATGTATAACTTAGAATATGTTCTGTTAGTAGAACAATAGACACTTAAAGGTTAAGAACCAATTACCACTTGGAATCCCTTCCTTAAATGTCTCATGACCTCAACCAGTTTAAATTTAAAATAAAACAGATTTTGATATGAAATTACAAAAAATTGAAATTTAAAAGTTAAACATTTTTTGCTCATACATAGTTGGAACAATGTAAACATCAATTCAGTGAAATCCTAAAGGATAAAACCTGTTGTCACACATAAAACTTTTTTCTATTTTGTTATTGATTTTCTTAATCAACAGGGGGGTTGGATTATTTAAAAATCTACCAATCCAGCTTGACCAAATATGGCAATGAAAGCTGGACAATTCATAAATGAGTTCTCAAATGAATGGTGGGCAAGATTTCTAGCAACTGAGAGACATGAATGAATTGTGAGAATCTCAGTGACAGAGCATGCGATAAATGAGGAATATGTCACTCCTTTTGTTTTTGTTAGTCCTCATTTCTCAAGAAAGGTTCATACACATTCATACTTTGTGGAGTTTGCAGCAGGCCCTTTGCTTCTTTAGACAAATGGCTTTGTGAAAAACTTGGACAAAGTTGATCAGAAGACTGAGTACTTTGCTTAAATAAAGGCATATTCATTGGTGGTCTTTTAAAAGAATAATTTTCAGGACGCAGGTTATTGAAATTGGTCAATTGGCTAGCTGGCCATGTGCTTCCCAGAATTTAAAAAAAAATATTCACAGGTATCTTTTTGTAATGCAAACCGCAAGAAATGTATTCTGTTATGACCCATCACAGAAAACCATGAAATTTTTATAGATACTTCTAGTTTTCATGTTATTAAATTAAGGAAAGGTTAGAGACTATTATTAAATTAAGGAAAGGTTAGAGACTATTATTAAATTAAGGAAAAGTTAGAGACTATTATTAAATTAAGGAAAGGTTAGAGACTATTATTAAATTAAGGAAAGGTTAGAGACTATTATTAAATTAAGGAAAGATTAGAGACTATTATAGTTGCAGCATCAAATGATTTTGTTCTGAGATCTACTTTATATTTTATTTGCATAATGGGATGACATTTCAATTTGAAATTTGGACAAATAGTACTTTTGCTAATTTTATTGTATTTTTCATGTACAGTGACTTGAGAAAACATCAGATGAAAACAACAAATAAAGAAAATAAGAACCTCAAAAGCCAGACGTAATAGGAGAGTTGATTAAAATAGATATTAAGAAAATTTGAACAGAAAGGAGATGGCAAAAATAATGAAAAAATCTTTTATGAAATTTTGAGATGATTCATTATTATCATTCCTCAATCCCCATAATTTGGTAGTTTTATCATTTGAAGGATATTTTCTTTTTTCTTTTTTTTTTTTGTGTGTGTGTGTGTGTGTATATATATATATATATATATATATATATATATATATATATATATATATATATATATACTGAAATTTAACTATCTTTTTAAAAGAGCCTTTCAATACGCATAAAAAAAAAAAAAAAAAAAAAACATTTTTATTTAGTTACACATTGACAGCTTATTTCATGTATCACAATTTTTCAAAATATGTTTTTTTATCTTGGACACCCCAGAGATGATTTAAAAAAAAAAAAAAATTTTTTTTTACACATTTCGCAAAAGGAATGTTTTTGCATGGGAAACAGTTAAAAATAATTTCATTAATTTAATAATGAAATCATTTTATTAAAAACTATTAGCATAGAACTGTAAGTTCTATGCTAATAGTTTCTTCTGTCACACTTCTCACTTGGGGAAGTCTTCTCCAGCTTCTAAGTTAACTTTGATCTTCAAAAATTTAAATGTAATATCAATCATTATCTTCTGTCTTAATGATGCGTTTCTTTTTCTTATTCTCTCATACTCAGTAACCTCTGAGTGGCTTTATTGCCTTGCTTTGGGTGAAATGAGGAAAAAAAATCCCTTTTATTTATTAAACTATTAACATTTTTAAATTTTATGATTTTCAGTTTGTTCACCATTTTTCTTGATCTTCATATTGTACTAGTCTATTAATGGGGTTTTTCTTTGATTTTATATTCAGAAAAATAATCCCATCTTATCAAAATATATCTGGGAAATAAAAATGAAAAAGTAAACACAGTTGAATGGTAAATAATAAAAAAAAGATGGAAGAGAAACAGAAAAAACTGAAAATCATAGAATTAAGAATGTGAATGGGTTAATAAACAAAAGGAATTCAATTATTTTGAGCCATTGGTGCATGATGCACATCTGTTGAAAAACCTAGAGAGAGAAGAAAAAAAATGATAGACTTAAGGATCATCCAACATAAAGAAACCATTTTGAAAATCATGATGTATACAAACAAGCTCTTTACATGGATAACAAAATAAAAGATGTTATTTTGTGTGTATGTCCAACATGGGACTAAAGTATAGTAACAATGTTTTAAAATGTATTTGACGAACATTTAATTCCATTTGCATATTTATAATCTTTGGTTAGCTCCCTTATATTGTGGACACTTGTTTACAAAAAGCATCATAGCTACAACAGCTAATTTTAAAATAATTATAACAGAGCGTGCTTACAAAAATCTTCATGACAATGATCACAGTTACTTTAAGTTTGTCTTCGAAATTCACCCAAGGAGAGGAGATTGAAAGCACTTTTTTTTCTTACACTATAAAGTATTTATATGTATTTCTATACAATCACTTGCTCGTATACCTACCTATATTTACTCATTTGATTATATATATATATATATATATATATATATATATATATATATATATATCCAGGTAAGATGAGACTGAATAGAGTACATTTCCATCGTTCATGACATTTTATTTAAGAGGGCTCAATAAAAAGTAGAGCAATATTTATTGTGATCAATGCCAGTAATTTACAGTCGCCTGATGAGATGCATTGATATACATTGAAACATGACTGCAATTGTGTAGCGATTTTAACATGTTTTCGATGTAATATCCTAAAATAAATAATATTGCTCTACTTTGTATTGAGCCCTCTTTTAAATTAAATATTATGGACATTGGAATTGTACTCTACTTGTTATCATCTTACCCGGGTATATATATATATATATAGGGAACCACATACAAGCCTGTTTTGCTGTATCACAGCTCATCAGTGTGGCTAGACATGTGATTACTTCAAGCTGGAATCAGCACTCAACTAATCTAGTATCAGTCAGAGATTCTACCCCTAAGCCATTGATGCATGCCAGAGAAAGGGAAATCTTTTAACATATTATATATGTGATGTATACAAATGCCAAAAGATAAAGAACAAATAAGAAACGTTTATAAATTTAAGCTTTATCAGAAAATAAAATATAGAGTAGAAAAGAAAATGCTGGTGTTTCTTATTTTTGTTTTATTGGTTAAGCAGATCTCACATGTATTTGTCCTTTTAGCTAGCATTTTTTTGTGTTGTGTATCACAATTCTAGTTGATCTCTGCAGGGTTTGGTTGAAAATGGATGTGTGTTTGTGCATTTGAGCGTCTAGTGGGAACTTTTTTTTTATGTCTGCTGGTGTTTGTATACTGATTGGGAGATGTTTTGTGTGAGTGAAAGAATTTAATTTACACTGGTTGTGGTTGTAGGCAGACAGGTCATAAATTTTTAAATATGTATTTTATGAAAGTTGATATAAACTGTGGTTAGGCATGAATCTAAAAAAACCCAAAAACAATGTCTCAAAAGCATGGATTTTCCATTGACCCTGCTTTTATTTTAACTACCTTCATTCTTTGCTAATGTTTACTGTTTTAAAAAGTGATGATTAGAATTGGAATATAATGTAAACATGATGAAAGTGAATTTGTATACTTTCTTTGTCCTTGAGAATTGGTAACAAAAATAATAAACACTGTTTATTCATTAAATTGTTTATATACAATATTTATTGATTTTATTATTTATTGGAATGGCTGGCAAAACATTGGCTAATTGCCAATCGATTCAAACTTTATAAAATGGTAAATAATAAGGATTTCCTTATAGTCCATATTTATTTCTTTATGAATTGGTAAATGATAAAATATCACATTACATTAGTTTTAATTGTATTAGTTTTTAGAATATTTTAAATAAATATTTTAATAGTGTTTAATATTTGTGTTGTAAATTCCCAAAGACAAAAAAAAATATCTGTCTATATCTTTGAGATGAGGTATTATAATTACTTACATTAGGACATATATATATATATATATATATATATATATATATAGGTAAAATGAAAACAAATAGAGTACAATTGCAACATTCGTGACATTTAATTTAAAAGAGGGTTTAATACAAAGTTTAACAATATTATTTATTGTGAATGATGCCAGTAATTTAACCCTAATCCTGCTGAGGCTGTTATCCTCATCTTCATTGCCATATTCACAATATTTCGGCTGTTGCATGCTGTGGCCTTATTCAGGTGATTGGAATTTCAAACCAAATCCTTTATTTTGTCCACTGGGGTAGATTGTTCTAGTTCCACTGATGTCCGCAAGGACACATGGCCCAGTGTATAATGACATTGATTAGATTCAGTGACTAGACCCAAAGAGTTGTGAGTTCAATACCAGACCACAGCAGTGGTGAACCAAAACTTGGAGAGTTGAGTTAAAGGGAAATAACTGAGACATCCAGAAGAGGCATGGCATGTGAAACTAGAACAATCTACCCTGATGGACGAAATAAAGAGTTTGGTTTGAAATTTCAATCACCTGAAGAAGGCCAGAGTGTGCAACAGCTGAAACATTGTGAATATGGCAATGAAGGTGAGAATAATAGTCCAAATAATGTAAATAATACAAGTAATAAAAAAATGTGTACCTTGACTTTCATCATATGGTTTTATTCCAATCCTAATCGTTGCTTTTTAAAACAATAAACATTGCCGAAAAGTGAAGGTAGTTAAAATAAAAGAATTATCATGGGAAAAACTGTCCTTTTGACACTATTTTTTTGTGGGGGTGAGGGTCATTTATTTCAAAAATGTCTTTGACTTATGTTTATTAGTGGTAAAATATTTATCAGGATTCCTTCTAAGTATTTTCTATGTAGTAAATTATGCTCTTTTCTAATTAGGGTGGCATTTATTAAATCAAAGTTACAGCCTTTTTTGTAACTTTAATTTAATAAATGCTACCAAGATATATATATATAAAAAAAAAACAGATTTTTCTATATTTCTCTTTGTGATGAAGCTTAAATAAAAAGCGAAACCTGTTTAATTTATAAATGTTTCCTATTTGTTCTTTATCCTATCATTCTGTCAGATTACAACCATACTTGATCTATATATATATATATATATATATATATATATATAAAATTGTATATTTAGGCAGCAATCCTTCATTTATACATGTTTCATTAAAGATAGACACGGTACTGCGATTAAGCTTTTTATTTAATTTTTTTGTGTTTGAACAAGTGTTTTCTGGACAATTGCAGTACCTTGTCTGTTGTCTTTAATGAAAATGTGGATATATATCTATATATATATATATATATGTGTGTGTATGTAAAATAAAAAAAAATGCGTCAAGATATGTCTTCAACTCTGGCTTCATTATGAGATTTGGGTTTAACATATCCTAATCATCCCACCAGTAGTCCCTGACCAGCTTTTGCTAATAACAGACCCACACCTCATTCATGATACTGCAAACATTATTGAAAGATGTTAAATTAACCTGTTAATTTGAACACTTATACTAGAATGCACCAACCAAGACATGCCAATGTGTTATCACTTTTTCTTATATTAGAATATTTTTCCCCATTTTGCGAAGACTAGCTCATAGTAATCTTTCAGGGGATTCTAGAGGAGGTTGATAGCATGGGCATGGTTCTAAGCACTTTTTTCACTGACATCTACAATCTTCAAAAATTTAAACGCAACATCTATCAACATCTTCTATCTTCTTGGACACCATTCATCTTTTGTCTTTTCCTCAATCATCCCCCTATTCTCAATTTTCTCTTTTCCTTCCTTGTAAACGCACACCCCCACCCCGCACATTTCTCCTAGTGGCTTTATTGTCTTGTTTGGGGTGAAATGATAAAAAAATAAAATAAATTTTTTTCTTATCTAAAGAATAAAAAAATTTTCATCCACATATCGTTCCTTGAAGATTCTTTGTTCTTTGGATGGATCCATCTTATTCGAAACAGAAACACTATTGATACTTCTAGATGGATTCTATGACAATATCCAATCTGGAATTATCCATAAGAAAGTCCACTTTCTACTAGATGACATACACACCTGAGAAAGGCCAAAAGTTTTGGGAAAGTAGCTTCCAGTTTTCTTCTATTATCTATGATGAATTTTTTCTATTGTCGCATTTGAATTTAATATTTTCTTTCTGAAATTGTTTTTAATGGATGTTTCTTTTTCCTGTCACTGTTCTCTCTCTCTATATATATTTTTTCTTATATTGATTCAAATGAAAATTCATTACAATGCATTATTAAATTTTTTTTTTACATGTGTAAACTTCTAAATTTGGAAGCCTTTTTATGATCACTAAATATTTTTTCCACAAAATAAGTAAAAATGTATCTTTTATTCTAAATTGATAGAAATGTAATTTCTTTGTTAATTTTGAATTTTCTTGTTTTCCTTCCCCTTACATTTTTGATTAAAAATAAAAAATAAAACTTACTGTGTTCATTTTAACTTTTTTTCATGCTGCATTCACAGCACTTGCCAGACAACTAACCTTACTAATCATTTTTTTAAAATCACAGATTGATCCTACTTTTGATAGATCATTAAACCACAGACGACAAGGTCTTTGGTTTAAACTTCAGGTTAACTGAAATTTGTTGGCAATAATTTATTTGGAAAAAGGAAAATTGTTAATTTGCTGGAATTGTAAATAAAGTTTTTTGAAGCAAATTTGTAATTATTTTAAATATTTCATATCCTATTTTTGCATAATTTTTTTTTTGAAGCAGATTATTTTATTATTTCTTATCTTATGTTTTGCATAATTTAAAAAACAAACAAACATTGGAAGCACTATTTAAATTGACTGGTTATCTCATAAAAAATATGGAAAAATATTTTTTTGAACAATTTTTATAAATTAACATTTATAAAACTTTGTCAAGCAACACTATTTGTCAGAATTGAAAAAAATATTGATTTTTATCATTTTCGAAGGAAGGTGTCTGTGTTTATAATATAAATACAGTACCAAATCAATCCTTGACTTTTTAAAGAGTTATCTGTACTTTATTTTTATTTGAAAATGTCATGTTTGAAACCTAATTGATAACTGTACTAATATGAATTGGGAAAAGAACAACATCAGTAGATATTTGCAAATAAAGAACAAACTACAAAAATCTTTTAGAAGGTAAGATTCAATTTGATAATGTATTTATATTATAAACATGACTCAGTTTTAAAATGATTTTTAAAAAAATCAGTATTTTTTGATTCTGACAAATGTCATGACATGAAGTTTGTTAATCTACAAAAACAATTATCCCCACCCACCACCATTATTCTCTATTTTATGAGTGGACCAGTCAATTTAAGTAGAGTTAATATTGGTAGAGCACTTTGGAAACCCTCTAAAAACGTTGACTGTTGAGTAGAAATGTAAAAGTAGAAATGTTTTTATTTATGACCTAATGAACGTAATGGCTGATCATGGCATTTCAATATCGAAAAGATAACAATACATTTTCAATGTGACATTAGTCTCTGATTTTTTTTTGTTTTTATATTGTCTTTTATTGTATGCTTTCTTTCCCCTCCTCTCCTTTTCTGATATGCCACACTCTAACCCTTCAAGTAGCAATCAGAGAATAATGATACAAGTTGGATTTTTCATACTGAAAACTATTAACCTCCAAATAAAACAATGATTTTAGAGGGTTTAGAATGTGCTCTTCCTTTCTGTGCAAACATTATTATAAAAAGTTACATGAGTTGTTATAATGTTTGACTAACATTTCAGACAAATTTTGGATTCTGTTTCTAATAATTTTAATTTGGAGATTTTTCCAATCACTTGCAAGTGAAATCATTTTACACACAAGAATAAATATAATCTTCTATTAGTAATATCTGAAAAGAATAAATTTAATAGGAGTAGATATGTTTGCCTGTTGTCTAGTTAACATTTCTCTCTGGTCTTTTGAACAGGAATAGTAGTTTATCTTTTGTTTCCTGTTTAGAATCAAGTTTCCAGTTTCTTCGAAAAGTCTACTTCAATTCTATATTCATAGCATCTCTGCCTAAAGCCTGAAATTTTACTATTTATTTTTCTTCAGTAAGAGTAAATAGATTTGCCTATCATCCAGTTCACACTCCTCCCTGGCTTTTTGAACAGGAATAGGAGTTTATCCCTTGTTTCTTGTTTAGGATCAGGTTTCCAGTTCTTTCTAAAATCTATATTTTATATATACCCTATAACACGTTTGCCTAAACTCTGGTTCTTTCGAAATTATTTTCATTTTCTTTCACTCCCACGAGTCTGTCGTATCTTAGTGGCAATAATATCACCTTGCTTGGAGTGAATTGATTAGAAAATATATATCAAACCGGTTTTATAACATTTGGACACTTTCATGTGGCTACGCCTTCTTCCAGTAATATCACCTACACAATTTTGTGTGGCCACATCCTTTCCAGCTTGAGCTCACACAAGCACACATTTCCTTTCACTCAGTACACCTGTGAGCCCTGTTTATTCAAGGCTAAAGGCACCTGTATGTCCTGTTTATTTTAACCACCAGATGCATTTTCTGTTTATGCTATCACCAGTTCTGATGCAGCAGAAGTAAGGCCAAAGGTCTTCCCTCAACCAGTATCCAACACTAGACCTCTATCCCTACGAAACTCACCAAAAGTCTAAAAAGCCTAAATGCAAAATTTAAGCTCTTTTGGATGTTTGACTACAGACCAAGGTTTCTACACCTAACTCACTATTTTTTAATTAGAAATGTGTAAGTTTTATTTTAATCTTCCTTTTTTGTACAAGTCACACTAAAACTAGCTATAATCACCTTCCCAGACCAACACAAACTACTAAATAAACGATCAGAACTTATTCAAAATGCAGACACAAAAAGAAATTTTTATGTTACTTAAAAGATTGAAAATTAAAAATAGACAAAATAAACAAAAATAGACAAAAAATAAAATAAACAAAAATAAGCAAAATGAATTAACACAGACTAACAAGTAAATAAATTAAATAAATATTAAACAAATTAGCAAACAATGGATGCACACATAAACACAAATGTAATAACAACAGCTAACAGTAAAATAATAATTAAAAATAGTTAAACCACCATTATAAATAGCCCTCAAAAAGTGCATCCAGACCCACAATTATTTGAAACAGACTGTTTCTGATTGGGATGGGGAATTCAATGTCCACTTATATATAGGCAATGTGTAATAGGTAAATTGTCACCATATTATATTTTTCATTTTGCATGTTGTTTTTGATTTTGTCGACTGCATGAGCATAGTAGGCTCAGCTGGGCACTGTCTATGAGAAAAAGAGCACCATGACACAAGTCACTCCACCAGAAATTTGGAAATGGCATGCTGTACTGCTTGGCATTCATGCTGGAAACTCCAATAGGAACATATCAGAGTGTTTGGGTTGGATGAGTTTAATGGGGATTACAAAGGTGTTTGGAGTGATCATGATGTTATGACTCCATCTTCCCATAGGGCCTCCATCAAGTGCCTTTAGGATGTTGCCCTGGGTCAAGATGGTGGTTGCTGGAAGACAACAGGATTCTGCACCACACCACACAAGCAGTCATGGCTGTCAAACAATTTATGCAACCATATCACTTCTTATATCTGGCCATCTAACTACCCAGACTGCAACCCCCTTGATTATTATGTGTAGGGTGCAGATGAGTGATAGACCAACAAAATTCCTTGTAAGATCAAAGATGAACTGAAGGCAAGAGTTATGGCAGCATTGATCAGATTAAACGAGGAGACTGCCCAGAAGAGATGCAGGAGATTCCAAAGTCGTCTGGAAGCCATTGTTGAAGCCAATGGCGATTTTTATTGAATGAATTTACTCTTTAGTATTTGAAGATATTTTTGTGTAATTTTAGTAAATATATCTTTTAAAATGAGATGTCAGTGTTATTTTCATTTTAGCATAATTTAGGTGACAATCTATCCATCGCACCCTGTGTGTTTGTGTGTGTACACACACACACACACACACACATATATATATATATATATATATATATATATATATATACACACACACATACATACATACATTCATACTGTTGTAACCTAGGGAAGGTTACTGAATAGAATAATCACATGAAGGTTGGTAATGAATGATAATACTTAAAACAAGAACAACTCGTATAAGATTTGCCAGCAACATGTAGAAGTAGTCAACTGCTAGAAGTGAGTCAAATGAATTCTATATTGAATCTCTAACTGCAGATCAACATACAGTATGAATGGGGACAAATTCATTATTGTCTGTAGGCTTGCTACAACACATACATTATGGACATATAAATCAACACTGTATGATGACTGTCACTTTTGTGTTTTAATGTGATCTTCACTTTCAAGAATTTCAATGTCATTTGAGGCAGGAAGAAATTAAAAATCACTGAAGTGATGACTGTTTCAAAAATGGCTGCTGAAATTGACTTTGAAATGATACATAAACAAGAAATAATTTTGCTACCTTGTATTGAGTTACTAGGATAAAAAAAACAATTATATTTCTCTCAAGAATAATATTCTTTCAGATTGTTAAAAAGTAATTGTGATTTACTTCTTTGAATGCATTTACAATGTTTCAACTGCAAAAGACAATATTTTGTTGTTTCAAATTAAACAATGATATTATTTAAAGTTGCGATTTAATAATTTAATAAACTTTTATTAAGTATATTAGATTTTCAGTACTGAAATCTATGTTTTTACAGTAAAATTAGTATTAACCTATTGATTATTTACACTATTTCCATTGTTTTCCCTATTTTTATTGTCATATTCATAATATTTCAGTCATTGTATGCTCTGGCCTTTTTCAGGTGATTATATGTTGGAATTTTGAACTTCATTTTGTCTATTTGGGTAGAGGTTCTTTTGTTCTTTCTGGATCTCTCAGTTTCACTTATTTCCCTTTTTTAGTAACTCAATCTACCCCAGGGGACTAAATAAAGTGTTTAGTTTGAAATTCCAACGTATATCACCTGAAGAGAGTCAGAGTGCACAACTGCTGAAATGTCGTGAATATGACAATAAAGATGAGGACAACAGTCCAAACAATGTAAATAGTTTAAATACAAGGTGCTCAGTAAAGATGCAGCAAATTTATTCTTTGCAAAAATATGCCAGCTGTAATTGGTTCATCTCAATGGCTTTCTAAAAGCCCAGATCTGAATGTTATGGATTACTGTATCTAGAGCATGTTCCTAACTCAGTTGTTAAACCATTGTTATGACATCATTGATATTGATTCCTTGAAGTGGAATTGGACTGAAGCTTGGAATGAAATTCATCTTGACACTATTGCTTCCTGGTTACCACACTTACAACTTTGTGTTGAACATTCAGGAAAAATTTCAAACATCTATGATGATTGTTCTGTTAGTGCATAAATCACAAAAACTAGATAAATTTCTTTCTGAATTTAATCCACCCCCATCTTTTGCTGGGCACCCTGTAGTTACAATACCTAATCTCAAAAATATAAACTAACCCATTGATATTGGATAAACTTTATAAATTATTTTATAGGAGCAATAGATCATGTGAATTTCAGTTGATGTATCGAAATTAAAAATATTGATTTCATAGCTATCAGGTTTTATTGAAACTGACCAAGTGTAATATAAACTTTTATTTATAATATAAAGTCATAGAATTTTATATTTCATTATCGGGATAAATTATTTTAGATGCTAAGATGTCTTTTCTGATATTCTTCTTCAGTCTTTCAACCACTGATTTTGTTAATTTTTTTGCTGTTTGGACTTTTCTTGTGTTTTTATTGCTTCTTGACAACTGCTCATCTACATCTCTTAAGATCACGAGTTTTTTTAATGAATTAATTTCTGGACAGGTGGTGAGGAATTTCATTAATCTAGGGTCTTTGAGACTGGCATGTATGGCTGGTGTAATGGATAGCTGCAAGGAATAAGAAATTAAAAACAAAAAAAATAAGTCACACCAAAAATATGGAAAATAAGGAAAAGAACATCGGCCTACAACAATCAATCCAAAAACTGTAAACTCTGCTTGGAACAAAAAATAGCCATAATTACCTTCCCAGACCAAAACAAAACTACTAAATAAGTGAATGGAACTCATCTCAAAAAGCAGACACAAAAAATTTTTTTACTATGTTGCTTAAAAATCAAAAACTGAAAACAAACAAAAATAAATGAAATTAAATAAAATAAATAAACAAAAACAAATAAATTAATCCAAACAAATAAATAAGTAAATAAACTAAGTAAATAATAAACAAATTAAAAACAATGCCCACCAAAATAGCCATCAGAATAATAGACTATCCACAATGCTTCACTGACCTGTATATATAAAAAGTTGAGCAAAAACAATACACATGTTGTCGCTTGGTGGTGTTGACTTCAATTACCACTTGTATATGTACATGCACTTTAACCCATAAACATAGCATACCTAAAAATCTATATTTTATATTTTTGCTCAAGCTCACCAGGCAGGTTGTGCGTTGCTTTTATCTGGTTCTATTATGTTCAATCAGTCCTTTGAGTATCAAATTTTTCAAACCCTCTTTACTCATTATGTGCCCCATCTTGTATGGGATGTTGACAGTTACAAGACTGCTATCAAGCTTGTCTCTAAAACCAAGCAATGACCTACCTAAGTTTCTTTTTCCAGAGTGAAGCTGGCTATACATGAAGACCTTAGCTATCCTGTCATCACTCATTCTCACCCAACCATGCCCAACTCAAATGCGATTGCATGAGAAAATTCGGTCCAGCCCCCCCCTCCAGTTTTGCTCTTACTTATTGATTTGCTTCTTTTTTTTTTTTAATAAATTATCAACTTTTTGCAGAATATATTTTCAGATTGTAAGAATTTTTTGAGATAATAATGATTTACTATTACAAGTTCTACTAATTAACCCATAGCTGGGGGAAGAAAAGGTAGATTCATACTTTTTCCAAGGTTATTTGCATGTAAGTGTCTATAATGAACCTAACTGAAATTGGAACTGCTCTTCGATTTCAAATTCTGAGTTGTTATTCATTACACCACCTGCCTATCCAAGCTTAAAGTACCTGGTATTCCTAAGCAGTCACCCATCTAGGTACTGACTGAACTCAACATTGCTTAACTTTGAATGACCAGTTCTTATATGTTTACCAATGTGATATGACTGTAAGCCCTTGCTCTTAGTGAAAAGGTCCCAGATTTAATATATATTATCTTCAAGGGTTCATATCTCTGTATGTTTAAGCATTTCATTCTATACATGTTTTTTTTTAATACTGAAATTATTTCTGAACTAAATTTATTTGACTATCTTTTCTGTTCTTTATAGGTGGCAATCCTGGTTATGGATGAGGAGGAGGATATGTGGATGTCCAATCAGAGACAGGAAAAAGAACTCACATCCTCTTACTGCCCCCGCCCTCCTATATGCTTGTTTTTTAAATTTTTTTTTCTGAATGGTTGGACAACGGTTGCTGTGTGTGGTTCATGAAGCCATCAAGACATGTGTTGTTCTGACAGAGAGAAGGACACTCCCAATATTGGAGCAACTTACCCCTGTGATCTGTGGAAAGTTCTGTAAGATTCAACCTTAAGAAAAAAAAAGAAGAATGATAAAAATCAACAAACATTTCAGAAAAAAATGCATAACAAATTTAAATGTAATTTAACATGCAAAAAATGTTTCAAGTATTCTATGTGATACTGAAATGTGTTTTTTTGACACACAAGATGCTGAAATGTGTTTTTTTTTTTTTTTTTTTTTTTTTTAATGAAATGTAAGATATCAAAATGTGTTTTTTGCAACACATTAAATACCAACATGTGTTTTTTTAATGATGCATTAGATAGGAGGAAATATTGAAGAGTAAATATAGCAAAAACCTTATGAAATGAATGCTAAGTGAATGATAACAGTAATAATTATTATTATTATTATTATATGATGATATATCAAATGATGAAGATAATGATGATGATATATCAAATTATAAAATAGAATAGGAAGAAGGAACAATGCAAAAAAAAAATGCAATTTAAATATATATATATATATATATATATATATATATATATATATATATATATTAACTGCTGGAGTTGATAAGAATCAGAATGTTAGCCTGTGTTCAGGTAGTGGGTGGGGAAATTATGAACTCCCAATTAAACTCCATGCAAATATGTCTCTCTAGTTTATTCAGGAGATAGGTGATGGGGGTGTTGGTGTCAACAATTTTTATTCAGGGTTAATTCCCATTTTTAAACTGCTGAATATTTCGATTTGATAAATAAAAGAAAAAAGAAAAGTCAAACAAAAAAATATATAGTAAATAAATAATCTGGTAGTTGGCTATTTTGAAGAAACTGATAAAAAATTAAAAAATTTAAAAAAAAATGAAAAAAATTAGAAATGACCCCCCGCAAAAAAAAACAAAAAAAAAAAAACAAAAAAAAAAACAATGAGTAAAAAAAAAAAAAAAAAATATTTCTAAGTTGATTCAATTCTGTCTGTAATTCTCTAAAATCTGTTTAGTCTTGTGAAGATAATGATTTTTGATTATTGAAAATTTCAATCAATGACTAGAAATGAAAGAAAGAAGAATAAGAAAAGAAAGATTAAAATAATTTCTTTTTCTTTCTCTCTCAAACTTTCATTCAAATAATGAAAAAGAAGTTTTCCTTTTTTTCATTGTGTTTCTTTCAGATATGGTTAAGAATTCCTTATCCTTTTTATGAGAATTTTATTCAGTATTTCCTGTAATGAACTTATCAAAATGTTTCGTTTTGAATTGGCCAATGCTAAAAACGTCACCTTGTGTTTTTTTCCCTTAATGTTGAAATCTGTTAAATTTGTTTTTTTTTTTGTTTTTTTTTAAGTATCTCATCCAAAATTGAAAATTTAACCCATGAGACAAACACAAAAATCTCGCAAAAAATTAAACAAGAAATAATATTTTCTTTTTCACTTATAATTTTTGAAATCCTCAGATGAATTAAAACCGTTTCTGGTACAAATAGCAATAAATCATATTTTTTTTTTCTGAAATGTAAGGAAATCATTTATTTAGATTGGCACACTTTTATTTGGGGATTTCTATGTTTTGACCAGTCTATTCTCTGACTGTTGTTGTGTTTAGGCAACACTTCTAAATACAGAAAATATACCTGTCAAAACAAGTCAACAGATAGCCGAAAAAAGTAGTATTTTCAAAATTTTACTAATAATTTTCAAATTCTTCATTCACTTTCATCTTTCATGATCCATTTTTGTAGTCTTAATTTTACCAGATTAGAAATTTTAATACTTTCATTGGGAATAACTTAGACAAATAAAAATGTCTTGTTTTTGTATAGTGTAACATGGCTGATTGCTACGTATGAAAAAAATTAAAAAAAAAAATGTTTGTAATAGCTTGTGATTAGCTTAATGTACTTGTCTTCAATGATTTCTGTATATATATTTTTTATTTTCAATTTTTAAAACCTATAAGCTTGTTCCAGTCCAGGGGCGGGGACATATTTGGGACATAATATGGAACATCATTACTTGAACTAAGCATTTGTTTTAGTTCAAACTGAAGATCTGTGATCTTTGAATGTAATAAAGAACTATTTGTTATTGAAGATTGACATTGGTTCAATCCTAAGAGGGGGCATCTAGTGATAACGGGCCAGTTTTTCTCATCTTATGCAGTCATTATATTTATGTACTTGTAAAATCTACAATAATTGAATGATAATATTTTGATTGCTACGGATGTTTGGCTTGGCTCTCAAATGTAATTTGCGTCTTTTGAGTTGAGATTTTGGGCTTGGGCTTAAGCCTACAAGTAGGCATTTAAGCTTTAAACAAGTCTTTCATACCCAATACTCAATGTGATCTGTTTGTATACTTGTAAAATCCACAAAATCCTTCATTTGTTCCCCCCTTTTTTTCTTTTGTGAGTGTATTTCCATTCTGCTCCTTGTTTATAAATAGAACTTTTTCATGAAGCATTGGCTGTTTTTTTTGTTTTTTTATAACAAAAGGGGAAAGAATTAAAATAGCTGACATGTCCAAGTTAGAAAATAAAAACAAGAATTCAATAACAAAATGCACACACTGTAAAAAGATAGAATCTGCCAGAGAATGAAACTGTCTCATAAAACATGTCAGAAAAAAAATCTGTAATATACAAATTAAGTATGTGAAGACAATGAGATAAAGGGGAAGTGTATGCTCTCTTTGGCTTCCTCAGGTTAAAATGAAAGAAAGATAAAACTGTGTGTGAGGAAAATGTCTTGGGATCTCAGAGGATAAATGGGAATCTTAAATCAAATTTAAGCTTAAGATTAGCTTATCCCCCCTTCCAATGTCCAGACTTAGAGAGTTTCTATCTGATTCTGTCTTGGTTTCTTTTTATATATAACTGTATTAGAGCTGTTTGGTATTGTAGGATTTTAAATCAGATTTTTTTTTTTCTTTACATATACAGAGTGCGATGGATAAATTGTCATCTCAATGATGCCAAAATGAAAATAACACAGTCATCTCATTTTAACAGATATATTTACAAAAATTACATACAAAATATCTTGAAATACTAAGAGTAAATTTATTCAATAAAATCACCGTTGGCTTCAACCATGGAGTCCAGACAATTTTGGAATCTCCTGCGTCTCTTCTGGATGGTCTCCTTGTTTTAGTTGGTGAATGCTGCCAAAATCCTTGCCCTCAGTCATCTTGGGTCTTAGGAGGAGTTTTTTTTTTATCTCTCACTCAACTACACCCCACACATAATCAAGTGAGGGTGCAGTCTGAGTAGTTAGGCGGCCAGATATAAGGGGTGATGTGGTCACAAAAATTGTTTGACAACCATGACTGGGTTTTCCTGCTTGAGTGTCATGGTGCAGAGTCCTGTTGCTAGACATGAGGTCTTCCAGCAGCCAACCATTTAGCCCAGGGCAGCACTACCCTCTTCAAGTCACTTAATGTAGGCCTCCATATTGAATCTGAGGCCCTGTGGGAAGATGAATGGAGGCATAACGTTGGCATCGCTAGTAATCACTCGAAACACCTCTGTAATCACGATTAGACTCCTCTAACTCTTTCTAAATTCTCTGCTGTCCTCAAATTGACATCCAAAACCTTTGAAATGTTCATATTTCAGCTTCTGGCATGGATACCAAGCAGTGCATCATACTGTTTCCAAATTTCTGGTGGAGTGAATTGTATCATGGTGCTCTTTTTCTCACAGACAGTGCCCAACTGACCCTACTATACTGTGCAGTTGACAAAGTCAAAAACAGACGATGAGCATATGTGTGTGAAATTAAAAACATAAAATGGTGACAATTTACTCATCCTGCATTGCATGCACATACACACACACACACGCACACACACATAAAGGGAATATAAATATATTAGAGCCTATTTTTTTTTTTGCATACTTGTACACATGTGTACACACATACATGCCCATCAATATATACCTGTACACACAAGCACATCATTTTCTTTTGCTTTCATGCCAAAATTAAGCAAATTTAAATTTATTTATACTTTAAAATTTTTTTTTTCACTGAATTTAAACTGTTTATATTAAGTTTAAGAAGGAAATCACAAACTGTTTTGAGAATAAAGTTTTAAGAAGATTCTCATTCATTTTATGATCAAAAAAGAAATTTAGAAGATTTTTATAGTAGGAGTCTATTAGCATAATTTTAAAAAAATAGTTAAACATTTACAATATCTGCTTCTATGTGCTGTGTCCCTTCCAGATATAGGCGATCATGGCTCTCCACAATTACTCTTTTCTATCCTTTTCTTTTCAACAATTCCATGTTGCACATATTGACATTTTAAGTTCCATCAGATGTGCTGCTAATATTTCTTTGAAGTTTGTTAGTAGCAAAAAGCAATAAACATCAAACCTATTCTAATTAATATCAGTATCATCATTTTTTTTTAACATTATAGCCTACCATATAATTAAAAGTTGTATTTTTTTGTAGGGTTGATTATCCAATCAAATTAAAATACTGTAAAAAGTTCTTCCTTTGCAATAAATTTGGTCTCTAAATGGATTCATTCTTAATAGGCTCAAAAGATTTATAATTCAATTGAAATTATTTTTTCTATTTTTCCCCAAAATATTTTTTGTAAGAATTAAAGCTATTTATATATCTTAAAAAATAATTAAGAATTAAAGCTATTTATATATCTTTTCTTTTTTTCTTAACAGACTGTAATTTATTAATAACAGAAAAAACAAAACTTGAAAATTATAATGACCGCATTATATATTACTTCATTTCAATAGGAATTTGATTCTAGTTTAGTTCTTTTGTACAAAATGAGGAAAGAAATGGTGTTTGATTAAAGATAAATATTGGAAAATAGAATAGCATCATAGAAATTTAGATTTTGTGAAAGAAAATGAATCTAATATCTCTTTGCAAATTTCTGCCAAAAACTTTTTCCACTGTATGCGTACGTGAGGTGGGGCACCTGAAAATATGGGATTAGTGGCATTAAGAAAGAAAATTAAACTGTTTGACTTCGATCGTCCTAAACCCAACAAGATTAAAATTTTTTTACCTTATTTTGTTTGCCTTAAAAATGAAGTCATTACTAACAAAATATAAACAAGTTTAGTAAAGATTAGAAATTGTTTTCAGCAGGGGATTAAGTGATTTTATATTGATGGCATTGCAATTTATATAGACAGTAAATTATCTTTTAAGTACATTTCATTAAAGTTGAACAATCAAACTTTCTTAATAATGTCTATTCATCTTTTTACATATTTACCAATAAATGATAGCGATTTAAATTTTGTATTAATTCTCTTAAATGTTGAGTGCTTTTTGTATCCTTCTTAGTCATTAACAAGATCTGCATGATCGGTAACTAATATAAATGCAAAGACTGTTATTAAAAGAAAATAAGATATTATCTTTTGTAAAGTTTTTATTTGATGTAAGTAATGCTTTATTGTAGTCATATGAATGCAATGAAAATCATTCTATAAATTCTAATATTTGCTAAGGTGTCTGATGAAAATGTTCTCTTGAAAAGAATTTTTTTCCGAGTTTTAAAAAAATGTAAAGTCTGATCTTAATAAAAGAGACATTGACGCATGATGTCTAATTCATTGAAACACGTTGGGGCAAAGTTCAAGCATTCAGTTTTTAAAGCTAACTTACCAAAAGGAAGAATTTGTTGCTAGTCTCTGATGTTACATTTTTCAATCATCAATCGCAGGTGAATGATAAATTTCAGGGGTGGGGTATGTAGATATAAAGTAAAATTATTATTAGAAAGTGTCATATTCATTAATTTTTTCATTATATTAATATTGGTTTCTTTATTACACTATTATATAAAAATGCAGAGCTTTTTTAATTTAAATTAAATTTTAGCCAAATACTAGAACATAATTCCTTGGTAGTTCTGAAATATGCAATGAAAGTTTTTGGAATAACAGACAACACCTTTTAACCTGTAGAGCAGAATCCATTTCCTCATGAGAGTAACTAGTAAGTGTTAATAATGAACATCTCAAAGTTATTTTGGTTTATTTTTAAGAACTATCCCAACTATTTAGAAATGAGTTTAAAAGAAAGAATTAAATTCTAGTGTTTCTAACTGCAACCTAGATAACAAAAAAGATAACATTAGAATTCATATCTTTTTTTAATTATTCAGTTAAAGTTTAGCAAGGAATCATTTTGAATCATGTAGAATTGACAAACCAAAACAAAAAGAAGCATCTGACAACTGGAATTTCACAGATGACAGAAAAACTTCACTTTTAGTCCAAGAAAATTTTTAATTTTTTTAAAAACCATTAGTAGTTAACTTTAACACATTGGGTACCACACAACCCAATGGAAGGTTATGGCTATATATCTGCCAAGGCCCACACGACCCTCTGGTGGGTCATTTTCTAATTTCTTTTCTATTAGGGGAGGGATACTATGATTGATTGCTTGTGAGATCAATGTACACCAGAACCACATTTATTTTTTTTTTCAAAAAATTTAAATATTTTTTATTTTTTTGCCTTTTATTTACTTTTCAAATTTTTTCTGTTGTTTCTTGGGGTCATTTTTATTTTTACATACACATAGCTGTACCATGCATTTATGTGGGTTGTTTTTGAGCTTTGCAGTATAAAATGAACTCAAGGTACTGGATGACTGGGGATGGTCATGGGTAATACATACAACCTATGATATCCTTGCCTCATATATGAAACAATGTTAAAACAAAGTCACTTGTACTAAAATTAAGATATAATGTTGGGACTGTATAACGACAGACGAAATGAGGCTTGGTAGTCAACATGTTAAGTTAGTCTTTATTAACGATTGCAACTCTCATCTACAATCTCAACCTTAGAATTATTGCAAAGTGTATTTGAACTTTATATATATATATATTAGGATATTACATCAAAAACATGTCAAAATTGCTACACAATTGCAGTCGTGTTTTGATGTGTATCAAATGCATTTCATCAGGTGATTGTAAATTACTGGTGAGTGAATGATTTATTAAGATTTAAAAGCGAAAATACATTGAAAAATATGCATCAAAACATGACTGCAATTGTGTAGCGATTTTCACATGTTTCTGATGTAATATCCTAAAATAAATAATATTGCTTTACTTTGCCCTCTTTTAAATGAAATCATATGAATGTTCGAATTGTACTTTATCTGTTCACATCTTACCTGGATATATATATATATATATATATATATATATATATAAGGTTGTTGCAAAAATAATGACGTAATAATGTTGTTTTTTTTTATGTATTTTTTAACGTCAAAAAACGACATTATTACGTCATTATTTTTGCACCAACCTAATATATATATATATATAGATAGATAATATCTTACATTAATTGCACAACTCCATGTTTCATGCCAAAGCAATTTTCAAGTGCTGGAATTATATTTAGTTTTATTTATATTTTGGGTTATTCAACATCTAAATAAAATAAATATTATAATTCCAGCACTTGAAAATTGCTTTGGCATGAAACACGGAGTTGTGCAATTAATGTAAAATATATATATTTCTTAATTTTGTGTGTGTGTGTGTGTGTGTATATATATATATATATATATATATATTTATATATATATATATATTTTCAATGTATAGTTTAATAAAAATTTCTAGTGTTTTTAATCTATTAGCATGTTATCAAAAAGTTATAAATAGCTTATCTAAAAATTTTCTTAATTTGTGTTTACTTTAAGTAGACATCTCATCTGTCTTCACATATTTATATCAACTGGCAAAAATCAATTATTATATAAAAAATTCATACTGTATAAAGTAATTTGAAATATTTTTGTTTCTCAAATGAGATGATAGCAATATTTTTTATCTTTCAATATTGTAGGAACAAATACTCAAGTGTTTAATATTTTTAATTCTGCAAAATTATAAAATTTGACTTTAAAAATAATAGAAAACAAACATTGCTTCAAAACTTTTCATTTATTTCAGTTTGTGGTAGACGAGGATGTCGTCTTATAATTCATTTGTCAGGTAATTTACCTGCCTTTCTTTTACCTGGTTTCCCTCACTTTAAAGAAAACACACACAAAAAATAGCAAAATATATCAAGCTGAGGTTCATTTTTGCTTCAGATACTAAAAGAAACAAATTATTTTACTTATTTAAAATCAATGTCTTTAAATTAAAATTAGGCTAATTTTTTTGCTTTATTATTAAAAAAAGAATTATTTTGTTGATTTTGTTTTTAATTTTTTTGTATTGTATTTTTATTTACTTGCTTTGATTGAAAAACAAAAAAAAATCAGAAAATATCTTTTTTTTATTGTTTGTAAATGCTGAACGGTTCATTTTTATTTTTTAAACAATTTTTTTTGTGTGTTGGAATTTTTAAAAATATTACTGCTTTCAATGATATTTTTGAGAAAAGAAATTAATTCCTTTAAAATTTAATCAGAGTTCATTCTTACTATTTCAAAATTTAAATTAAAAGAACAGAAAAATATCTGCTGAATTTTTTTTTTTAATTAACTTTGTTTTATTTTTTTTTCATTTTACTTCCTTTATCCATGAAACTATAAAATATTCTTTATGTCAAGTAAAGAAATATATTTAAAACATGAGGTCGGGGATTATGGGTATATAGTTTTGATTAATTGATTGTTTCTTATATAAAAATTTATTAGGCTACAACGAGGCTGTGAAAAGATACAGCCAATGAAAGAAACTGCCACATCAATAAAACCTCTTATAGCATGGATAACATGCTTGAAGACAACGCGTTTTTCATCTGAAGTATTATGTAAATTACTTGTCCTTTTTAATACCCTTTGCGATAAATTACATTTTTTTTTATAATTTGTCCTCATTAAGTATTCACACCAATTGTATTGGTGGCTTTTGATGGGGATCAATTGACAAGTCACCACAATAACCCAGGACTTTCTTCAGTATTCTTGTAGACTATAGTAATGCTGTTGTCTGGATGGCATTGATTCTACTTGTTGGTGCCATCCCAGAGTGTTCAGACAGATTCCTCTGGGTGGTGCTATCCCCTGGGAGGGTCAGATAAATTCTTCTGGTTGGTGCTGTCCCCTGTGAAAGTTAGACAGATTCTGCCAGTTGACGCCATGCCAGAGTGGGGCCATCAGCCAGATTGCACTGGGTGGTGCTGTCTTCTGTGAGGGTCAGATAGATTCCGCTGGTTGGTGCCATCCCGGAGTGGGGGTAAGATGTTAAACAGATTCCTCTGGCGGGTGCTGTCCCATGGAGGCCCAGACAGATTCCTTTGGGCGATGATGTCCTGGAGAGGGTCAGACAGATTCCTCTTGGTGGTGTCGTCCTCTGGGAGGGTCAGACGAATTCCTCTGGGCAGTGTCATCCTCTGGGAGGGGCAGGTGGTTGGTCAGACAGATTCTTCTGTTGGCTGCCAACCTATGGGAGCCCAGACAGATTCTGCTTGACGATGCTGTCCCGGAGGGGGTCAGACAGATTCCTCTGCATGGTGCTGTCCTGGTGTGGGAGTAGGGTAGTCAGTCAGATTCCTCTAGGTGGTGCCGTCTTGTGGGGATGTCCAGATAGATTCCTCTGTGACATCCCAGGGTGGGCATGCAGATTGCCCTGCTCAATGCCATCCCAGAGATGTGAGGGGGTGGGGTGGAGTCCAGACAGATGGCCCTGGTCAGAGCCATCATAGATTATCAGGTGCCAAGCCTCACAACAGTGTTGTACATTTTTATATAATTCAGTATTGATTATTGCCCAAAAAATAGTCATCATTCATTTCAACTCTTTTGTTAATTAATATCGTATAAACATTCATAGCAAGTTTTATTTAAAGTATTTTTAGGTTTATACTTATAACTTTAGTTGAGTTTATAGTACATTGGTCATGTCCATAGATTATTGTGCAAAAAATCTGCTCACAATAACAAGGCTTGAGATGTTAACTTGAAACAATTTCCTAATGCCCAGTCGACTAAATAATATCAACATTCATTTACTATAATTTCATAGCTTTTTAAAACATGAATGAATTCGTACGAACACTAGTATGAGAATATTGATGAAGGTAATTCAGTTATCTACTGCTGTATATCGATTTCATAATTTAAATAATTATCACAATTATGTCAACAAAAGTAGTATTTTGGAGTGAAAAAATTTCTTGTATCTTTGCTAAAATATTATTTTAATAATGCCTTGTCATATCTTTGTTATTTTAAGAGATATTAAAGCTCTTGTTACTTTTAGGGGCTGTTTTTTTTAAAGTATTTATACTATAAACAATTTTTTTTTTATTTGGAATAATTTTTGTTAATATTATTGTCTATTAATCAAACATTTTTTTTGTTTTTATACAGTTTTTTTATGTTATACTTAATTTTACTATTAAAATTATTTGAATTATTATTTCTTTACTGTTAATAATTCCCTTTTTTTTTCTTTTTTTTTTTTTTTACAACTAAATTCAAATTTTTAACTTGCCACAAATAGACTTTTTACTGGTCATCAGTTGGCCAATGTCCATTTATTGATATGCTTATCTTTTACTTTGGGGTTATCCTCATTTGCTTTTGATGAGTGTGTGACCTCACTAACCACTTCTTGAGCAACACTCCAGAAAAGGCCTGTTGGTCATCAGCCCCAAGGAAGGGTATTAAAACAGAAATTGGTTAAATGTTGAAAGATCTCCACCCTCTTTTCATTATGTTCTTTTCATTATGTAATTATACCTTTTAATTTTTTATTCATTTTTTTGTAGCCTTGATTTCATTGAGAAAAACACAGTGGTGAATTCTAGTAAATGATGGTGTTTTTATTATTATTTTTTTCCAGCTCAATGTAGTTTGATTTTTTTTAGATAAAATTTTTAATTTGATTTATACATTTTTAATTTTGTTGTTGGATCATTTTTATTCTTCAGTTGAGTTTTTCAGTGCTAAGTACTTTTTAGCTTGAGTTGACCATAGAAATGTAGCAAAATCTTTTTTTGCTGAACACAAGACTTAATCTTTCATATTTAGCATTTTACTTTTTAACACACCTATACTTTGTCAATTTTCATCAACATATGTGTGTGTGTGTGTGTGTGTAACCCCAAAAGTTTCACCCAGACATGTCCCTTACATTCTCATCTCTCATCTCTACCCTCTCACTCCTGAGATAGGTGTCCGTATATCTGCATGTAATACAATCCTTTTCCATGCTTGCAACTCGTGTGTTGCTAGGAGGTCACTAACATGCTCTAGGGTGAGTTTATTTTAGTTTTAGTTGCCAAATGTGATAAAATTGACATGCCAACCAATGATAACATCACAATTTAATAAGAACACAAAACTTAATTTCTCTTATCTTATAGGAGTAGATATGAAAAAGCAAAGTATTGAAAATGAGTAACTGAAAAATATATAGAGACAACATTTTTAATTGACTGTTAGTGATGGAACTGTAAAAGAACATTTATAGAAGGGCTTGAACTAGTGGTGAAAGAATTTTACCAGGCAGGATTTGATGGGGAAACATATTTAGTATTGAAAATGATAATAGAAGGATTTTCTTTATCCTGAATATAAAATTAGGCTGCTTCACTTTAGAATCAAGTATGTGTACGAAAATGTGAATCATAGGCAATACATATGTTTGATCTAGTCATGATAGAAGAAAAAGCGGAAATAAATAAACCATATTTTATATATATATATAATATTATATATATATATATATATATATATATATATATATATATATATATATATATATACACAGGTTTTCATTGCAATTAAGCTTTTTATTTAATTTTTCTTGTGTTTGTACAAGTATTTCCTTTTCTCCATCCAAAGTGTGTAAAAAACTGCCTAAAAGTTCTGCATATCTGCGTACTTTCGTTTATTCTTTTAGGCATTATCAAGAGCAATTCTTATTTTTAACTGAATCTGGGTTTTGAACAGAAAAGAAAACATTTGTTTGAACACAAACAATATTAAATAAAAAGCTTAATTATATTGCCTTGTCAATCTTTAATGAAACTTGTATAAAAAAAGGATTGCTGTCCAAATACACACATGCACACACACACACATATATATATATATATATATATATATATATATATTTTATAAATTCATGAATCATTCATACAAAAAACAAATATAGAGGTTAATGATTTAAATGGCGAGAATACTTCGTCACAAACAATCTAAATAAGATACATCAACCCCGAACCTGTATATGAATGATATGATCCCCGTTTATAAATTCCAGTTGCATAAGGTCTTTTTAATTTTACAAGCTTTCGTCTGTTCCTACAGACATCATCAGGTATGGAAGTAGATTTTGTTCTTGTTTTTACATCTCAGTAATAAGAGGACAACGAAAATAGAGATTTAATCCAAAAAATGCTATGAGAAATGTGTTATTGTTTTGGAACATGCGGTCGCAACGCTGAGTTTGAATTTAAATTTTAAGGTTCTGTGTTTTTGTACAAATATAACAATAAGAGAATTCTTTTTTACTGGTAGATTTTCCGTGGAATATGGCATGAACTATATTGTTTAATAATTACAGTAATGTCACACTTATTATCCGAGAGTTGCATGTTGGATCAGTTATTTTAATTTCAATTAAAAGGTGTAAATATATTTGTTTTTTGTATGAATGATTCATGAATTTATAAATTATATTTGCACCTTTTAATTGAAATATATATATATATATATATATATATATATATATATATATATATATATATATATATATATATATAAAGTTTTGTTAAAAATGACTGAGAAGGAATTGTGATTATTTTCTTCTTTGTTGTCTGAATGTTCTGTATGTCTGAGTGCTTACATACTGGATATACCACTACATACCTAACAAAAAAACTCACATTACATCTCTCTGATCATAACTCAATTAGGTTGCATCAATACACATGGAGACCTTTCAAACTCTTTTCACAACCTGCTTGTTAAAAATATAACCTCATCCACATGTAAAAAAAGACTAAAACTAATGGAAGCATTATTAGTAAAAAAAGAAAAAGCCAACACTCAATAACATCAACTATGAACATGGCTACAATGTGTTGTCTATGTTTGAAGATCTCTTAAATAAAAGGAAAGGAATAATATATATATATGAAGAAATATAGTTTTAAGGTGTGCTATATTTATGGGATAAAGTGCTCAATATCAGGGATAGAGGGTATGCAAATATAAATATATAAGTGAACATTGAAGTCAACACTCAGAGGCAACAGGCTGTTTCATGCTAGATGCAATTGTCAGGCTGCCTGATGATTGCATCTAACATGAAACAGCCAGTCACCTCTAAGTGTTGACTTCAATATTCACTTATATACACATCTATTTAAACTTGGTTGAAATCAAAAAGGTCTTTGCTTAAGTTTTTTTTTTTTATTCAATTGCTCCACAGTTTTGACCATTTTACTTGTTTCCAGGGGAAATTTGAACATAGATTGTACAAATTTTCTGAGCACATTCTACTTTGATAAGCCCTTATTGAAATGTTTCTATGTGTGTATGTTGAATGAGTTGTCTCCTTGGGTATGGATTAGGTTTCTTCGGTAGGTATTGAGTGCCACATGTTCATGTGTCAGTGAATAGGCTTAAGTATCATTTGTAGTGTTGTCCTTTTTTAGCATCCACTCATATGTGAAAACCTGACACTTAAACAACTGAAGAAGGGCAAGAAGAAACTATTTGATAATATTTTATAGAAGCCAAAAGTACTTAGAATATGTTAGTTAATTTATGTTCAAATTCTCCACAAAAGTTTTTTTTTAAAAAAGCCCAAACTATAAAAAAATTAGAAAATCTTCAAGGAAGAACTTTATTGATTAGGCAACCAAACTTGCTTGAATTATAAATTAGTGACAAAATATGCCATTTTATATATATATATATATATATATATATATATATATATATATATATATAGAACAGGTAGAGTAGGCATGGTGGAGTAATGAATATCAGCTTGGATTGAGGAATAAAAAAGCAAAATACCTTAAACTAAAAACAGGACATCCAACTCCCAAAAAGAAACTAAAAACAGGACATCCAACTCCCAAAAAGAAACTAAAAACAGGACATCCAACTTCCAAAAAGAAAAAAAAAACAAATTAAGAAAATGAATAATTTATGCATAACGACAGTTAAGTCAAATGTAATAATAACCAATAACAAATAATAAATACCCTAAGTAAAATCTAAATAAATAAATGTCAAATTCTGTCTGTCAGTCTATGTGACTGAAACTCCTCTAACTCGGGGTCACATTTGCTCTACATAGACATATTATAGCCTTTTGGAATCAGGAGGATCCTGGAATTGAAAATCTGCCCATCATCTAGTCCTTGAACATCTAGCATTGGGATTTGTGTCCGGATGTGGAGGAAACAGTTAAAAATTCAAATTTTAAAGTAACTGAAAAAAAATTAGTGATTTTAAAAGTTTCTAATTTATACTGAGTAAATAATTCGAAAACTTTGTTAATTTAAAAATGTTTGTTTTAAATTCAGTTTAAAATATCTCCCAAACTTTGTGAATTGATAAAATCAATTTAATTTCTTGAAAAGGCCAAGTGAGAGGTTTGGTGTCATGAGTTTTTCAAGTTATGCACAGTTTATGATTTGAAGAACTCAACACAATTCAAATGTCATGGAGTCTTATAATTTGAATAACCCAACTTTCAGCCTGAATTGGAAGTTCAGCAGAATTTATGATTTGAACTCAATTAAAATTCTACAGAGTTTGGGATTTGAAGAACTCAGTTTTTGGCTTGAATTGGAATTTCGTCCCAAATTGATATTTGATCGGGATTGGACTTATTAGAGTTAAAGTTCCATGGAGTGAATTGAGGAATTCAAAGTTATTTCTTCAAAATTATTATTATTTTTTTTTTTAAGTTAGATCAGAGGTCCCTTTAGTTTCCTACCAGAGGCTTAATTAGCCCTTGACAGCTGAAAAGTCAGCTTTTAAGCTAGTCGATAATAAACAAGGAGTTAAACGGTAAAAAACAACACAAAATAATAAGAATAAAATAACTGTATACTGGCCAAATTATTTCTACTCAACACCTTTTGTAATAATATAAAATATAACTGTTTGCACTTATCTAATAATAGGATAACACAAAGTGGAACTATATGACTTTGCTGTCCATAATGCTCCAGTGACCAGCATCTATAAATAGAGGAGGCTACAACCCAACACACATGGCCTGAAGTCTGTGTTCAAGTACGATAGACTGTTGCCACTCTGTTTTGTCTTCAGTGTCCACTATATGTATATATGTATATATATCAAAGAGATTATAATAAAAACATGTTGAAATAGCTACACAAAAGTAACTGGTGATTCATCAGTTACTTACCCTCACCTGAAGAAGTACAATCAAAGTATTGAAACATGACAGCTTTTGTGTATTGGTTTAAAAAGGTTTTTATTATAATCTCTTATAATAAAAGTATAATAATAATATATTGCTCTACTTTGTATTGAGCACTTTTTTTAAAAGTAAATTCTACGAACAGTGGAATTTTACTCCATCTGTTCTCTCATTTGTATATATATATATATATAATTCTTTATTTCTCTCAAATTTCTTTTAAAAGTAAGTTAGAAAAATGGATAATTTTTAGATATAATTTGGAGAAAATAATATTTTAATTAAATGCATGAAGAAGGCTTTAAAATTCAAATTTAAGATATAAAGATGTGTGTACTCAGTGTGATAGGTTTGTATTTCTGCATGGTGGGATTATCATGAAAATGTAAAATCCAACAAAAGTTTTTAATGTTGGATTCAAGAAACAGATTAACACGGATTATCTACTCTTCTGAAAATTATGAATATCAAGACAGGCACACATTATATATATATATATATATATATATATATATATATATATATATATTGTTGAAAGTCAAAATTCTGGTGATTTTTTTTCACACTGCCACTTTAGACTGGCTGTAACTTCTTTGCTAGCCTTGAAATAATGACTGATATCTTTTGTTTCATTTTTATTCTACTTAGTGTGTACCCAGTGTTGTTGGAGTATGTGTCACCCCTCTAAACAACATTCCTATTTCTTTAAAAATGCAAACAAAGATTACAATTACAGTCATTTAAGTATTCTTTTTTTTTAAAAAAGAAAAAAATCCAGTAACAACAACAACAACTACAAATACAATTGTTTTTAAAGATTATTTTCTGATTTTCTCCTCAGTAGAATCTTGAAAACCAGCATCAAAATCTATTTGTTAGAATGAGAGAAAAAAAAAAACTGTCACAACTAATTTTGCATGCTACTAGTTTACCTCAGTGTTGTCCCTGCCCCACAAAAACTTACCACCAATCATTAGGTCTGCCAATACCCCCATATCAAACAAATTGCAAGCAATTTTTTTTTAAATGGATCAACTGATTACAAAATTGATACTTTGGCTGATTTCATTACATTTTGATTTGATTACCAATTAGTCATTCATCTAAATACTGAACTGGTACATTATTGCTTAACTAATAATCAACAACAAACCAGTGTTTTCACTAAAATGTTGTTTGCATTTCTGATGCAAACTTTTATTAATTGAATGAAAATTTGTAACAACTTTCATTAATATTTCAGCTACGGTAAGAATTATAATTTTTTTTTCTAATTTTTAATCTTATTTAAAACAAAAGCAATAGCATTATCAAAAGAATTACAAACATGTAGTTTATGATATAACTGCAATTAAAATCAAACAAGAAAAAAATAGGAAAACATTTATAGCTACCATAAAAAAAATTTAAAAAATGAGAATGTACACAGTGAATCAAAAACACTAAAAGACAGGATGTTATATATATATGTAAACAATCAGAGGGAAGACTAAAAGGACTTTATATATAAAGTTTCTAAGATATTTAACCTTCTTCAATAGCAAGAACATCTTGGCTATAGGACTGGGCATACTGATGGTTATTCAGTTGTCTTGGTGGGGGGGGGCATTTTTGTTTGTTTTCACCACATGCCAGCCAGATCAAACAACCTGTGTCTGCAGGGTCCAATGCTCTAGGTTTGTAGGGTGGAGTGATATAGCTGCGGATGTTATCAGGTGACATTTAATATCATCTTAGAAGAGACAAGAACCAAGGGAAAATGCTGTAGAATTTCCTCAAGAAATTACATTGCTTCCAGAATGTAAGACATACAAATGATGTTAGGATATGGCACAGATACATGAAAAGAAAAATGCTAATCTATCACATTTCTTGCTTGTAGAACTCTTCTGGCTTCTTGCTGCTCGGTCAACTTTGATCTTCAAAAGTTTAAATGCAATGTCAATCGTTATTTTGTTTTCTTAATTTTTAGTTTTTATTGTCCTTTCTCCTTAATAGTATATTTTTCTCATATTCTCTAACACACAGTAACCTCTTGTGTTTTAGTGGCTTTATTGCCTTGCTTGGGGTTAAATGATAAAAAAAATCAGAAATGTTGGTAGTTGAAACAAAAAAAAAAAATGTCATCCAGTTGGTTTAGTCTCTTGAGAGAAAATGGAAATGGTCTCTCATTGTGAAGAGAATTATAAGAGATGGGGATTAGGTGGGGGAGAGATGTGATTATTCTTAAAAAATATTTTAAGTATCAACAACTGCAACTGCTGCTTTATTTAGGTTAGGAGGGGGGGTTGTATTATCAAAGAAATGTTGGCTAACATCAAGAATTTAGGGATTGTCTTTTATACTAGTATATGATAAGGAACCACTAGGAAATGTTTATAAATTTCATATGTTTCACTTTTACTTAAGCTTCATCAGAAAATGAAATATGGGAGATAGAAAAAAAAAACTGGTATTTTTTGTTGTTTGTTTTTTATTTGGTAAGAAGCAGACCTTAAGTGTATTTGTCCTGTTAAGCAGTACTCATGTGTATAATTAATGTGTTTGTGTATCACAATTTTAGTTTGTCTAAGCAGGATTCAATATATATATATATATATATATATATATATATATATATATATATATATATTCAAGGCAAAAACAAAATTAATTTATTGAAACACAGTATCTATAAACAACAAACAAAATGTCATTTAGCAACTAGAAGAGTTGAAGAATTCAGAAATGCTATTTTATATTCATATGGTCAACTGAAAAATGATGTCAATTACTTTTTCTGTTTGAAGAGAATATTTTCCCATGTAGAAGTATTGTGTTAACAGATTCAACTGTTTTCTTTTGATTTGTTGTGTACATTGGCTTGGGAGAGTAGAGATTCTGTTAGGAAAGGTGATATTGGGAAAAAACCTGGGTGTAGATTAATATTTGGATAATATTCAGTGGCAGCACTCTTAAGGATTTTCCTCCTGAATAAATTATTTTCTTTTTTTATGAGTAGCATTTATAAAATCAAAATTGTGGTTGAATATATTTCTATATATGACAAGTGCATTTATTGTTATTTATGAGATCTCTTTTGTGCTCATAATTGTGTTATTTGGGATGAAACATGTCGACTAAAACTACAGTTTTCCTATTGTCTTTCTCCTTTCTACACTCTTTTTCTATAGGTTAATTCTGAGAAATTTTTACATGGATTTCATCTAAACGTCAAAAAACTGATTAGGGAACTGGAAAGGATCAGTATAAAAATAAGTAGACAAAATATGTCTGTATTATTCAATGAAACATGTTTGCATGAAGATATGCTGCCCATATATATATATATATATATCTATCTCAAACACACAAAACTATGTGGACCGATAAATGGTGCAGGTGACTATTAGTTTTGCACCTTAAGTAATCAAGCCATATATATTATTTATATGGTCAGTAGATAGCATTAAGATACTATTTTGATAGTTGCTATATTTGTGTATTTTAAAAAAAATTGCTATATATTTTTTTTATTGATGCTAATGCTGAAGATGTAAGCAAATAAGTAAGTAACATTTTTGACATATGCTTTTTGATTTAAGTTGGATAAAAATATTTTATATATATATAAGGATGTTTGCACTTTATAGATGAGACGCTGTAAAGATTCAAATATCACAGTTTGTAGAGTTTTATAATGTTCAACCAGTTGATAGAGATTATTAATGAATATATTGAGAAAAATAAGTTTCAAAATATCCAAATGAAGTGTTGAAAATAATTTATTCCAGCTAGGATATGAGTCATTTTTTAAAAAAGAAAAAAGATTGTGATGTGTAATAAAAAGTGAGTACTTTATAACAAAATGGAATAAAAGTGCTTACAAGGCAAGTGAAATGAATCCCCACAAATGCTGGTCTTCACCTGCAAATGATGATTCTGTATATTTTAATCATTTCACCTCAAGCAAGGCAGTAAAAGATGAGGAGTTACTGAATATGAAAGAAAAAGGAGAAAAATTTAGCACCTTCCATTATTACTTCTCTTTGCACTATATACAGTGTCTCCACAAATACAAACTGCAGTTACCGTGATCTTGATTTTAGTCAAGGCTGTTTTTTTGCTGTTGCTATAGCAGGATATGACAACACAATCATGAAATTTTAATACAGTGTTATTTGGTGATTGGAGTCAACTGCAACGGTGGGACAAATGCTTTCTTTGGTGACTGAAGTTGCCTGAAAAATGTCTAAGTTTAAGGAGTGAGAAAAATAAGAGAAAAATACGGGAAGACATTGCATTTAAATTTTTGAAGATCAAAGTTGGCTGGAAAGTATGGGGTCAGAAGAGAGGTCTGCAAGCAAAAAGTGTGAGAGAAGAAACTGTTAGCATAGAACTTCTGGTTACAGCTAGTCAATTCAACTGTAAAATAATGAGGCCTTGTTGCCAATCTAGTATTGTGTTGAAACCTATAAAATCTAGGTACCATAGCAAAAAGCTCATCCAAACAATTACCATGAAAGTAGTTATAGAAAAGGCACAGGGAACATATGTTATAGCAGTGAGAAAATGACTGAATCTGAGATGCCAAATCTGGACCAATAATATTGCTAACTCTTGATTTTTTTCAAGAATCTCTAAATATATATTGAAGAAGCACCAGACAATATGTGGCAGTATTATATATGATAACCTACATAATTAAGGATTTTTAAAAATAAAACAGACTTACTGTAATGCATGCGATCATTCTTATGAAAAGTCCTGATGAGTAATGACTGAAAAAATTTCTAAATTCAGTTGATATTTGAGAAGTATTGAACTTTATTATTTCAGAGTCAATAACTTATTGCTTTTGAGTACTTCATTGGCAGAAATTCTGTTCAACTTGATATAAATTAAATTATAATTTTACATAGATTAATAGCTAGAATTATTATTTCGTGTATGTGTGTGTGTGTGTGTTTTGCATCATTATTTTGCAAACTGTCAACAATGATATTTTGACTGGTTCCAACATCAGAATCCTGTTTTTAATGTCATTGGTAAACATTTTTAACCTCTTGTATGTGGTAAATCATGGCACTTAAAAGGAAAATTCTACATTTTTTGTACTGTTTGTTCGCCTAATACAAGGCCCAAGAGCTACTCAAGGTAGAGGGCTACTTAGTGAAATTGTTGTGGGTGGAGAGAGGGAAATAAGAAATGAATATTATGAGGAAATCTTTGAAATTATCTGAATAATGTATTTGTTGAGATTGGGGGATGCATTCATGTTTTACAGGAAATGACCACAAATGAGTTGAGGATCTGTTCTGTTTTCAAGCTAATGTAATAATTATTGAGCACATGATGTATAGTGCTTAGCTAGTTAGTAATAATAATCTGTGAGACTAAATTTTAAATTTTCTGAGTGCTCTACAATTATATGCTAGACTAAGCTAAGCATAATATAGAATTTAGAAGATTAAAGGTCTTTAAAATACTTTAAATACTTTAATTATCACTTTTTTTCAATTTTAATGGACAATATAAAATTAATAATTGTTTAATATATACAAGACTAGCTTAAAAGTCGCTTTATTTGGTCTGCATTTAAGCTAAACTCCTATGAGAGATTTTGATTAAGCCCTTGCCTTTTTCAAGAGTTTGAGAGTCTCTTAAGTTCTTTGCATATTCTCAGCATTGGCAGCATTCCTAGCAGCGTTTGATCTTGGTTTTCATTTGCATGGGATATATTTAAGGTTACTTTTTAAAAGTTCAATGATAATTCTTCCACTGCCACTTAATTTAAAAACAATTTGATGTATGTAGGTTCTTACTTTCTGTACAATTTTTATTTCATGGGTGACTTTCACTGAATTCCACAATTAATTTTGATTATTCCCAAATTTATTTCCAAGTTATAAAAATTGTTATCATACAAAAAAATTTGTTGCAAAAAAAAAAAAAAAAAAAATCTCCCAAAACAATCACAGATTTCAAGATTGCAGGTCCAGATCTGGCCTGGAATGTTTTTATTTTCCTCACAGAGTTGGTCTGATTCCAAAATGGCATATGTTGGGCTACAGCCTCAAGGAGTAAAGTAAAAAAAAAGTGTCACACACTGACTGACATTTATTTATATAGATTATAAAATTTAATTGTTTAAAAAATTATCTCTATGAGACAACAGAAAGTTTGAAAGAGTTTAATGATATTTTAATAGTTTAAAAGTCCCATAAATTAGACAATTAGTAATTGTGGTTTTAATTTAAGATTTAAATGCAATTTCGATTGTTTACCTTTTTTTTGTTAATTGTTGTTCTTTTCTTTTTTTACTCTGCTTAATAATGTATTTCTCCTTTTCTCTCACACTCATTATCCCATTGCATGTTAGTGGCTTTATTGCCTTGCTTGGTGTGAAATGATTAAAAGGAAATGTGTAGTATGCCTGAAATCATTGTCAGGTACAACTTCTTAGTTATTATGTGAGGAATGGCTTTAATTGAAAACTATGAAACAGCAATTCTACATTAAGAAAT
The DNA here is from genome assembly GCA_963932145.1 of Acanthosepion lycidas. NCBI lineage: Eukaryota > Metazoa > Mollusca > Cephalopoda > Sepiida > Sepiidae > Acanthosepion > Acanthosepion lycidas. The sequence continues at coordinate 31,080,078 of OZ010604.1, read as the reverse complement.
GTCTATAAAAACATACATAATTTTATAATAACAAAAAAAGTGAATTTAGCTTTTCCATGTCAAATTTTCAAATGGTGAATAAAATTATTTATTTTCAGGAAATATTAAACATATAAACAGCTTTTGATATTTTACAAATACATTGCATTTGTAAAATTACTCAAATGCTGTCATCTTTTCTTTTTAGCAGTTAGGAGTGATGAACTCATGACTGGAATTATGAAGTTTTTAGACGTCCTTTAACAATATGGCATCATTATTTTTAGTTTAATGCTTTTATAGAAGTTCTAATAATTTTAAAACTGACTTTTCCTTCTGTTTTTACTTCACTCATTTAATGATCCTGCAGTCTGATCTGACATTCTCTTATCACTTCAATACACCGTGTACCTTTGGGATGTTGGCAAACATGGCTCTCCTTGCTTTCTTGTCCTTTGTAGCTCTTAATAAATTTTGTCTTTTTTTCATCTCTCCTAAATCTTGTTTCGCCATCCGTTTAGGCTTGTTAGGTAGTTAATGAACTACTCTTTCTCCTCCTTGCCTTCAATATGTCCTGTGAGTATTAAATTTTCCAAGCCCTCTTTCTTCATGTGCTCAAGAAATTTCAACTGTCTCTTCCAGATGTTAAGTATCCTTTTTTTTTCTCTCTAAAACTAATTGTTGCTCACATATTTGGTTTATGGTATTCTCAGCATCCTTCTGTAGAATCACATTGCTGATTCTTCAAGTCTCTTCATCTGTGAGGATATTGTAGATTACTCAACTTCAGTAAGTAAACATAGCTTGTGTTAACATAACTGAATATTGAGTAACTAGTGAATACTAGTAGATAATGCAGGGAGCTGCAAAAGTAGGTATATAGTAAGTATTATATCAGTATTATAAGAGTGATACTAGAATTGATTTAACATATTTGCCAGCTTACAAGATGCACTTTTTTCCCAGAAAAATATGTGTGCATCTGCCCAGGCTCAAGTAAGCTTGGATGGTCTCTTAATTGGCTTGACTGACAGGGACGTGGATTTGTATGTTGAGTCATTACACTATAATGTTAGCTATCTATTTCAGACTTTTATATGATGTAACGTCAGTACTTAGGTTTTAGAAGAATTTCCCCGACTATAAACCTTCCTGGAGCCGAGCCACAAGCTTAAACATGCTTTGTTTGCTAGCAGTGGTCAGAACCTTTCTGCTCTTGACTACTATGTCATTACCATACAAACAAGATCAGACAAGTGATTAATGTAAATAATACATGGCTCTAGTGTATGAGGAATGCACGGTGAATGTGTTGTTGTATGAGAATTACTTTTTTTTCTTAGAAATTTATTTCCAATATAAGGGTGCATCTTCCAAGCCAGAAAAAATATGGTAATTCATAATATTTTTATTTTTATAATTTTTATTTTTTAATAAATAATAATATATGTTTAACAGGTAAAGACAAGTGGTATGAAATGAAGGGGTAGGGTTTGAGGGATTGATGTGTTATTGATATATTTGTATAATCAATCAAGGAGACAAGGATGGAGTAATGAATAGTGACTTGGATTAAGGAACTGGAGAGCTGAGCTTGAATTCTAGTTGAATTACTTATGTGCTAACACTCTTGAGAAAAGTATTAATCCCTTCTTCTCCCCCCAACTATGGGTAAATAGTAGGACAGACTGGGTTCTATAGCCTTGGAAAATGAAAAAAATAAAATGTTGCTACTTCCCAATTTTTATTAATTTATTTTATTTCGTTTTTTTTTTTACAAAATAAGAAATAATAAACGTCTTTATGTTAACCATTTTGAATGGGTTTCTTTTTGCACTACTCTTGGGAAATATTAAGTGAAACATTTAGTAGTCGTACGTGGATATTCAAATGGATTATGTTTTAAAAGTTTTGATATTGACGAATAAAATATTTGGCGCTACATGAGCTTCAACTATAGAAGGTATATTCAAATTCTATGAAACTCTATCACTGGCCATTTTCTTGCCAAACAAGAACTGAATGAAATCAATATGGTTATTTTTGGAAACTTTTCTTTTTACATTTTTTTAACTATTATTTATCAAGGAAATGAATTTCTTTATAGATGATATTTGTATTTTTCAACTGCAAAGAAAAATGTTTCTAATGTTCATCTCTTTTGAGTAGTGACCAAAGTAAAGCCTAAATTATTTCTTCAACTGATTGAAACAATGATGTTGCTTCTTGCTGAAATCAACAATGCATAACGTTTGTTCATATGAACAAAAAGATTTTTAGTTCCCATTTTATACATGTATATATATACATATATATATTACATACAGTAGAGTTCAAAATTTTAAGGCCACTTCTGGTAATTTTTAAATTGGCCCCAGAAGTATTTGTTTTATACTTTAAATAAGAGAAAATTATTATACATGGTTTTAAAAAAAAAAGTTATACATGATTTTTTTATTAAAAATTTTATGGCAAAAAGAAAAAAGCATTTTATGATTAAATTTTGCTCTTGTCAAAATATCTTGATTACTGCAGCACAATTTTTTGGCATTTGTTGCAAAAGTTTCTCAAAGTTTGATAATTGATTCCATTCTTTTTTCAATGACTCTAAGAGATCTTTTTCATTTTTTGTTTTTTCATTTTTCTGTTAAGTTCATCCCATGCTAATTCTGGGAGTGCCTTCAAAATTTTGAACTGTTGTGTGTGATATATATATATATATATATATATATATATATATATATATATATATGGACACAGAATGGTATTGAGCACTTCTACCCATGAACAGAGGATTATATTTTATCACACATAAAAGAGAAAACTATTACAGAAGAGTAGGAAATGTTTCCCCTAAAATTATTCTTGATATCTAAAAATTTATATAGTTTTCATATATATATATATATAGAGAGAGAGAGAGAGAGAGTGTGAGCAGACATTGAAGTGAAGTTTCACACCATGTAACAGTCTGCTTCATATTTAAATAGTCAATCCACAACAACACTTGAAGATTACAAACATGAAACAGCCTGTTGCTACTGGTCATTGACCCTAATGTCCACATTTGCATATGCACTATCCCAGATATCGAGTACTTTAACCCATAAGTATAGCATACCTTAAAACATAAACCTGGGTAAATAGCAGGACAGACTGAGTTTTATAGTCTTGAATAGCAACGGGTGTAGGAGAAGGGCAACTCTAAATTCTGTGGAGGGTTGTTTGGGAACCTTGTGGCACATAGTATTTGTATTTGGCCCTTCAAAAAGGGTGGTTGGTTCTGCACAAAGCATTCACCACTACAAGAAAATCATGTGCTGATGTCTGCGTTGTCGGTTTCTAGGAACTGAGCTGCTTGAACCTCATACGTCAAATATGATAGGAGAGTCCACTATATATATATATATATATATATATATATATATATATATATATATATATATATCACATAAATTTTTTTTGTTTCTCTATGGTTGCAAATGTTGAACTTTTTAAATATACACATTGCTGGAAAATCTGGAAAATTTGACATTTACAGGAATTTATTTACTTATTTTTTTTACAATAATTATCCTGTACAAGCCCCAGGTTCCATTCAAGGTATAGAGCTACATTAAGAGGTAGTTTATGCAGATATGTGGGGGAGACAACAATTAAACCTAGACTTGAACAGGTTAAGATTGTTATGATCAGGGAAACACCCTCTTGGGAGTTGGTTCCACAGAGCAGTGATTCACAGGACGAAGCTGTTCAAGTGGAACTTACTTCTCGACAATGAAATACAGAGAGAATGTGAGTAGTTTGAGACAATGTGAGTGGTATGATGGGTCCTAACCATGAAGGTTAGACCTGGCAGAACCAAGTATTTTCTGTGGAAGTAGCAAGAGATTTGCCACATCCTGTCTGTGTGGGAGAGGGTAGAAAATAACTAGCCACACACTTGGACATTCTTTGGGAATATTGAGATTAGAGAGTGAGGCCAGGGCAACTCCCCCCCAAATATGACAAACATCATTCTTTTTTAGGCCTGATCTGAAACTGCAAATAATCTTCCTAACAAGTTTGTGGAAATGGATGGCATAACTTGGATGGGGGAGTTATAGTAAGGAGACAGACATTGCTAAGAGGTACAAAAGATAGGAAGTTGGAGAGAGCCACAATTATCTATATCTTGATGGGACATGACACATAAAAGACATTGCAAAGAATTGATATAATGAGTGTGATGACAGAAATTACAACTTTTAACATACAAAACATTTTTTTAATCAGTTTCACCTGAAGCAAGGCAGTAAAGCCACTAAGGCACAAGGGGGGGCACAGGGTGTGGAGGAATTAGCAACAGAAACATTAATAATGAGCAGAAAAAGGAAAGTGTAACCAGGAGGACAGTAGATAGTGTCTGACATTGCATTTAAATTTTTGCACATTAAAGTTGGCTGGGAAACATGAAGCTGGGAGCGAGTTCCACAAGTGAGAAGTGTGAGAAAAGAAACTGCTAGCATAGAACTTACAGCTACATCTAGCCAGCTCAACTGTAAACTGATGAGATCTCACTTAAATTCAATAAGTCTAGGTATTATAGCAAATAGCTAATCCGAACAATTACCATGAAAATATTTATAGAAAAGATACAGAAAGGGAAAGTGACTGAAGCCGATCTGCCAGATCAGCACCAATAATATTGCTGTTTCTTTGGATCTTATCACAGAGCCCAAAGTGAATAGCAGGGCACCGGATAATGTGGAAGTAATATTCTAAGCATTGATGAATTGTAGACTTCTAGATATGTATGATAGATTCTGGAGAGAAAAATTGTCTTGTCCAATACAGTGAACCAACTTTAGAAAAAAAAAAAATTATGGTGAGCCCCAAATGAACAAAATCTCTATAAATGGCTTTAGAAATGTTAAAACTTTAAAAACATTTGATTGGAACAAATGTTTATTGTATTTTTCAACAGGTGACAATTAAATACATGGTCAGGTTTCACAAGTGACAAATTTATGCCCATACATATTCTGAAAGGTGATATTTTAATGCATCTTCTTGGACTAATATTTTTCCAATGATATGAAATGGAAAGAGTATATTGAATTAATTGCTAGGTCTGCAGCTAGGAGAGTTTGGTTCACTGTGTTGAGCAAGACAATTTTCATCACCAGAATTTATCTAAAATATGTTTACCATTCATCTTTGCTTTGAACATTGCTGTCACATCTGGTCTGGTGCTTCTGCTATATATTTAGAGATTCTATATAAAACCCAAAGAAGAATCTGCAATGTTATTGGTCCTGATCTGGCATCTTATCTTCAGTCACTTTCCCATCACCATAACATCACTTTCCTTGCACTTTTTCTATAAATACTTTCATGGTAATTGTTGTGATGAACTTTTCACTATGGTTGTCTAGACACCATGAATTTAAGTGCAGTACTAGATTAGCAACAAGGTCTTACCATTTTATAGTTGATATGACTCGATGGAATCATAGGACTTGTGGAAACTCTATCCGACTTCTTGCTTCACTGTCAACTTTGATATTCAAAAATTTAAACGTAATGTCAATTGTTATCTGTCTTGTGTTTTATTGTTCTCTCCTTAATAGTACATTTTTCTCATCTTCTTTCACACTCAGTAACCCCTTGCATCTTAGTAGCTTTAATGCTTTGCTTGGGGTAAAATGATTAAAAAAAATTATATTCAACTTATGTGTGGATTGTGAATTTTAAATGTTTTTTTTGTTAAATGAAAATAAGATGATTTTTTTGTCATTTGATATTCTTAATATTAGAAAGGTAAATGTAAACACAATAGAGTGTAAATGATATTTTTAAATTTAATGTAAATTATTTTTAAATGAAACAAACATTCACTGAACATGCTAATTTTGACAGTACTTTTGTTCATTCTGGACATATTAAGCTCACGTTTGTTGTTGTGCTTCACACACACACACACACACACACATCTTCAGATATAAGCTCTTTTTAATAGTATATACTCTACAGATATGGATGCACAATGGTGCAATAATTTGAATGAAAAATCAGAGAAACAAGTTCAAATTTTAGTTGAGTTTGTCACATTCACTTATGTGCAAATAGCCTTGGGGGAAAGGTATTGTTGTAACCTAGAAAAGGTTACTGAATGAGGAATAACCAAAACTGAGGTTGGAAATGAAATGGTAATCTTTATAACATCAACAAAATACAATACTCGCCAGTGGCGTGAAGTAGGTAAACTACTGCTAGTGAAAGACTACTTAGCATATTATTCCCACTGTGATATATATATATATATATATATATATATATATATATATGGACAGAATGGTATTGAGCACTTCTACCCATGAACAGAGGATTATATTTTATCACACATAAAAGAGAAAACTATGGCAGAAGAGTAGGAAATGTTTCCCCTAAAATTATTCTTGATATCTAAAAATTTATATAGTTTTCATTATATATATATATATATATAGAGAGAGAGAGAGAGAGAGAGAAAGAGAGTGTGAGAGCAGACATTGAGGTGAAGTTTAACAGTCTGCTTTATATTTAAATAGTCAATCCACAACAACACTTGAAGATTACAAACATGAAACAGCCTGTTGCTACTGGTCATTGACCCTAATGTCCACATTTGCATATGCACTATCCCAGATATCGAGTACTTTAACCCATAAATATAGCATACCTTAAAACATAAACCTGGGTAAATAGTAGGACAGACTGAGTTTTATAGTCTTGAATGGCAACGGGTGTAGGAGAAGGGCAACTCTAAATTCTGTGGAGGGTTGTTTGGGAACCTTGTGGCACATAGTGCAACATGTCTTTGTATAGTGTCCAACATATTTATGAGGATTGGGACATACCCATTAGTGTTCATAGGTATGGTATATAACAGGTATAAATCCTTCCCTTCTCTCCCCAGCTATAGATTAAATAGGACAGACAGGTCTCTATAGCCTTGGTTGGCAACCAGTCTTGGAAAAGCAAAACTGAATTTCAACCAGCCTGGAGAGAGTTGGGCTCTGTCAGGCTACCTTGCCCTAGACACTTTACTGTTGCTATGGTTGCTGTACATGTGGTGCCCCTGTGACCACAATGATTGTGGGACTCACCATTGGGATTATTGAATCCCAATGGCAGGTCCCACAACCAAACAAAATATTGTCCATATTTCTGTGATGAAGTATTGTAATAATTACATTGTTTGGACTACTGTCCTCATCTTTATTGTTATGTTCATGAAGTTGAGCAACAGGGTTCAGTTCGAAATTCAAATTACCTGAAGAGGACTGGAGTGTACAACAGCTGAAATGTTGTGAATATCAAAATAAAGATGAGGATGACAGTCCGAACATTGAAAATAATGTAAAAAAAAAAATCACAATATAGGTCAGAGAAAAATTTACATTTAAAAATTCTTTGAAGTAACAGAGATTAATTTAATTTTTTTTTAAACTGAAAACTGTTGCAGTCTACATTTCATTAGGGAGAATCTGCAATTTGTTCTGATTTAACATCAGTCACTTTCCCACTGTTATAATGTAGCTTTCCTGTACGTTTTCTATAAATAATTTCATTATTTACACTATTTACATTGTTCAGACTGTTGTCCTCATCTTTGTTGGCATATTCAGGATGTTTCGGCCATTATATGCTCCGACTTTCTTCAGGTGATTGGAAATTCAAACTGAATCCTTTGTTTCATCCAAGGGAGATTCTTGTAGTTTAACACGCCATGCCTCTTCCCAATGTCTCAATATCAGTTATCTCCCTCGTCTCAGCTGTACCAAAGTATTGAACTCCCAACTCCTTAAGAACACATGGCCCAGTGGATAAAAGTAATTGGTTGAATCTAGTGTCTTGACCTAAAGAGTTGTGAATTCAATACCTGGCTACAGGTGAACAAAATCTTGGAGAGTTTGAGTTAAAGGGAGATAACTGATACTGAGACATTGAGAAGAGGCATGGCATGTGAAACTAGAACAATCTACCCTGGTTAGAAATTCCAATCACCTGAAGAAGGCTGAAGTGTACAACGACCAAAAGGTTGTGAATATAGCAACAAAGACGAGGACAACAGTTCAGACAATGTAAATAGTGCAAATAATTAAAATACCTCATTTCAAAAATATAGACAAATAATTTTATGGTTTTGAAGAACTTTCCTATATTTATACCCACCATCCCCAGAGACAAATTTTACAAATGGGGACTAGCTAGGACTTCATGGAGATCTTAGATATTATATTGTTTGTAATAAGAATGGTAAGTAAAAATTGTGTGATTTTGGAGTAAGGAATATTGTTGTATGTTTTGGGTCAGTGATTGTTGCTAGCTAAGTTTAAATATAAGACAGATGAAAACCAGCCTTCCCCAACCTTCCTTTTTGGCCTTGTGCCACATTTTTGTATAATACAAATAAAATATTATTTTCCTTTATGGTACTTAAACATTATGAAATTAAACACATTATTAGATTGGCGGCAAGGTCTCATCATTTTATAGTCGAAATGGCTAGATGTTACCCTAAGTTCTATGCTAAAGGTTTCTGCTATTGTACTTTCGTTTGTAGAATTCTCTTCTGGCTTCTTGGTTTCCAATTAAATGTGATCTTCAAAAATTTAAATGCTATGTCAATCATTAACATCTGCCTTTTTACTTCCCTGTTCTTTTATTGTTCTTTCTCCTTAATAGTGTTTAATAGGAAAAAAAAACAAAACACTGAGTACAAAACTAGTGTAGAGAGATGACCTTTGTCATATGTGGGTCTTATGACTTATTGGATGTGACATGTTGATAATTTTTGCACAATCTTGCTTTTGAAAGAATATTAAAAAAGATTTGGAATTAAAAAAAAAAAAATTCAGTGATGAATTGTGAAAATATCTTTAGAAAAAAAAACAAACATGAAAAACTATTTTTTAAAGTTAACACAAAGTAAAGAAACCCATAGCTAATGTTGTGGTCAGCAGACGATCATTACTTGGTTAGCAAGAATTATGTGTTGAAGAGAAACTGAAGTGTTGAGAAAATAAGAGCAAAATGAAACGAGACATAAATATTTATTCTATTGGCATAAAAATTTCAAAAAGAGTTTCTGTAAATAATGAAGGAACAGTTGAAATTACTCTACTGGTGAGTTAGCAATTCCTGAACTCTCCTTGAAATGAAAGAACTAGTCTGTTCAGGTTCAAAGCGTGCATGCCCAAGAGCTGAAAAGAGGTTACTGCCGCAGATGGGTTTTTTTCATGTATATGTGTTTGATGAAAAGGTTTAATGTTTGCTACATATTTTATGTTTTAAGGGCCCCATTTTAAAATTTATAAAAAATTTTAATTCACTAAAAAATTTAAATCATAATGAAATCAAAGCAAAAGACAAAATGCTAAATATTGATTAATCTGTTTTCAAAATGTGGCATAAATGTTCAATTTAAAATATTTTATTTGGATCATATATATATATATATATATATATATATATATATTGTCAGGTCATATGCATTGTGTTTTTGCTTGACTACTTATCTATACAAGAGATTGATGCATTTTGGGTAATCTATTGTATTGGGAGCAAAAACACAACACATATGGCCAGGCAACTGGGCTTAAGCATGAAACAGATTGTTGCCTCTGGGTGTTGACTTCAACAATCATCACTTTTATATTTACATACACTTTATCCCTGATACTGAGCACTTTAACCCATAAATATAGCATACCTTAAAATTATATTTTATTATTTATATATATATATATATATATATATATATATAAACTGACTGGATACTGCAAAATTTAAATAGCACTGATGTAAAGATCTTAATACTAAAATGGGAGAATGTATCTAAGGAACGTTTCAATCAACCCTTCATCAGAGATCAGTCATTAGTGAAAGCAATTTTTTTTTCCATAAGAACACTTTTAGGTAACTAACTAAATCGGAGAATAAACTGATGCATAAAATATAAAATCATCTTCAAAGTTAGGAAATCAAAATATAATTTGTAAAATTTAAAAAATTGATAAACAAATCTCTGCTTGAACATTTCTGGTGCTTCTTCAGTTTTAATAAAATTTTTTTTAGAATGAGAATGCTTACATCAATGCTATATATATATATATATATATATATATATATACTTCCTGGCTACTTTTGAATGTTGCTGCATTTGTTTTCCTGGATTGTTTTGTGTATATTAATGCAACTATTTCTTAATTCTTGAATCCTTTTATCTTTTGAGAGGAGGAACGAATTTTTAAGTTTTATTCAACATGATGTATAAATGTTTAAACTGAAATTTTTATGCATGTTTTTTTTTTTTAATACAAAAATAAAAAATTCCAATATAGGGTCCCTTTTGGAGAAAGATTATTTAATTTTGGCTGCTCCTCCTTTTATTATGACAGCCTCCAGAATTTGAAGTTTTTCTTTGCAATATGCCCTATATAAAATTTTGGTTTTATTTATAAAAATTTGTCTTATGCTAAAAGAGAAAAAAAGTTTAACCATTTATATGACATCAACTTGAAATTTGTTCCATCAAACATGGGAATGCCAGAAATAAAAAATAAAAAAAATGAAAAACAGTTGCATAAATATACACAAAACAATCCTTGAAAAAAATGTTTGCGTGTGTGTGTGTTTTAGATACATTAATGTATTGTAAATGTGTTTGTGTGTGTGAGAACATGTTTGGTTTTGGGTATTTTTTTAACCTTTTTTATTGTTTGCAGGTTTTATTTTTATTTTGGCAAATATGAAAAATAAAGCAAAATTTAAATTACAAAAACCTTTTTCATGTAGACAAATGAAAATAAAGATATGTCAATTTGTGTAAAAAATGAACTGTTTGAAAAACAAATAACTTTTTGATATCATCTTTTGAAGACACCTCCCACAAAACTGATCAGTTTTTTGGCTTTTTTAAAAAAAAAAACAAACAAAAATAACTCTGCTATTTATAATAATAATTACAATTGAACAACGACTAAAACTATAATTTCTATTTTATTCAAGAATCAACTGTCATTGTGATATTCAATATTTCAAGAATATTGTGGGGGTCACATCACACACTTTTAATGACATCAGAGTCAGGAGAGAGTGTCTTTACTTCCCAATTCATCTTATATGATCATTTTCTCTCTTCATCTTAAATGTTGTCAAATATTTTGTTTTCCTTTTAATGTCCAAACCAGATTATTGTATTATGAGGTGACATGCTAGATTCAGTTTAGAATCTCAGAATAGTTGAATCAGTGTCTGTGATGCAGTATGTTTTTATTATATAAGTGTGTGTGTCTGTGTGTGCTTGTCTAGATAAACTGAAATACAAGATTGGATATTTCTATTTTTAATCTGCTGAACAGTGCTTTTGCTGGAGTCAATATATATATATATATATATATATATATATATATATATATATATATATATATATATGTACACGTGTGAATTTGTGTGTATCTATACATGACGTACATTTGGCATTGGGTTTATAAAGGAAGTTAAATTCATATCTGTTTAGCTGTTGATTTCATCAACATTAATTTGAATAAGGATGTAGATATTAACACCTGTCTCAGGTGAATGTTGCTTTGTATTGAAAACCATTTCTGACACCCTACACTTATTACAGTTTCTTAACGTACTACTGTGACAATAGAGCCAGTTGATTTTTCACTTTTTTTAGAACATCAACATTGCACCCAATATGAAAGCTGGAGTTTGATGTGATGTGATACTGAAACCAAAAATTAGACTCATAACTTTCACCAATTTTTGATCATTTAGTTTTAAACATTGTCTGAAAAAATGTACATAAATACCTAATTTCTGCAAATATTTGCTTATAAACTGACCGCAAAATTTTACTATTTCAAAAATAAATCCAAATAAAAGTTAATCTTTTTTATTAGATGCATTAAAAATATATTCAAACAAAAATTCTGATTATGAATCACCACAAGCAACATAAGGGTTTTTTTTTTAAATTGTATTCTGTAAGTAAAAATTGTGTAAAAAAAATTGTAAAAAATTACAAAAAAACCCCAACTGAATGAATAAGATTTGTTAAATCATAATTAATAAAAGCAAAAAAATAGGTAAAGGTGTATATAACACCATAATACTGCTGGTCACAAATTATAAGACAATGTTTTAAATTTGCATAGTTTTTTTAAAAATTGCACTAAAACTACTGCACTCGTACATTGCATCATAATATAGTTACATTGTTCAGTATAATTTCCCTTTGAAGTAAATGAAGGTCTTATTTGATGGCAGAATAATTTAGTAATAATGTGCATGTGCCTTGCATCTTGGCCATATACAGTTTGTAAAGCTTCAGTAAATTATAAATTTTATAAGGCTATCCTATTAGGCTTTCACTAATCACTGGAATGAAATTCCAACGCTATGATTTTGAACCTAAATGTAATCTTAAAACTCATTTCCTCAAACAAAAATGGAAAGGATTTGGAAAAAAATTATTTATCATGTGATACCCCAACATTCAAAGTGAGTGCAATACGACATTTCAAAAATTGACCTGTTCTACTGTGACAGTATTTATTGGACTTATATTTTTCTCCTTTCGTCAAATTCAATATACTGAATAAAATGATGGATTGTTTTTGCTTTTAACAAAATGTGCAAAGAGGAATTACTTTTCAGGATAAATTTTCATGTCTCAAATGATAAAAATAAATTCGATTTAATGTTAGATGCCCTCCTCCATGTATTTACCATCACCATCCACTGTTACAAATATGTTCATTCAATATGTGGTAAGATAAAAAATACCAATGCCATAGTTGTCACTCATGTCCAGTTACCTAGCCTATATGCCCTTCTCCAACATTTCCAGTTCCACTGGCTTGGACATGTATGCTGGATGGGAAGATTTTGAAGGGTTCTTCCATATAGGGAACTAGCCACCAGCAAGAGGGCACGAGGATGACCTCATCTTTGCTTCAAGGACGTCTGCAAAAAGGATATGGTAAAGGGGCATTGACATCGAGAGGTGGGAAGATTTTGCTAATGATCATGCATGCTGGAGGCATGATTTACACCAAAGGCCAGAGCAAAGAGAGGAGAAACAAAGACTTGCCACTGAGGAGTAGCATGCGTGATGGAAAAAAAAAACAACACAGTGACATGAGAGGAGAGTGTCTTTCATATTCATTCGTTGTAATTGAGACTGTCACTCCCATGTGGGCCTGTACAGCCATAACAGATGCTACACTGTCATTGGTAGCTGAAGCATAACTCTTTGGGTGCAGATCCATGGTTTCAAGGGACCAATGGATGCCACATATAAAGAAAAAAAAATACCAGTCTTTGAATATCTTATTAATGAAAGATGTGTAATCTAACAATCATTTCTTTTTAGCATCTCATTAGATGAGCAATTGTCAATTTACTTTTTTTTAAATTATTTCAACCTATTGTTCTCACCTGAGTTAATATAGATATGTTTTTTTTTTTTTCAATCATTTCACCCCAAGCAAGGCAATAAAGTTACTAAGATGCAAAGGGTTACTGAGTGTGAAAGAATGAAAAATAGAAAACATTAAGGAAGATGTTATAGACAATGTTTTGGTCAGACAGCCAAATAATGGATTATCTGATAATGGCCACAGAATACTTGGTCAAAACATTGTATCTGTTATAACACACACACACACATATATATATATATATATATATATATATATATATATATTTAAAAAATCAGGAGGTCAGTTGAATCTGCCACCTTAACAGGAATTCATTTGTAAGATGGAATATTTTCCAAAAGGCAAAGCTTTACAAAAATCACAACAATATTTTCAATCTCTGCCAAAAGGAAAAATTAGCAATTATGGCATTTCCAGATCCAAAAACCTTTTAAACCAGAAATCCAGTCTTAAGTCCTTGCTTACATATCATAAAATTTTTCTTAAGCACATATGAGGCTGGATAAAAAAAATAGAATAAATAACCCCACCCCCTGATACATTTTAATACCCTTTGCTTTTCTTCTCTTCCCCCTTTTTTCTTCCTCTTCCTCTTCCTTCTTCACATCCTCCTCCTCCTTTTCTATTACACCCAACATCATATGTTTATTATTTTCAAAAAATAAATAAACAATGTAGCATTCATTAGTTTTTTTTAAAAAAAAAAACATAAAAAAAGCATTAAGAAGAGGGTCATTTGATAAAAATTGCTGTGGATACCGTAAGGTTGAAATGAAGGTAGCAGATTCAATTGACCTCCTGATTTTTAAAGTTAAAAGCTCTACATGTTATTTTTGCTTTTATTTTTTCACATGTGTATTAAGCACTTTTTAATACTATTGTTTCCTGGTCTGATTCAACTCTGACAATTAACCTTTTATGCATTTTATATATATATATATATATATATATATATATATATATATATATAACATCTATATTAACCAAGATGAGAATACTTTGAAATAATAATAATAAAAAAAAGTATATCTAACAATCAATATAAAAATTCTTTTTAATTTTCTTTATTTTTTTTTTATCATTAAATGACAATGTTGAAACAATAACAAAAATGTTGTTGTTACAGCATTTCATGATATTAAGATTGACAATCTGATGTGTGCAGTTATTAAGGCCTTAATTATTATCCCGCTTTCTCAGTTGCTATTTATTATCTGCTTCTTAATAATATCATAGACTGGCACAGAATTATGTTCTAATGATTAGATAAAATTTATAAAGTCAAGATGAATTGATTTCATTGGGCTCAATTAGGGAGGGACGACGCTATCAATGGGTGCCACTAACATGGCTTTCTTTTCCTCCTCATAAAATTTTCTACTCACAAAGCTGAATTCTTTTTTTTTTTTTTTTTCTTGTGGGTGGTGGAGAGATTAAGCAGGTGGGGAGGGCTCATGAATCGTTAGTATTTACATGAGCCATTCAGTGCCAAGAAACTTATTTTGCATTGAGAAATTTTTTCTTTTGCATTGACAATGTATATTTTAATGTGAACTTCTATATGAATTCTAAGAGACAAGAGAAAAACAAAATGGCAGTATATTATAATTTATATATTTTTTTTTTCATTCATACTTTTTTTGTACGGTATCTAAAACATTTTCTTTTTTTGCCTATAAGAAAAGTTTGTGTCCTGACAATATAAAAATTTATTTGCAACAATTATATCAGGAACAAGACTATCCTTTTTTGGCCTATTTGACATGCCATGAATATATTCTTGCCGACATGCCTCTGGGTATGTACCTGCAATAAATTTTTTGTTCGTAAAGAAAGTTTATTAGTAATGGGAATTTTTGTACTGTGAGTTAAACTTTGGATTTCTGACCTTTCCAAATCAAGTGAAATTTTGGATTTACGGAAAAGTCTACATTGTATGGAAGTTTTTAAGACACTGTTTTATTGAACCCATGACAAGAACTTAAATTTCAAGAAAGGAAAATTTCTTGATGAAAGAAATATTGATAATTTTGCAGCAAGGACAATACAAATAATAGCTTATTGGTAATGCATACCTTATTACAGGGGAGCATTTTATTTGGCAAATTTGGAACACTATTTTTGGACATTTGGTGCATCTTAGTTTTTGGTTTTTTAGTACAACATTGTTATAAAAGAAGAAAAAACAGTTGGATAGCTACACGGACTCAATTTTTTTTACATTTTTTCTCAATTTTTTTCTTTTTGTATATGACCTGTTTTGGTGCCATCTTTTGCTATTTGTGGTTTTTCAAAAAAAAAAAAAAAAATTCAAAGAAAAATTAAAAAAAAATTGTGAATGGGTTTTTTGTTTTTTGTAAACTTTTTTGCACAAAAGAAAAGTCTACAATATAAAAATGTCTTGGTTTTTAGAAAATTTTCAAAAAAAGCCCAAAAACTACATATTCGTTCATATAATGTAACAGAATTTGAGTGAAATGGATAAAATCTGTAGAAAATTCTTTGATAATCCTGTTCATTCTTTAATTACAGATCTACAGACATACACAGAAGCATGCAAAAAGAGAGAGAATGGTAAACATTAACAGAAATGATAATAATAATGACTGAGGCTTTTTTTCTGTTTTGGAAAGAGTTTTCATAATTGTGTTAGATTTTTTTTTTTTAATTTGTTGAATGAACACATTTAAAGAAAAAAAATGGAAAAAAAAAAGAAACCTGATCCCCTGCCCATCATAAGCAAAAGAGTTGTTTTCTTTCTATTACAGGTGATTGGAATTTTGTTTTTAAATGCGTTTCATAAGAAAAAGGTTAAAAAAAAAGATATAAAGGAAGTGTAAGACAAAAAAATTTGCTGATATATTGAAAATTAAAATACCAGAAATAATAATTTTCTCAACTATAAATATTATCCCATAAATCATTATCGTTTCTTTTTCACTATTGTCTAACCAAAAGATGTTAGCATCTACAATATTGTTCAGATTCTTAAATCTTTATATTTGCTGTTATGATAACATTTGTTGTAACAACAACTTATAGGAAAATACTTGATTATTCAGATAATATTGACTGTTTAGTAGTGTTCTCATCCTTACAGAGGTCACATAGCTGGCTGGTTTTTTATTAAATGACATATCAGCTTTCAGATTTTAATCAGGTACAAACTAAATACACAATTATAACAAATTGTGAAAGTACAAAGTTTTTAAATAATGATTTTCTGGCCTATAAAAAAATTACAGATAATTAGACTTTTATTTTTCACTATTATGAACATTATCAGTGAGAGAAAAAAATAAGTTTAAAGAAAAACATTTTATATCAAAGCATAAAATTCTTCCTAAATATCTTGACAAATAATTTAACTATCAGAATTGTTTCTAAATTTGGTTGCCTTATGCTTTTTCATATGAACAGTTAAAAATATATGTGGACACAGAGGTTAACACCAAGTGATAACTATTTCATTCTTGAACACAATCTTCAGGTTGTGTGTGTTGTTTTTTGGTTTGACTATTTATATCTGCTGGTCAATGCTGCAAGGTCTATTGTATTTTCCCTAATAGACCTTGCTCCACCATTGACAAGCATATATAAATGTTCAAACATGAAAAAGACAATCACCACTTGCTGTTGACCTCAGTGTCCATTTTTATATTTACATATGCGCTATTCCTGATATTGAGTACTTTCACCTATAAATAAAGTGTGTCCCCCTAAAATTGACATTTAAAATGTGAATATCTGACTAATTACATGTCCCAGGCATATGGAATTAATAAGCTTCATGTTGAGCAATAAAAGATTTATTTATCAACATTTGAACAAGATATTTAAAAGGGATGTAGATTTTATAACTGATTTCACAAAGCTTCACAAATGTTCAATATGCACACCACTTGTGACATGACACATTTCAATTCAGTAGTTCAGCTCCTGCTAAACATACTGTATTATGTCATGCATAACATTCTCCAGCACATCAGTGATTCTGTGTTTTAGTTCCTCTAAGATTGTAGGAAGATAGACCGGTTCTTTCATATAGCCCCATAGACAAAAAAAAAAAAAAAAAAAATTACAAGGTGTCAAGTCAGGTGAACCCAGTGGCCAGAAGGAGATTGTCATTATCACTGGCATGACCAATTCCATCTTCCTGGTAGATTCTTAGCAAGATAAGTCTGCACAGTCAACTTGTCTTGTTTTCACACATTTTGTTAAAATTTGACATCATTTGAGAAAGAATTAACTATGTTGTTAGTCTATAAAATGTCAATTTTTTGTGGGGAACACCCTGTATAATATACCTTAAAATACACACACACAGACATATATTTATATATATATATAACACAGAGAGAGAGTGTGATGGATAAATTATCGTCTAAATTATGCAAAAATGAAAATAATACTGACATCTCATTTTAACAGATATATTTACTAAAATTACACAAAATTATCTTGAAATACAGAAGAGTAAATTTATTCAATAAAAATTGCAATTGACTTCAACCACAGCCTCCAGATGACTTTGGAATCTCCTGCAACTCTTCTGGGTGGTCTTCTTGTTTTAGTTGGCGAATGCTGCCATAATTCTTGACTTCAGTTCATTTTTGGTGTTACAAGGAGTTCTTTTGATCTCTCACTCAACTACACCCCACACATCAAGGGGTTTGCAGTTTGGGGAGTTAAGCAGTTAAATGTAAGGGATGATGTGATCACAGAAATTGTCTGAATGCCATGACTGGGTTCTCCTGCTTGTGTGGCATGGTGCAGAATCCTGTTGCCAGATATAGGGTCTTCCAGTAGCCACCCTTTTGACCAAGAGCAACACTACCTCTTCAAGGCATCTGATGCAGGCCTCCATGTTGAGTCTGAGGCAAATTTGGGACTTCTTTTCTTATCAGAATGATTTTTCTGAGTTGCCATACTTTTGTAATCCCCATCAGACAATATACAATGCTCTCCAAATCCTCTGAACTGTCCTCAGATTTTGACACCAAAGCTCTCTGAAATATTTGTATTGGATATTTTGGCATGAATGCCAATCAGTATAGCATGCCATTTCCAAATTTCTGGTGGAGTGAATTGTGTCATGGTGCTCTTTTTCTTGCAGATGATACCCAACTGACCCTACTATACTGTGTAGTTGACAAAATCAAAAAAACAAACAACACACATGTGTGAAATTAAAAATATATAACGCGACAATTTATCCATCGCACTATATAAATAGATTTATTTGTTAATCTGAGATTTTTTTTATTACTTTAAATGTTATTTTTAGTGGTTATCCATATTTGAGTAGATGCATTTTTTTTTTCATTCCTTTTAAAAAAAAACACAAAAAACATTCCTAAAAACAATATTTTACTTTGTCTACCAACCGAACAATTCAAGAAATGTTAAAGAAAAAAATGCACCCTCCAACTGGATGCAAACATGCGTCCTCCTTTGCAGGAGAAACCGTCATTAGATCCAATGTGCTTTAACCAACTCGGCAACAAAGAGCGCCATGATTAAGCAAGGTGTTCTATTTTGCCTTTGAAGCACACTTTTCGTCGTCCAAACCCTTAAAAGTTCATAACTGAATATGAAACTGAATTACAAACTTTCAAAGTTTAAATAAATGGGTAAATTTTTATGCTTCACCAATAAATGGCACTAGTTGCTGCTAATTGGCATTGTCAAGGATTTTGGTAACATTTTATATGTTATAAGTATTGTTCTATTTCCATTATTTACATGTGGGGACTATTGTCCTCATCTTTGTTGTTGCTCAAAGATGAGCACAATAGTCTGTATGTTGTAAATAATGATAACTCATCATCACAGAAATTCTTACAGAATATTGTTTTATTTATTTGTGCTTTGTGTAAAAGTTCCAAAATTTCTTCTTTCTTTTATTTGCTGCATTCTACAAATATATTCATTGGTGGAATCAAAATTTAATTATCTTTTTTTTTAAAGAGATTTTTAAGTTGTGTAACCAGTTCAATTTGCTGATTTCTGTAAGTTTACTTACTGTCAATGAAAATTTGGTGTGGGGGGGTGGCCTCACTGCATTTGTATAAGATGAAAATAAATCTAGAATACATTTCTGTTTTGATAATGATTTGAATAAGTGTGCAGTTATTAAGACAATATTCTTGTTCGTTAATGAAATACTAATTAACTGAGTATATTTTGATTTCCACCAATTATCAAGTTTTTGCTTATAATAAACAAGGTCTCACTCACACACACAGGTACCATTTTTTTTTTTTTTAATAAAATAAAATCAATCTTTTGGTCATGTACAAGAGGGTGCTGAAAAGATCTCGGCCCAACCCTCCATTTCTCAAATCTGACATTTTTTTTTAAAGAGCTTCTCAGTATAAGAACTTTTCAGCACCTTGTAAAATAAAATTGAGTATTTCTGCTACCTCTGGGCTTGAAAGGGTTTAAAATTGATTTTTTTCTTTCTCTTTTTTCTTTTGTTTTCAAGCTTTTGCTTCTAAACCATCCTTATTTGTAAATTCTAACATGTATGGGTGCAAAAAAAAATTATTTTTGCTTTTTTTGGAAATCTTATGGGCAATACTATAGGAAAATAAAAAAAAAGGTATTTGTATGCATATGTGTGTGTATATATATATATATATATATATATATATATATATATATATATATATAAAAGGTATATATACAAATATCTTTAAAGTCACTCCAAATGAATAACGTGTATTTCTTGTCCTGAACTTTTCAATTTATCTATTTGTACTTTTTGATCTTTTGGTGAATTTTTGGCAAAAAATGTTTTTGATTTTCTATTTGGTCAAAGACTGTTAAAAAAAACAAAACCATTGTATTAAAATGTTAAAGAACCCCACTTTTTGAAATAAAAATTAAACAAAAATTATATATGTACAAAATCAAATTTTTCTTGGGTTAAACAAGCATTTTGGTCAGATTTTGAGCAAGAGCACTCATTTGTTTTCTGTGAACAAATAACGGCAACCATATTGGTTTCCACGTTGTAAAGAAAGCTCATTTTTATTGAAGAATATAATGAAAAAAGGAAAATATTAAAGAAATGCCATAATTTTATCATCATTACAGCCTCTGAATAAGTCGTCTTGTGTCAGATACTTTTTCAACAAATTTCATGTTTTATTTAGGCTTTCTTAATTGCAATGCATTGACTTAACAGGAGGAGGCAAAAAAAATGAAATTGCTCGATGAAATATAGAAAGGTAGAGATATATTACTTGAGGTATGTAATATACTTGTATATTCTAAAAATTATTTTAAATGCTTACAACCTTAAAAAGAAAGATTAAAATATTTTTACTTTTATTTTGTTTTTATTGATGTTGAGTTTTATGATCGATTAAAAAAAAAAAAAATTGGAAACATCTTCAGAAATTTTAGTAATTCTTTTCTAACCTATTTGGGACTGAATTCTTGTTTATGAAAGCAAAATCATTTCTCTATGAAAAGCTGAAATATTTTAAAACCCTTTGCTTGACAATATTGGTATTTCAAAGAATTCAGAATATACTTGAAAAACTAGGAAAATTTGAAACTTCAAAAGGAACAGTGATTTTGTTAATGTTTTTCCAGACAATATTCAATAATAATGACAAAGATTTAATCCCTTTAATCTCTTGATTCAAACTTTATTATTTTATGGAATAAAATTAAAAAAAAATGAAATGATTCTAGTATACAGGGAATGTTAGTGGACAAAAGAGTTGCCTTTTTTTTTTAAGGAAAGTTGATTATTTCATTGCCAGTTCATTATTTCAATGCAAAATTTAATATTTCCTGTATGTGTGTATATATGTTGTGTGGACATAAAGCAATCATCAGAGTATGTCTGATGTTCATTTAAGATATGAAACTGCCAGTCACCATGCAGTATTGATTTCTATATCTACAAACATTATCCCTGATTTTGAGCATTCTCCTCATTTGTAAATATAGCAAATTTTAAACTATATACACACAATACCATGTTTAAATGAAAATACATTATATATGGTTGTGAGTTACTGATTTCATTTGACTTTAACTGACAATTTTATAAGAAATATAAATATATAAATGAAATAAAAGCATATATATATATATATATATATATATATATATATATAAAAGCTTTGTGTGTGTGGGGATAGAGACAAAAGAAAAAATTATCTTAGCTGACATATTTCATTTTCTGAGGGACGTTATCAAGGCAAATTTTAAAAATATTGCCTTGATCTGCATTGGCTAAGTTTTCCTTTTGTCTTTATTCATATTGTCCTTGTACAGATATACTCTACCTGAAATTTTATATATATATATATATATATATATATATTTGTGTGTGTAATAAATAAATAAAAACAGATAAGAGGAAAATTATTCTTAGCTGACACATTTCATCTTTAAGTACTTTATCAAGGCAATGTAGGATTTATTTTGTTGCACATGTTTATATACTAGAGCATGTCATTGGTTTAATAAGGCTTTTAAGAATGTTCATCATCAGGTACTTGGATAGTTTTTCCTCTTGTCTCTTTTTAATCATTATATATATATATATATATATATATATATATATATAATTTTTAAAAATATTTCTCCATCAGGATACAGAAATTACTGTTTCAAAATTGGAACTTAAATCCCCAAAATTAACTTTAAAAGCTAAATTTAAAATTTGTTCGGTTTCATTCTCAAATGATGTTAAAAATAACTTAGGAAAAAAAAAATGATGTACTCTATTTATAAATTTGTGTTTCATTTTTTTGTTAAAGAATTGTTGGCTACTTTTCAAATGAAGGAAGTGATTGTATTAGTTTTACAAAAAGAAAATAAATAAATAAAAATGCCAAATATATTGTAACATAAACCTTAAATAGGATAAAATAAGCCAGATATTAATAACTTAACAGCTTGAAATAATGTCAATGTAGCTAGACAGAAATATTAAACCCCTACCCAGCCTTCATTGACTTTAAATTTTGCCACACATAGATACAATCACTTCCCTTCATTTGAAAAGTAGCCAACAACCCCTTATTAAAAAAATGGGAATTCACAAATGAATAGAGTAAATCCATTTTTTTGTAAGTCATTCTTAACACCGCTTGAGAATGAAACCGAACCATGAATTTTAAGTTTAACTTTTAACATTAATTTTTGCAATTTAAGTTCCAGTTTTGAAACATAATTAATTTCTGTGTTGTGATGGAGACATTTTTTAAAAAAAAATAATTATAATATTATGCTCTACTTTTTATCGAGCACTGTTTTTTAATAATAAAAAAAATTAATACTAAAGAACTCTGGATTATAGATCTGACTGTTCTTTCCTATTATTTTAATATATATATATATATATATATAGACACATACATACATACATACATACATGAGAAGAGGGTGTGCTGAAAACATTCAGAGGCTGACTATGAAGCAGTGATGCTAGAGCTGTGAAATCATGCATGCATTAATTTCAGCTCTTCTTATTAATAACTTTGTTTCCTTACATGTAAACTGACATCTGATTGTTCAAGAAGACCATTCAACCTGTTGGCCCAAAAAGTCGTCAACTGCAGCAATGACATCATCATCACAGCAATACTGGTCCACAGCCAAGTGTTTTTTCATGTTGGGGAACAGATGATAGTCAAATCAGGAGAACAGGGAGGTTCGTCAACTAGTTCAAAGACAGTTGTGCACAGCAGTCATTGAAACCAAGGACTTTTATGCTGGAGTATTCTGGAGTGTTGTCCTGATGAAACAAGACTATTTTTGTCAGTTTTCCTGGTTGTTTGACCTTGATAACCTTTCATAACAGTCTCAACACGTTGGCATAGTACTCTCCATTGATGGTATGGCCCTTTTGAAGATAGTCAATAAAGACAATGCCTTTTGCATTCCAAAAACTGAAGCCATTACCTTCTCCGAGACAATCTTAGTTTTCTTTGGAGCAGGTGAGAAAAGGTGTTTCCCCTGCATGGATTATCCCTTTGTCTCTGGATCAAAGTGATGAACTCAACACTCATCCTGGATTAGGAAATATTCAAGGAAACCAGTTGGATCTGCCTCAAACAATGTCAACTTTGCCTGTAGTGTGATCAACTGATGTGCTTTCAATCATGTATCAGAAGACATGGAACCCACCAAGTAGAAACCTTTGCCCTGCTAAGTTTGTGCAGAATATTCTCCACTCTTTCACTGGATATGCAAATAGCATTGACTATTTGATTTATAGTTAACAGCTTATTAACCATTACCATGTAGTGAACATAATCAATGCTTTCGTCGGTGGTGGCAGTTGTGGTACATCTAGAACTAGTGTCATATTCAAGACTCCCTTCCCCTTCTAAATTCAGCTGCCCACTTTTGCACTGTTGATAAAACTAGAATGTCATCCCATAATCATCCTATGTCAGTATGAATGTCCTTGGGGACTAAACCCATCTTCTGTGGGTTCTTGATAAAACCATGTTACCAAATTCTATCCCTTTTCAAGAGAGGTCACTAGTTACTATGAAGTCTTCTTTAAAGAGTCATATAAGTTTACCTGGAAAGAAACAATGCAGTTATTAATAAGAAGAGTTGAAATTAATGCATTTCACAGCTCTAGCATCATTCTTTCATAGTCAGTCTATGAACTTTTCAGATCACCCTCATATATATATATATATATATATATATATATATATATATATATATATAAGTAATTTTTAATAATTTTCCTGACATTACAAGAAGTGAATAAAGTTGGGTTTTTTTGCAATCACTTTTTCTAGTTTGAAATTTGAGATCAGAATAAAACCACCTTTGGTTTTAATTTTTAAAATGAAAATAAAAAATAAATTTTTTTGCAATTATTTTCTGCAATATGAAAAATCTATTTTTTCTATGAAAATTCAGATTTAAAATAACTTTGGAATTTTATCATAAACACAATTTTTTGCAACTTAACTGCCTATTTCACATTTCAATCTGAATTAATGTTTAGTAAAAAAATAAAAAAATTTATATCCACATTGATATTATCAGTTTATAATTTACAGGAAAAATAAACGATTTCTCTTCTGATAAACCTATTAAATGAAATTTCTTTGCAAAAAATTATCACCAAGTCTGAATTCTCCCATCATTAGCATCAATAATTTTTTTTTTCTCAGAATCTGAGAATCAGGAAGAATTTAGCATCAGTTGTATTTTAGGTTTTTATCTCTTAAAATATCAGTTGTAACTCTTGGTACTTGAATACCAACTAAGAAACAAACTGTTGTTGGAGTTTTAGAACAGGCACGACAACAGAAAGTCATTTTTGATAAATTTCTTTTTCATATCAATCTTAGTTCAGCACTCCAGTTCAATATGAATATTGAATAGGAAAAAAATTTTGATCCCCTCTACAGATGACCCTCTCCACGTTCACATCACTAATTTCCAAGCAGTTATGAAACATCTAATTTATTTTTCCAAACTTTAGTTAAGCACTCAAGATTACAAACATTTAATTTTAAGAAATTACATGGTATGAGTAATTTTTTTTTAGCACCCGTAAGGGTCCTGACTATGGGCAAATAATGAACTCTCAAATAAAAATCAATAGTACATTTTTATAATAAAATGGCCAACAACACATTTTTATAATAAAATGACAATCAATGCAATAGTAAAATATATATATATATATGTATATATATATATATATATATATATGTATATATACATATATATGTATATATACATATATATGTATATATACATATACACATCTTTATAGTAAAATTATTAACAATACATTTTATGATCTACAAACTATACAGCTCAGAAAATAAAGCATACCTTTACCATGAAAGTATAAAATTATGTACAAAATGTTTAAATTTCAGCATTAAATGACCCATAGAGGAGTTGATATGCCACTAAACCAAATCAACCAACCACTTTCTGTGGCAGAATCAAGCAATTTTAAATTTACACCACAAACATGACCCTTTTTAACTTTTATATTTAATAATTTTTAAAATTTTTATTTTAAATTTTAAATTCAACTTTCTGATTATCAGCAATGAAATATTTTGGCTCTGATTGAAAATTAAATATTGAATAAAGATATTTGTGTCCCACGATTAACCTGAGAAAGTAAAGGTAAGAAGTTACTTTGAATTTGGAAAAAACAAAAACTTTTCAGAATCATATTTTGTTTGACATCAACATCTTATAGATGTGTTTAAAAAAAAATAAATTATATATTCATCAATTTAACTTCACCCAAACCAACCAATAGGCACAAGGAGTTAGAAAAATCAATAAATAAATTATTTTAAATTCAAGTTTGATTATCATCAAAGCTTTTGGCTCTGATCAATATTTAAATGATGAGCAGATATTCCTTACTTCATATTAACTCAAGAAAATCAAGCTAAGAAGTTACTTTCAATTTAATAAATAATATTGTTTAGAATTGTATTTTGTTTAGAAGGGATTTGTCACCGGCATGTTTTATTTGAAAAAGAAAATATATATATATATATATATATATATATATATATTTGTAGCTGAAAGGTTAACAGCACATCAGATAAAATGATAGTTTCCATTAAGGGTTACAGGTTTGATTCTTGTTAGAGAAGCACATATTTTCTACAAAATTTCTAACATTCAGGCTGGTAAATGTAATTAATACAGTTTTAAAAAAAGAAAAAAAAACAGAGCATTAACTTAAATAAATTATATCTATAAAAATAACAAATAAACAGAAAATATATTAAAAATAATTGTCAAACTTAATCCATTTCATTATATATATGTATAAATATATATAGAGAGGCATATATAATAAAATTTATATTTGCATATATGCCTTTCCTTACTACCACCAGTTAGCACAACTGGCTAGGAGGAAAGTATATAAATTTAATTTTTAAATTCAAGTTTCTGATTATCAGCAATGAAATATTTTGGCTCTGATGAAAATTAAATGTTGACTAAAGGATCTTCCTCTCATGATTAACTCAAGAAAGTAAAAATAAGAAGTTACTTTGAATTTATAAAAAAAAAAATTTGTTTACAATTGTATTTCTTGGTCATGATGTCTGTTCTAAAACTCCTCACAATTTTTTTTCATAACTTGTTTTGTATGGTTGTTTTTTGTTAAGTACTTTACTGGAGTAAGCCACTTGTTTGTAGATTAAACAAAAGCAAACTAAAATATTATCATCCAATGAAGAATTTCTTTTTTCCTTCCATAGGAATAATATTTTCCTCTTTGTTGATTGATTGTTTTTTTATGACTTATCAACCCTTTGCAAATTATTTAAAGTCAGAAAATATTTTTAGATTGTAAGAATTTTTTTTTTTTTTTAGATATTGATTTAGTGATACAACTCTTTCTAATTAACCAATAGCTGGAGGAGAGGGTATTTACACGTAAGTGAATATAATGAACCCAATGGGAATTGAAACTCTGTTCTCTGTTTAACAATTCCAAGCCATTATCCATTGCACCACCTGCACATCCAAGCTGACAGCACTAGCATTTCCAAGCAGTCACCCATTTAGCTACTGACCAGGCTCAATGTTTCTTAACTTCATTGATCATATGGGAACCAGTGTAACGTGATATGGCCATAAGCAAAATGGAAAGGAAAAAGACACTTATACTTAACATCAGAAAAAAAACTGATATTTCCAATCAGTTACCCATCTAGGTACTGACAAGGCTCAACATTGCTTAACTTCAGTGATTGTAAGAGAACTGCTGTTTCAAAATATGGTTGTAAGCAAAATTGAAAGAAAAAGGTTACTTATCTTGAGGTCCTCAACAAAATCCAGAGACAGATATACAATGTGATAGGTTCTATTCTGGCATCTTGTTTACAGTCACTCTTTCACAGATGTGATGTGGCTTCCCACTGTGTTTTCTACAAGTATTTTCATGGTAACTGCTCTGATGAGCTACTTTCTGTGGTTCCCAAACCATGTAAATTTAAGCATGCTACTAGGTTGGCATCTTGGTCCCACCCTTTCACTGTCAAAATGGTTAAATATAGTCTCCTCTTCTAATCCAACAGCTTCTTCTCTTACACCTTGTGACAGTGGAAATCCTTTCCTCCTACTTGTTTCCCTGATAGCTATAATTTTCAAATATTCAAATGTAATGTTAATCGACATCTTCTGATGCCTTGATACTGATCCCCATCCTTCTCAATATCCTTTCCTCAAACAAACCTCTTCACTCCTACTCTCAATTTCTGTAACCCATTGCATGCTAGTGGCATCCACACCTTGCTTGGGATGATATACTTCAAAAGAAAAAATATTTAACAACAGAAAGGGACAGTTGATATTCCTAATTGATCACCCATCTAGTTACTGACCAGGCCCAACTTGTTTCAAATGTGATATGGCTGTAAGCCTTTCATCTTCGAGAGAAATCATGTGACAAAAAAGAAAAATATTTCCTATTTTAAAGCCTTTTTATATTTCTCATGATATATTTAAAGCCACTTTTGTACAGTTCATTAAATTTAGGCAACTTTTCATTTTGTATCAATGGACATTCAAGAATTGTATATAACTTGTAGATTTCTTAAGATCATTGCATTCTCAGTGAAAACTTTCACAGAGCAACATTACTAACCATGACAGGCTTGGTTTTAAAACTGTCTTCTTAAATTGGGTGCCCTAGACAAGATGGATTTTTTTTTTTTTTTACCTTGATAAAAATTTAAAAAATAAATAAATGCTATTATCCTCCCAGCATATAGATGATCACTTTTCTCCAGTTTCCTTTATCTGCAAATTACAATGTCTCCGTGGGAAAGTTATTGTGGTGATCTGTTTCCTGGAATTCAGAGTTTAACTTCTATTAGACTGGTTGCCATCTAAGGCTGCCCTATTTAACCCTGATGAAACAGATTCATGCTTTCTGAGGGAATTAGAACAAAGAAAATGCAACCAACTTAAATTGGAATTTAAATTTGGTTTGCGTATTCCAGTGTCCATGGTAATAGTAATATTAGAAATTTCCCGAACAGTCAATTAGTTGAAATTTATAAAATCCCTCTCTTTAAACAATTTCTCAGTAAAATCAGTTTCTCGAGTCCAGTCATTGTCATCACTCTTTCCAGTACTGATGTAGGTTTCCTTCCTAACCTTTTGTTTAAAGTAGTGTCAACATCTATTGATTATATCATTATTTTCTCTTCGAGTTCCATGATATTCATTTTAATTGTTGCCGTTGTTGAAAGTCAACAAATGCCTCTTTTATTTAGTACCATTCTTTGATTGTGATTATGTAGTGCCAGTCCATGATGTCCGAAGAAGGATGGTCTTTGCCATGACCAATTCACTTCACTCATTCAAAGCCATTTTTGACCATTGGTCTTAGGAAGCAGTTATATACAGCTGTCAGTAGAGATATTTCCTATTAGAGAGGTATGCATTTTCTTGGAATTGTTTGATGACATATGTGCCATTCATTACATCCCATACCAAAACAAAAACCAAGTTGGGTTGTGAGTAGTTGACTTTCATAAAATTATGAGAGGCTAGTTAATATAATGGTCATAATACTTTCATCGTAATGGATCCAATGAGATACCTCTGTATGTGTCATGGTCTTGGGGGCTACCTTTTTGTTTCCATAGTGCATTAATAAACCCCACTTTTTAGAGATGCATTTCTGATTCCAGACTTGGGAGGTGGTATCTAATGGTTTAGAAGAGGAAGAGGTTCTGTTGATGTCGTCATATGCTACTGTGAGGTTGCCATGGCTGGTGTACAATTTCTATTAGAGAGGTATGGAATTTCCTGGACATATGGACCATTATTACAACCATATTTACCAGAATGAAAACCAAATTGGGTTGTGAGGAGTTAACTTACATAAAATGATGAGAGCCGAGTGAAGAGAATGTTCATTAGAACATTGGCAATTTACGTTTATCTTGAGTTCTATTTCTTTGAATATTTCGTAGAAGTTGTGGATTTTGATTTTCTTTTTATGCTGATAGCAATTACATTAGCATCACATGAATTTTTTTAGCTATTTCATATTGTCATGGATTGATTTATTAAGAAAACATTTTTGAAATATGGATTAAGGAAAAATGAAATATTTTTGATGTTCTCTAATATTTGCATAAAGGTTACTATTTCTTTTTCTTAATCTTACGTTATTCAAGTGACATTATGATCTTTGAAGTCATATGGATCTAAATATTGGACGGAGGGAAATGTAGTCATTTTACATGGCTATATATATATGTATTGTTGCATACATGAAACTCACAGTTGTATGAATCAATGAGAAAAAAATGTATATTTCTTATTAATAATATAAATTGTATTATTAGCTTCTATCATTTTACATTGTGCAATTTAATACCACTACCACTCATTGTGCAATATTATATATATATATATATATATATAGAAAGACAAAAGGAAACTATTCTTAGTCAGCACATTACATTCTCTGAGGGATTTTGTCAAGTGTGTGTGTGTGTGTGTATATATATATATATATATATATATATATATATATATATATATATATATATATATAAAATAATTTTATTTTAGATATTAGAACAAAAACATGTTGAAATTGCGATACAATAGCTTTTGTGTTTTGGTACTACATTGCAACTCTTCATACCAAATACAAAATCTATTGTGTAGCAAATTCAACATGTTTTTGTTCTAATATCTAAAATAAAAGAATATATTACTCTACCTTGTATTGAGCATATTTTTTAAAAAGTAAATGCTACAGTGTAATTTTACTTCATCTGTTCTTGCTCACATTTATATATATATATATATATATATATATATATATATATATATATATATATAAACACACTAATAATATACATTTTGTTCCCCACCATTTAGCACAACTATATATATTTTTTAATTCATCTATTTAAGAACATTAAGAATCTGCAGCTCCCAAGTTTTGCCTGAAGGAATGTACATAGAAAATATTTTTATAAACCTTCAATATTCTAATTATTTCATCTACAAATGATAAGAGAAAGGAAAACAAATTATATAACCGCAATAAAGATAGTTACATTAAGAATAACAACGACAAACTAGATAAAAACAGACATATAATACTACCTGCTAATTCCGTAACATCTTTCAAAAAACAATTTATCCAATCTTAACATCAAAATAACTACAACCAAATCCCAAACTGTTATTGATATGATCAGAAACAAAAATGTAACTTGTTTTGTGAAATGAACAGGTATATATAAAAAAGATGGTATATATATATATATATATATATATATATATATACATACATACATTAAGAAATGGACAAAGTATCTATAAAAAGAACGTTAAACATAAAAATGTCTTTAATATATATATATATATATAAAAGCAGGTATATATAAAATAAACAGGTATATATATATAAAATGAAGTGTTGTAACCATTTCTTACAATATCTCTCAAATTATATTCACTGTCAATTTCAATTCCTGGAAGTAAAATAAAAGCAAAATTTGTAGCAGCAGAATTTTTCCTAATCTCACCATAATTTTAGATGGAA
Source organism: Acanthosepion lycidas (assembly GCA_963932145.1). Lineage (NCBI taxonomy): Eukaryota > Metazoa > Mollusca > Cephalopoda > Sepiida > Sepiidae > Acanthosepion > Acanthosepion lycidas. The sequence continues at coordinate 31,049,040 of OZ010604.1, read as the reverse complement.
TGGTGAAGAATTCATTTTCACTATTAAGCAACCTAATTCTTCTTTATATTTATTTGGCAGTCCAATCAAAACATTTTGGTCACTTGGTCGTGTTCGGTTTAGTATTGCCTAGTTATCCTTCTCTGTTTACACTAAGTCTATATATGTACTACTGCCCAGCCCAGAGATTGAACTCGCAATTACTGTCACTGAATTTACAAACTAACATTTAATCTATAATGCTATTGTCTTTGATTAAATAAAGGGTTCAGTTCAAAATTCCAAGGATTGACAAACTCCTGAAGAAGACTGACAGGTACAGCAAGTGAATCATTGTGATTATTTTAATTGTGAAAAGGATATTAGTCTGACTGTAAATAATGATAACTCTTCCTACCAGAATTTTTTTTATACTGGAAAAGATTTTGTTTTAATTTCCTCAGTTTCAAAAAGCTATTTAGAATTATAGTTTATTACAAAAATATTACAGGTGCACCTCCAAAACTTTAGATGACCAACTCTTGGCAGCTGATCATTCCTCCAACCTAGATTTAACAGCATGGTGGTTGGCCACATTTGATACCTCATAAAACCAAACTGGCATTCACTGAGCAGACCCTGAATTTTTGCCTATTGCAATGAACAAGTGTTCTCTCAGGGAAACCCTGTGCCTTGAGTGGCTCTTGGGATTTAAGCTCAACCCAGACCTCAAATGGGACTCTTACATATGACCTATTGCTAAAGATAATGGAAAAATGGATGGCTTCCTGTACTGCTCCAGCAAGTACCTGATTCTTCCTGCTATACTCTACAAGAGCCAAATCAGGCTTAAAATGGAATACAGCTGCCACATATGGGCAGATCCTGTCCTGTCTTTCTAGTCTTCTTGTGGGTGATGAATTATTTTCCACCCTACAGCTGCTTTTGCACAGTCAAAACACTGAGTTTGAACTTACCCAACTAAGAACTGGTGAGGCACATAGTAGTGAATTATCCTCATTTGCTTCATATTCTATTCGTGTGATGAAAGTTCCACTGAAGAAGATTCTTCCCACAAACCATTGTTTTGTGAAACTGACTCTCAAGAGGATGCTTCTCCAATCACTACAATCTTAACTTGATCAAGTTTTGAAGCCACTGTTATCTTCCGCAACATATCCCCACAAAATGTTCTACTTACTCTGTAACCCCCAAATCACTACAATCTTAGCCTGTTTAAGTCTATGTTTAATTTATCTGCATCACAAATTTATTTTTTTTATACATTCACACCAAGCAAAGTGATAATTCCACTAAGATGTAAGGGACTATGAAGAGGGAAAGAGAAGGAGAGAAGATTTTAGAAGGATCCAGAAGCCCAATACTTAACAGGAATGAAGGCATAAAACCCTCTACTCCTGTTAAAAAAAACCTAGGTAGGAGTGTGAATTGAACCTCACATAAAATCCCACAGAATGAATCACATCAGCTAAGATAAATTTTCCTTTTGTCATATATATATATATATATATATATATATATATATATATATACCACACACAGTGTGGTGATGAATAAATTATCATCTAAATGATGCAGAAATGTAAATAACACTGCCATCTCATTTAATAGATATATTGACCAAAGTTACACAAATATATTTTGAAATTCTAAAGAGTAAATTTATTCAATAAAAATCGCCATTGGCTTCAACCACAGACGACTTCAGAATCTCCTGCAACTCTTCTGGACGGTCTCCTTGCTAGTGAATGTTGCCATAACCCTTGCATTCAGTTCATCTTTGGTGTTACAAAGAGTTTTGTTAGTCTCTCACTTGACTGTGCCATTCACATAATAATCAAGAGCAGTGTAGTCTCGGGAGTTAGGTGGCCAGATGTAAGGGATGTGATTGTAGAAATTGTCTGACAGCCATGATTGGGTTCTTCTGCTTGTGTAGTATCATGTAGAGTCCTGTTGCTAGATTTAGGGTCTTCCAGCAGTCTCCCTCTTGACTACCTCCTCAAGGCACTTGACAGAGGCCTTGTGGTCAGATGAATGGAGGCATAATGTTACCATCATTAGTGATCACTCAAACTCTTTCCAAATACTCTGCACTGAGATTAACATCTAAACACTGTGAAATATTTATATTGGAGCTCTCAGCATGATTGTCAAGCAGTCCAGCATGCTGTTACCAAATTTTTGGCAGAGTGAATTGCATCATGGTGCTCTTTTCCTCACAGACAATGCCTAACTGACCCTATTGTACTGTGTAGTCAACAAAATAAAAAACAAGTATATGAAATTAAAAAAATAAAATGTCAACAATTTATCCATTGTACCCTGTATATATATATATATATATATATATATATATATGTATGTGTGTGTATTTAGATAGCAAATTCTCTTTTAGGCATGTCTGATGGAATAAATTACAGACATTATGTCTGCTAATTTTTAACAAAATCTGTTCATGCCTAGTCAGACATGCCTATATATATATATATATATATATATATATATATATATATATATATATATATATACACACAAAAATGAGTCAGAGACTGGGCTCTTTAGAAGGAGAAGGACAATGCTGAATTGAAAGCCTGAAAAAAGTTGTTTGGGGAGTTTTGTGGCACACAATGTGCATCACTCTTCTGTATTCAGCTCTTCCAAAAAGTATGTTTTATTTTTGTGTACATACCTTCACCACTATAATCAAATCATATCTGTGATTCGTCTACCTGTTTGGTTCTAAGAACTGAGCTGATGGACCCGCATACATCAAAAATGATGGGACAGTCCATTATATAATTTCAAATATTTTTCCTCTTTATTTGACAAGGATTAATCATGAAAATAAAATATTATCCTTTTTTCTAACAATTGTGTTCAAATCTTTAATAAATCTTTCTGTAAAAACAAAATGTTAGTAAAGGAGGTTGTAATACTTAATTGTAGAATTGGAGTAAGAAGGAATTTACAAAATAAAATAAAACAATCTTTCTCTTTATAAGGATTTTGATTTTGTTTAAACGAAGATAAATATTTAGTCTCATTATCAGGATTGATGTTTGTTACATTAATAATTTGTTAGACTGAATATGGTGGACATATTTATGAAACTTATATTGTCTGCTCTTGAGATATAACTGTGTGTCTGTATGTGTGTCTGTGTGGATGTAGGTGTAATAGGCTGGTTTTGACTAAATTGAAGCACAAAGATTTTAAAGTCACAATTTTTGAACAAGACTTAATTATGTGGAATCCCATTAAAAATTGTAGAAAAAAATGACTAAAAAGTCAAAATGAACTGATTTTTGTATGAAAAGTGGCTCCAATTTGAATTTTCAAATTCATGTATATTAAGCAACCAGTAACGTTTTTGGAAACATACTGAGGGCGATTTTATTGAATAAATTTACTCTTTAGTATTTCAAGATATTTTTATGTAATTTTCGTAAATATATCTTAAAATGAGATGTCAATGTTATTTTCATTTTTGTGTAATTTAGATGACAATTTAATCATTGCTCCCTGTATGTATATATATATATATATATATATATATATATATATAGAGAGAGAGAGAGATAGTGAGATTTAATAAGCCAATAAATAAAATTTGAGGAATAAAAAACAAGAAAATGATAACAATTGTTATCATTTTATTGGCTTTTTATTCCTCAAATTTTATTAGTCAGCCAAATCTACATATTATAAGAAGCACACATGGACCATCTTTTGTTTTAATTTTTATATATATATATATATATATATATATACACATACATGGCTGTTGCAAGAAAGATATGGATAATTGTAATAGTGAGATGTTTAGCCATTTCCATGTAACAAACATCTAAAACTCAAATTTCCTGCACATATTTAAGGGCATTTGTGTGCATTTAATTCCTGTGCTCTTGACATAATTTGATGGTGTATTAAAAATTTGTTTTGTAAATATGATGAAGGTTGAAAAATGAATGGGCAATACTAGGTTACATCAAAAGGAAAAGGTTTGCCTCTTATATTCTTTGAGTAAAGGTTTTACAAATACCTACGAAATGTGTCTGATGTGTACTTATTAATTAATATTCCTTCTTGGTATTTTCACCATAACAGGTTGTGGTTTTTTTGTTTTTTTAAATAAGTTATTTTAAAAATCAAACTGGATGATAAGTGAAAGAAAATTACTGTTCTCATTATCAGTTGTTTCAAGTTGAAGGAGCTCATCAAACCAGAAAGGCAATCCATCTCTCTCCCTTTTTTAATCAAATAGATCAAATAACAAATTAATAAATCAAATAAATTAAATAACAAATTAAATAAATAATATAAATTTATATTAGATAACAAATAGGAAACAACAATCTAAGATGTTTCACTTTTATTAAAGCTTTTCTCCAGAGAATAAGATATGAAGGAAAAGAAATTCTGGTATTTTTACTTTTGTATTCAATTTTCATTGGTTAATCAGGTTTCACATAAGCAATCAGTAACATTTTTGGAAACATACTGAGGGCGATTTTAACTTTGACTTGTTGAACATTTGTTATGATAATTTGTTTGCTAGAAATCAATGAAAATCAAACACAAAAGTAAAAAATACCAGAATTTCTCACTTCTCCATTTCTCATTCTCTGATGAAGCCTTAATAAAAGTGAAACATGTTAAATTGATAAACATTTCTTATCTGTTCTTTATTTTATTCTGTGTGGTACATTTGAAAAGTTCCTGAAAAACCATACAATGGGTTGACCCAAGTTCTTTCAGTGAAATTTGGTAGATGAAACTATTTGAAGCCAGAAATGGCAAGTCCTTGTGACTCTGAGGGTTTTGAACATATTGGTCTTGTTCAGATTATGCTGGGTAACTAACTAAGATCTGCTCAGCAGAGTTGCATTATAAACCATAGGCAGGCTCTATAGTATATAATGTGCCTGAACAGGCGTCTGCAATGGGGATTAATTACCCCCACCAGCAGGCAGACAAGCATACTCAGATACAAGCAGCCAGAAATTAACCATATGTATATGCCTGAGAGAGAGAGAGACATATTTTCAAAACATTGAAGGCCCCTATTGTTTGCTTTAAAATTAAATATATAACACATAAATTTAGGAAGATTAAAGACAGGAAAGGGATTGCATTGTGGAGGGGATGTGCAGGATGTGGGAATGTAGCCTTGCCCACATTAGCCCACTTGATACAGATGCTTAGAAAGGTGTGAGAGCTAGTTGACTACTGTCTACCCCCAGTCACTGGGCAACCTGCAGCAGTATAATCAAACCTCCGAATCTTGATTTGGGCTTGAGTTAATGCTGTTATCAAATCAATATAGACAGATAGTCACATACTATTGTGTGTAACAGTCTATGTTGGTTTGTGATGTATTTTTATTTATATTGTATTCTGGTGGGGTGCCATTTAGTGTACAGTAAAGACTATTTAAGCGAAACCAAAATAGTGGTGGTGCCCATGAGATTATAGTCATTTATTTCCAGTAAATGGCAATTTTCTATTTTTCCCCAAAACATTTTCTAAAATCATCAGATCCCTGTCCAGCTCCAGTAAGTACCTGTTTCCTCCCGCTATCCTCTACCTTTATAAGAGTCAGATCAGGACAAAAATGGAGTATTGTTGCCATATTTAGGCAGGAGCTTCCCACACCTCACTTTCCAGTCATGATAAGTCTCTAAGTCCTTGTTGGAGAAAGAGTTATTTTTCCACCCTCCAAGCACTCTCTTACAGGCTGGGTGTGGTGAGTCTCTCACTGCTCTATTGCTATTTCCATGGAAAGTGATGAACTGTATTCTTTGGTTTCACCAGGTCTAACCTTCCCAGCTAGGACCTGCATACCCACTTACATAGTGGCTAAACACGCACATTCCCTTTGCGTTCCACTGGTGAGGAGTAAGTTCCACTCAAACAGCTTCTTCCTGTGAACCACTGCCCTATCAAACAGATTCTAAAGAGGATGTTTCCCAGATTACATAAAATCTTAACCTGTTGAAGTCTAAGGTTAACCATTATCTTCCCCTCCTATCCATATAAATTATCCCTTAATGTAACCCTCTATCTTGAGAGGTCCTCGGGCCTTGTACAGGCTGAATCTTACTAAAAAAAAATGCAGTAGTGAAAGTGTTAACCTACATTGAAGATATTGATACTAATAATATAGTCTTCTAGAGAGTCTAAATTTATTATAAACATTGTGCATTTGACACTGAGAAAAAATGCTTTTGCAACATCAGGGTCACATTGCTTATTCCAAAAGCAATGAGACAAGCTTTATGCAGAGGTTGCCAAATTTTTTTTTCTTTAATTAAGGAAAACAGATTTTCTCAGAGCATTTTAAAATGTCAGAAAATAACTATCAACTAGACAATCCACTTACAATTTGAAAACAATTTTTTTTAATCATATTCACCCCATGCAAGACAGTAAAGCCACTAAGACAGGTTACTGAGTGTGAAAGAATTAGAAAACAGAAAACATTATAAAAGAGTGGGAACAATAGAAGAATTATCAGGAGGACAGTACATTGAGACTTACATTGCATTTAACTTTCAGAAGATCAAAGTTGGCTAGAAAGCATGGAACCAGAAGAGAGTTCTACAAGTGAGAAGTGCAAGAACTTAACATAGAATTTGCATTTACATCTAACCAATTCAACGAAACTGATGAGACCTTGCTGCCAATCTAATACTGTTCATAAAGTTTAGGCACCATAGCAAAAAGTCAATCTGAACAATTACCATGTAAATATAGACAGGGAGCAGAGAAGCAACTCTAGAGAATAGATAATATATAGTGTATGAGTAAAGACGAATTTACAAAGTATCTTTTAGAGAGCAGGGTCTTTAAAAGAAAAACTACATATCATCCATAGCAAAGTCTTCTTAGTGCATTTAATACAATTTTAAATCTATTTGGGATCCCCTTTTGACTCAACGCCATAAGTAAAAATTATGAAAAGATTTTAAGAATTCATTTTCTGAAAATAACACATGATGCTCATGTTACAAAGTTTGAAATTTAAGCATTTTTTTATGATTTACTCTTTCTCATTATTTGCCCTGTTTGACCTTTAGCAGATTATTATTATTATTATCATTGGTGCTATTGATCTTCAAGATCTGATCAATCCTTTGCCCAAATCTGAAAATTACTTTTTGTTACTCTGCTTGGAGCAATCATAGCTGGTGCTGTATATTCTTCAAGGATAACTTGTGTTCATTTTAGCATTTCTTTCTATTTGTAATCATATTTGAATTGTCAACAATTTAGCTTGTGATGTTTAAAATATTGTACATGTTTGTTTAATTACTATAAATAAAAATGGTACACTCACACATTTTATATATATATATATATCTATATCTATATCTATATATCTATCTATATATATATATATATATATATATATATATATCTATATCTATATATATATATATATATATATATATATATATATATATGTCTATCTATATATATATATATATATATTAATATGAAAAAAGTTTTTTCACTTAACTGACCAGTATTTCCGTCATGCTGACTTTGGAGTTTTGTGGTCACATATGTGACTACTCTTCAGAGTGGAGTTAGGAATTCTATTAACACCCCCCCTGCTATCTCTGTCTCTGATATTGAGCACTCTCTGCCACAAAGCCTGCTTGCCTTAAATACCTCCTTATCAGCAAACCACAGAAAAATCAGCAATTTTGGTTTCAGAAACAGTCTGAAACAAATACACACATTTTATTCATATATATATATATATATATATATATATATATATATAATATATCAAATCTGTAAGTGGAAAGGATAAGGAATATTCCTGAGAGAGCCACTCATCTCTTCAATAATATAAATCCCCAGAAAATAGATTTTCTTGGTCAAGTATCTAGACTTCACTTCCTGTGATTTTTTTTTGTTTTAAATATTTTTAATATATTGTCTGGATAAATTTAAACCATTTTGTAATTTTGGTCTGATGAGACATTAAAATCCTGGTGAAATAAATTAATTTATTACCAAATTTTCAATGATGTGTTAAGTTTTTCCTTTTATATATATATATAAATAAATATTTTATATAGTATATACACATTAATAGATATAGCCATTTTTAAATTGCATAAATATCTGTCTATCATCCTGTCCATTTGAAATTATATTGGATAAGAAAGTAAGGTGTTTTTTGTTTTTAGTATATCTCACACAGATAAAAATATAGGAAAAAAGAATTTGAAAATGCAACTGTAGTCTTTAGGATTATTTAGATTAACTTTACTGGTTCCACAGTTCTAGAATTCTTAAAATGTAAGAGACATATCATGCCATAGCAACACTTCTCTTCACCAATATAAACATTTTCAATTTTTAGAACTGTAAAACTGGTAATGTTAATCTAAATGTTCTTAATAACTCCACTTGCATTTTCAACTTCTTTATATATATATATATATATATATATATATATATATATATATATATATAGTGGATGTCAACTCATAAAGCAAGTATAACCATCACTGACTTGCTTAGCCCATCATTTAACCCCCCCCTCTCCCACAACACACACTGCATTCATCAGTTGAGTGATCAAAGTCTCTTTCCACCACCCAGAGGTGATTTGATATGCCACATATGTAACAAAAAATGCAGATTGATGGCTGGCTTAATGAGCCCCTGTCGTTCACACAACCAAGATTGTCTGTCTGTGTGTGTGTGTGTGTGTGTGTATATATATATATATATATATATACAAGAAATGCAGATCGATGTGACAAGAAATGCAGATTGATGACTGGCTTAATGAGCCCTTATCATTCACACAACCAAGATATTACACATGTGCACACACACTAACGTTTCACCCTCTCACAATCTTCAGGCAACTAGAATACATTCCATTGTCTGAAGCTTTCAAGAGTATAAAAATTAAGTAGTGACTTGAGCTGTGCCTCAATTTAGGTTAACTGAAGAATTCTTTTTGCTCAATCTGGATAGCCTAAGCAATGAGCACTGTTATTTACTGCCTAGGTAGGTGTTTACCTTTTGACGTTTTCTTTGTTTGGGATATTTTTGTCTTGTCTAAGGTATTGTTTGTTGTTTTTTTCTTTTTTTAGGTCTTTTGGTAGATAGCCTATTAGTTACACAAACATTTTATATAAAAACAAATACTTACAGAAAGTGCTCATTAATCATACCAATGCATACCAATGGTGTCAGGGTTACCAAATATTCTGGCAACTCTAAATGCTATACAACAGTGCTTTCTTAACACTTTGGTAAGCACAATATATGCCAACTTTCTCAATCCTTAATAGGTATCAGAAGGATACCAATTCCAGAGGTAGATATCATGTACCCTCCCTTCCAGACATGGTTGCCATACCTGATTTCTCTACCCCATCATTTTTTCCTTGAATCTGACCCTAAAAAGATTACTGGTTTCTCTATTAGATGCATAAGATGTTGTATATGCAGTTTTTAGTCAGACACTTGTGATTAACTCTAACAAAAAGATTGTTAAAAGAGTTCTATTTACTGTTACCATTTACCTTGAAAGAATGTTTTATCATTATGAAATATGTTTGATGAGAACTGAAGTAGGTACCATCCAAAAAGTTAACAGTGAATATTGGAAGAAGGGCAGGGTGCACTCACCTGAATAGTGTTTGGTGTGTGCATGTATGCGATTGTAGGATGTAGAATGAACAAAAGTGAAGATGAAGTCAGAGAAATATTTAACAATGTATTTTGCCCATTATAGTCGCCATACCACAGGCCGGAATGAATGACAAACCTGTGTGTGGGCATGGGTTTGTCTGTTATTTCATTTTGAGAATACTTACTATGAGAAATGGATAGTTGAAAAGCACTTACACTTTGTCATTATATGATGAAATATAGTTTTAAGGTATGCTATATTTATTTATATTAAGTGCTCAATATCAGGGATAGAGCATATATAAATATAAAAGTGGACATTGAAGTCAACACCCAGAAGTGACAATCTGTTTCATGCAAAACAATCATCAGTCTATATATATATATATATATATATATATATATATATATATATATATATATATATATATATTGTATTGGGGCAGCAGATCATTATTCAAACAGATATTGTTAAATATAACAGACAACTAATATCTATTATGTTTGATCATGAGTCATTTTAAGCTTTGTATGGTTGCTTTAATTTTGAGGGAAAATAAAGACAAAAACTGTCCAACATTTGGATATTTTTTTATTATGCTGTTCATTGATCTAAGCTTTTGCCTCACATGAACCATCTTCAAAGTGGTTATGCGGACATTCAAACAAAGATATGCACCATCAAAGATGAAATTCTGTTATGCTGATATAGAAGATTGCTATGCGATTATATATATATATATATATATATATATATATATATATATATATATATATACAGTTCAAAAGTTTAAGGCCACCCCTGCTAATTTTTAAAATTGGCCCCCAAAAGTAGTTGTTTTGTATTTTATATAAGAGAAAACTATTACACATGATTAAAAAAAAATGTGACATGTTTTTTTTTATTAGAAATTTTACTATGAAAAAAGAAAAGCATTTTATAATTTGCTGTCATCAAAATATCCTCCTTTAGCCTTGATTACTGCAGCACAAATTTTTTCTTTTCTCTTCTATATTTCATTTTCTGATGAAGCTTAAATAAAAGTGAAATGTTACATTTAAAAATGTTTCCTATTTATTTCTTATCCTATTATTCTGTTGGATTCTAATATATATTAGTGGATATTGAGGTGAACACTTAACAGCAAAAGTCTGTTTCATGCTTAAATGTAATCTTCTGGTCTGAAGATTGTGTTTAAGCCTGAAAGAGACTGCCAACAGTTGCTGTTGGCATCAATGGCTACTTTTATATTTGCATTAGCTCTATCCCTGATATTAAGCACTTTAACCCATAAATACCATAAAATTATAACTTTATCATATATATATATATATATATATATATATATATATATATATATATATATATATATATATATATATATATTGGGTGCATGGCTGAGTGGTTAGAGCATTCACTTTTTGACTATGAAACCTGAGTTCAAATCTTACCATGGTCGATTTGTCAGGATGTCATCGTACTGGATCGAGGTTAACCCCAGTGTGCGGCACCTTTGGAAAATGCCTGGAAACCATACCACGGGTTGACCCAAGCCTTGTGTGTGAAATTGGGTAGATGGAACTCTTGAGTGGGGGTGTCAATAGCTGTGCTAGCATGACACCACAAGTCATCATGGTTGAAGGCTTGAGCATGTTGGTCTTGTTCAAATTGTTGATCACGCTAGATAACACTCTCTCCCAGAAATTGTATCTAAGGTGTGCTCAGCATAGTTGATGTATAAACCACAGGTGGGCTTTGTGGATGTTGAATAAACACAAATGCACCTGAGCAAGCATCTGCAATAGGGATTGGCCAGCTGCCCTAGTAGACAGGTAGCCTTGAATATGAGTGGTCAGCTATAGATTATTATAGTATTATTAATATATATATATATATATATATGTATATATAATAATAATGGACTCTCCCATTGGTTTTGACATATGAGGATCTGCCAGCTTATTGATTCAGTTATGAAAGTTTATGCGCTAATCTTAAGTGGCATTTAAGACCCGCTAGTGATTTACAAAGGAGGCCACATATGGAGTAAGTGTGAGGATTGTGAGATGAGATCACTGTTAGATTGGTTGACCTTTTAGATATTGCTCTCGTTTCTTGAAGATGATTCAGACAAGCAGATTGAAAATTGATGAGTCCACTAAAACACGTTGATCTCCATTCTACCTGCTCCAAAGCTAAGCGCTCAAGGGTGTTATGTGGTATATTAACTGCTGATATATACACACACACACACATATATATATATATATATATATATATATATATATATATATATATATATATATATATAAAATAAAAACATATATATATATATATATAAAATAAAAACATATATATATATATATATATATATATATATATAAAATAAAAACATATATATATATATATATATATAAAATAAAAACATATATATATATATATATATATAAAATAAAAACATATATATATATATATATATAAAATAAAAACATATATATATATATATATATATAAAATAAAAACATATATATATATATATATATATATATATATATATATAAATTAAAATAAAAACATATATATATATATATATATATATAAAATAAAAACATATATATATATATATATATATATATAAAATTAAAATAAAAACATATATATATATATATATAGCATTATTAATACCTTATTTTTAATTTTATTTACAGGCCCTTTAAGAAGCTTCTTAAATATAAAATAATTTTTCTGATTAACCTACCCCTCACTTTAATGCTGTTTCAAACAACTAAACATATCATATTTGTCTACAACCATGATACATTTGTTGCTGGCATATTTTCTGAAATCGTCAATGATGACATGTCTATGTTCTGGTTTATTGTGACATGAAAAAATAACTCACGCACATCCACCCTCTGAACTTACTTTTCTATTTAGCATAGATCTAACATTTAATTGAAATTTCCTAAAAAATCATTTAATCACCAGTTACTTACTATTGCCTGAAGAAGTACAATCAAAGTATTGAAACATGAAAGCTTTTGTGTATTTTTGTGTAGTGTTTTCAATGTGTTTTTATTATAATCTCTTATAATAAAAATAATAATAATGATAATATATATATATGTATATATATCACCTGAGTTAAGTAATCCATTAAAAAAAAGTTCATTTGGTTAAATTTTGGGAAATGTTTCAAACCAAAAAATAGGAGGTGCTGAAAAATGCTCAACTCTGCCTATATTCCAAAAATCAATAATCAAGCATTAGAAATTTTGAAAGAAAATTTTTTAATATGACCTAAGAAAAAAAAAAGAAGTGTTTTTATCAGAAGCTAGTGAAAAAAAAATAGAGAAATAAAACAAATTCTAAGTGAATTTTTTTGCAGTTAGCAGGTTGAAATACTTGATCATAAATATTTCCTTGAATGATGATTGGGTACAATTTTCAATCAAAACACCTATTCTTTTAAAGCTATGCCATTTGCCCAAAGTTTTAATTTTTATTTTAAAGTCAACCATAAACAAGTTTAGGGTAAGAGAAACACCTGAATCAAAATGTTTATTCTTTTAATTAAAAAAAATAAAAGAAGTCTTTAAAATTCACCCTTACACATTTTCTTATATTCCTGTTGATTAAGCACTCCAGGTCACAAATATAAAAAAGTTTCACTTTTGCTATGTAACCTAATTGTAAGTTGATCCTCTGGTAAAAGCCACAGAATATGTGTTCATAACACATGATATACATGAAACCAAGTTTATGAGTAATAATATGCTTTAAATTCATATTTTGCAATTGTCTTGAAATTAAGCAACTTTCTTTTTGTATGCAAGTTATTTTAATATGTTAGTGTTATTTAAGTGTTATTTTAACCCAACACAGGAGAAAATTAAGAATATTCTTTAAATAATATTAACTTTTTATATTTTTTTAACTTGAAAATATTAATACTAACAAAAAGGACATATTAAAATTGTATACAAGAAAAAAAAAACAGAAGTGAATCAAAGCAAAAAGAGAAAACAAAAAAAAAAAAACAGGTAAATAACAAAAAAGAGGCTAACAGGTTTTTGATCATCACACTTTGGATTATATTAAGGCCCAGCAGCCATGCCTTCTGCTTACAGAGGGAAGGTTTCCTATACCAAATGCATTGTTTCTAATATCCTCAAATGGTAATTGGAGTGTGCTCTGTGCATTATTTTAAAGAAATCCCAAAGTGTGAAAAATCTTGCTATTTTCCTGCTAATGCACAACAGGTGCTTTTGTCTCAACCTATGTTGGGATCTGTTTGTAAGGACATTCTGCCCACACATTGTATCATCTCAGTTATTTACAATTATATATACCAGTGTGAAACTGACTATATCGCTAGAACTAATCAAAGCTTGGAGACTAGAATAGATAAGCACATAGCAGCAAAGATCCATCATGGGAAATGTGATAATTTGCATAAGCTTGTTAATACCTCAAGTTCAGCAAATTTTGAACACTTATCAGAATCACCTCAAGCAAGGCAGTAATGCTATTAAAACACAAGGTGGTTACAGGGTGTGGCAGAATTAGGAACAGAAACAATAATGTTGCATTTATATTTTTGCAGATTAAAGTTGGCTGAAAAGCATGGAACTAGATAGGAATTCCACAAGTGAGAAGTGTGAGGGAAAAAACTATGAGCATAGAATTTACAGCTACATCTAACCAGCTCAAATGTAAATTGATGAAATCTCAATGCCAGTCTGATACTGCATTTAAAATAAAAAAAAACTCTAGGTGCTGTAGCAAAAATTTTATTCGAGCAATTACCATGAAAATATTTATAGAAAAGACAGAGAGGTAACCTTATGGTGTTTGGAAAGTGGCTGAACCTAAGCTGCCAGACAAGGACCAATAATATTGCAGATTCTTTAAATTTTTTGAAGGAGGTCATGGATGTGGTATATAGAAAAGAAGGGAGGGATCAAGTTACAATGAATTTACATAGCATATTGGAACCACCGTATTTTTGATAAAATTAAAAAAAATATATATATATATTCATGATATGAAGTGCTTCATTGTTAGTAATATGAAGAAAAGAAAATTTTAAATTGATTATTTCTTGGAGAATTTTCTTTCAACAGAAATGCCAAAAAATTCAAAGAAAAAATGCTGGAAATCTTTTTTTTACCAACTAATTAACATCGATTCATTTGAACATATCCCCCCCCCCCGATAAATGAATACCTAATCAAATTCAAATGATTAAACACTGGAATTAAATAGCAACAAACCATTTTTATGGATATAATAGCAAACAAGATCTGATATTTTGATTGGATGAATGAATGGAATAGTGTTTCAGTTACACATACTATATTTTCAGTTGTGAAAAGCCAACAAAAATTCAATAGAAAATGGAAAAGTAAGACATGGTTACTAAACATAAGTAACCAATAAGAATTTATCACAGTTAAACATGTGAGCATGTATTAATATTTGAACTAAACTATTTTGCTAATCACATGACTGAAATAATCAATCAATAACTATTATTAAATTCTGTCCAGAAAAGTCAAAGAAAAATCCTATAGTCATGATAAACATTGAAATATCTATTGAAACTGAAATAGCCAATCAAAATCAAGTATTGCAGTCAGGTGATCATAATTGCTTACATTTTATTATTGTAGTTCAATTAAGCAGTCAATTTTTTTTAAAGATTGCATTTTTGTAAAAAATAAAAAAAATAATAAAACAAAAACAACTGCTTTGTTGAAAAATAAATCACCATTTTTTCCATTTTGAGGTGCTGGATAAAAACGTGTAAAAGACAAATGCTGTTTATTGATCTGACCATACAATTTGATAATTGAAATTAATTTTTTTTGGAGTGGGTGGGTGGGTTGGAGCATTTGTATTAATATTCATTTACAAATGTAGAAGAATAAAAACACAAATCAGTGTCTTTTTTTTTCAATTATTAAATTTCAGATGGTGAAATTTTTTGTGTTCACCATTTTTGACTTGCTGAGACTGAAATATTTGAGCAATAAATCCTTACTTTATGTCAATGCTATTTTTTTTTCTTCAAGCTTAGATTATGTTTCATCATTTAGACTGTAAAATAAAGTAAAATAAATTTTATGCTGTAATCTTAGATGCCTTATTCTTTTCATTATTCCAAATATTCAATGATTAAAAATAAATTGTAATATTTTGGGAAGTAGGTCAGACAAAGACGTTTTCATCATCATGCCATTGAGACAAAAATTACAAACAGGATTAATGGTTAATAAATTATTGCATTTTCCTCATATTTTGGTAAGTAACAATTTCTTTTTTTTTTCTTTTTTTAACCAAGTTTATCACAACAAAGGCAGTAAAGCCACTAAGACACTAAGGGTTAATGGGTGTGGAAAACTGAACCATTACTAAGGAGCAAGAACAAAAGAATAATAATCAGCTTGGTGGGAGAATTTTAGTCAAATGATAACATTGACTATGCATCAGAGAGAACTGAGTTACAATGGTCTCAGTGACACTTGTAGAGTAACCTCACACACATTTTATATATATATATATATATAATGTTTGTATGTGTGTGTGTGTTTTGGCAGCAATAATTCTTTCGAACATGTTTAGTTCAATAATATCAGAAAGTTCTGTTTATCATGTTTTTTCTAAAATTTTTCACATTTCCGAATTAGTTGTTTGATATTATATGTTTACCAAAATTCATATTTTATTTTTATTTTATATTATTCCCCAACTGCATGTACTTTTGAATGTTGCTACATTCTGGTGTTTTTCTGGTATCTGTATTGCTACATTCGGGTGCCTGTGTTGCTGCATTCTGATGTTTTCACATTAGCTGGAATCAATTTCAAGTCACTTAAGGTCATTTAAACAGTCAAACTGATATTTATATATGTAGTTTTTCTTTTTGTTTAAACTTTTCAATATATGATCCCTTATAGAGATATATAGGTAATATAAAAAATAAAAACAAACCTTACATATATAAGTGTGATCTATATTAAATATTTTTAAAAGAGCTTTTTAACATATTTAAAAAATTTTTTTTAGTTACTTATTTACAGTTTGTTTCATACAATTTTTCAAAATGATCATTTGTTTATCTTGTAAACAACGAAATTTTAATCTATGTAATTAGATTGAAAGTAATAAACAAAAGGAATGCAATTATTCTAAACTGTAGTCAGGCAGACACATTCGTTTTTTAAAAATTATTGATCACAAGAGAATCTAAAACAAACAAATACCCATTTTGAAAAATTGCTATGCATGAAACAGGTTGTAAATATTAACAAAATAAAAAAAAATTATGTTTTTAAATTTAAAGTTTTCTTTTTGTCTTTCTTCATATTGACCTTTATATATGTATATTTTAGTTCTTTCCAAAATTTATATATATATATACCCAAGTATATAATTCGTGTATACGGAATGAATTCCAATAACCAACAATTACTATTCTTAAAAGAGTGCTCAATACAGAGTAGAGCAGATATAATTATTTATTTAAAAAATTATAACATAAATATGTTCTAAAATCACTACAAAAATAGCCATTTTGTTTCAACACCCCCGGTGTCTTATCAAGTGATGATGTTGAATGTAAAATAAAAGGTTTTAAAAGTTTCAAATTAATTAACGATCTTTCGCAAGGGGAAAACGTTGTTGGGGAAAACGTTATTACAAAAGCTAGAATAACCAATCAAAATACAAGTATAGGAAAATTCAAAAAGCTTGACAACGATGTTATAACAGCTATTCAGATCTTTAAAATACGAGTAATATTAAAAAAAAGAATTTATTGTAACCAATAATTATTAAATTATATGATAAAATTTGATATTAAAAGTAAAAATTACCAATTTAAAAATCCAAATTTAATCACTATTAAGTTTAAAATTATAAAATTACTGAGGAGTAAAGAAGAAATGCATATGTTATTCAATTTATTTCTTCATTGAAATTACGTTAGAATAGACGCTTATCTGTCATCCGGTACTCTGAGAATATGTATACATTTTAATCCCAAGTGTGTGAATGGAGTCCTAACCTCACGTGTAAAACAACACAAACACAATCAGATTGTAATACATAAGCACCCAGACATATTTAGATATATATATACACACAAAAAATAACGAGACAGGGAACATCTCCACGACCCTTTATAAAAAAAACACATGCATACATACACAATTAAAAGTGAATGCACTTTCCATACACATAGACACCGTTAAATACATGTACACACATCCACATATATTGACCTACAATCAGATACCACGACCAATAAATATTTAAGACTGAAAGTGTCACTAAACAAATGCTAACCACTTATTAAAACATAATTTAAGCGAGCAAATATACAAAGATAAAAATGTTTAAAAATAATATTATTTAATATATTAAAAAACGAAAATTCCAAACCCACAAATATCTATAAAAACATATATTTTAATCATATAAGTTGATATATTAGGTGAAAGAAAATAAGATAAAAAGAACTACCTACAGTAATAAGTGTACAGTCACACGTATATACACAGAGATATGTCTACATAGATCCACACACACAAGTACATATACATATATATACACATAAACATATACATATATATACATATACACATACATATATATATATATATACATACATATACATACACACACACACACACACATATATATATATATATATATATACACACACACGCATACACTTACGCATATACACATACAGAAGCAAGTATAAATATATCAACCCGCACAGCGTCGTAAAAAAAAAAATAACCCCGCCAGATATAAATATATATACATACCTGCACATAAATATAAATACACATATACACACACATACATACATGCACATATATACATATTTAGACATACATATACATGCATACACATGCGCATAAAACCAAGTACACAAACATATATATATATATATATATATCAACACATATAAAAATATACGCATACACATAAAAGAAAAAGAAAAAACATACAAACGTAAATTCACCTCTATAGACATACACACACACACACACACACATCCATATATACATACATACACACACACACACATATATATATATATATATATATATATATATATATATACACACACACACAGCTACACATATGTATATATATAGACATATATACACGCACACACACATCCATATATACATACACACACACATACACACACACACACACACACACACACACACATATATATATATATATATATATATACACACACACACACACAGCTACACATATGTATATACATACATACACACATAAAAATGGGAATATACATACATTCTAACAACATTATATTATTAACAATAAAAGTAAAAGTTCATAATAATTTTATAAAAAGTAACCACACGCAGTTGTTGATTAAGTCTATAAGCCATTAAAAAATCCCTATCATACAAGAGTAGATTTTAGTTAGTATCGATGGTATGTTTCAAGACACTGTATATATATATATATATATATATATATATATATATATATATATATATATATATATGTATATATATATACACTACAACTTCCGAACATATATCCACATATACAAATATATATATCCTTGCGAAGGATCGTTAATTAATTTGAAACTTTTAAAACCATTTATTTTACACTCAACATCATCACTTGATAGGACACTGGAGGTGTTGAAACAAAATGGTTATTTTTGTAGTGATTTTATAACATATTCATTATTGAAATCAAAATACGTTACGGCTAGAGCAATTGTTTAAAGAAAAGAGGCGTAAGGTGTTAATAATTTGTATCAATATCTCAGTTACATTCACAGATGTCAAGTCAGGGTAAGGTTGGGGTGTCTAAATTTAAAGCGGAAGATGACATCGTCTAATCTGCTTAAGCGTCTATGGAGATTTATTTCTTCTTTTATTTTATTTTTTTCTGAAAGGGTTTTGTGTATATAAAAACTGTCGTAAATCGCTAACATTTGTTTTTTGACGACTTCATAAAGGGTTATCTTTTTTTGTAGGGCATTTAATCTATTTATTAGGACTATGGAATTTAAAAATTTATTTTATTGTTTGTTTATGCTAATTATTCAATGCAAAAAATTGATGATGTCGGCAAAAAACCGTTAACTCCTGTCTATTGTTTAACAGATTTTTATTATTTAGAAACTTAATAATGTGTAGTTTTTCATGTAGGCATAAAGGGCAGAATCATATTTTAAATAAATAATTATATTATATTTATGCTCTACTTTTGTATCGAGCACAATTTAAAAAATAATAATAACAAAAATACTAAAGAACTTTGGATTATTTACCTAGCGAGTTCTTTCCTATTTTCTCTATATTTTTCCACATATATATACATATATATATATATATGAGAATATATATATATATATATATATATATATATATATATATATATATGTCTGTGTGTGTGTATATGTATATGTGTATGTATGTATATATGCACGTGCTTGTGCGCGTATATATGTCTATATAGGTGAATTTACGTACACTTATTTCTGTAGTTCTTTTTATCTTATTTTCTTTCACCTAATATATAATATATCAACTTATATGATTAAAATATATGTTTTTATAGATATTTGTGGGTTTGGAATTTTCGTTTTTTAATATTTTAAATAATATTATTTTTAACCATTTTTATCTTTGTATATTTGCTCGCTTAAGTTATTGTTTTAATAAGTGGTTAGCATTTGTTTAGTGACACTTTCAGTCTTAAATATTTATTGGTTGTGGTATCTGATTGTCTAGGTCAATATATGTGGATGTGTGTTCATGTATTTATCGTTGTCTATGTGTATGGAAAGTGCATTCACTTTTAATTGTGTATGTATGCATGTGTTTTTTTTTATAAAGGGTCGTGGAGATGTTCCCTGTCTTGTTAATTTTTGTGTGTATATATATATCTAAATATGTCTGGGTGCTTATGTATTATAATCTGATTGTGTTTGTGTTGTTTTACGCGTGAGGTTAGGACCCCATTCACACACTTGGGATTAAAGTGTATACATATTGTCAGAGAACCGGATGACAGATAAGCGTCTATTCTAACGTAATTTCAATGAAGAAATAAATTGAATAACATATGCATTTCTTCTTTACTCCTCAGTAATTTTATAATTTTAAACTTAATAGTGATTAAATTTGGATTTTTAAATTGGTAATTTTTACTTTTAATATCAAATTTTATCATATAATTTAATAATTATTGGTTACAATAAATTCTTTTTTTTAATATTACTCGTATTTTAAAGATCTGAATAGCTATTATAACATCGTTGTCAAGCTTTTTGAATTTTCCTATACTTGTATTTTGATTGGTTATTCTAGCTTTTGTAATAACGTTTTCCCCAACAACGTTTTCCCCTTGCGAAAGATCGTTAATTAATTTGAAACTTTTAAAACCTTTTATTTTACATTCAACATCATCACTTGATAAGACACCGGGGGTGTTGAAACAAAATGGCTATTTTTGTAGTGATTTTATTTATCTTATAATTTTTTAAATAAATAATATATATATATATATGCTAAAGTTTGTAAACACTACAAAGTAGAATGAATATCATTAATTCTTTCACCATCTGATGATTGTGTGACTGTAACATTAAGTTTACATCCACATGAAACGTCTAGTTGCAGATAACAGTAAAAAGTTAAGTACTGTTTATACACACACACACACACACACACACACATATATATATATATATATTCAAACAGCTTTGGTTGAATAATTTAGACATATGTCATTTAGTTTTTATTGTGATCCTTTAATAATTTTTTGGTAGACTTAGAAAATTGAAAAGTACAAAGTTCTTAAATGCTTATGAGAAAAAAAAATTATACACATATAAGCAAAAAGAAAAAAGTTACTGACATTATACTGGAAAAAAAAAGATAAAACAATCATGTGACTTTGAAATCTGAAATCTCAAACACTGCATAAGCAGTAAAACAACGAGCAGTTGCAGTGTTTTAAATTCACAGAAACACATATACATACTCACAGACAACTTAACCTGAAGTTGGTCTCAGATGAGATTGGAAGTACTTGGGTAAATAAAGTATTCGAAAAAAAAATTTCTCTTTTTCTTAGCCTACCAAAAATTAATCTGTTAACTTGAAAGGATCACAAGTAAACTGACTGACATGATATGACTAAATTATTTAACCAAACCTGTTTGAAAAAAATATGCTGACTAAATATATGCAATATATAAATATATATGTGTGTGTCTGATAGAAATTTTTTTTTAGGGGGATTTGAATAATATTAAAGTAATTCATCAAGTCTAGAAGAATCCTCAAAGCACTGGACAGCAATTTCATCCTGTTTTGAGATTCATCAGCAGTGCACAGTCACTACTGAGAATTGAATTCGGACCATTACTCTACAATGCAAGAGTCATTCCCACTAGACCAACAGGCCTCGGTGACAAAGACGTAACTAACTAGACTCAATATAGCACTGCTACTCTCTAAATTCC
This sequence comes from Acanthosepion lycidas, assembly GCA_963932145.1. Classification (NCBI taxonomy): domain Eukaryota; kingdom Metazoa; phylum Mollusca; class Cephalopoda; order Sepiida; family Sepiidae; genus Acanthosepion; species Acanthosepion lycidas. The sequence goes on along the minus strand of OZ010604.1, from coordinate 31,026,838 downwards.
ATGGTGTAACTCATCCAAGTATTTTAACCCAATGGATTGTGCCCCCAAGAGCCATCATATATATATCTAATGAAACGTGCATATATATATATATATATATATATATATATATATATATATGATGGGAAGAGAACAAATACAATAAATATGTGATATTAATGAGGACACACCAACACAAATGATTGCAGAGAAGTTCTTAAAAATGACCAAATATTTTGGGGGTGGTTGGGGGTGTGTGTAAAGGCTGAGAACTTGCATGCATATGTAAATTGTGCTGGGGCATATTTAGCAAGTGAGGCAAAAACCTCACCCTTAACCTACATATATAGCGAGTATTGCACTCACCTTTAATGCCACTGACAATTGTGGGCATGCAATGACGCGGTAGGATTTCCTCTTTTGAAAGTGAGAAAAGTGTGAGAATTAAAAAAAGTAAATCTATATATGGCCCAGTAGATAAAAATGTTGATTTGTGAATTTGGTGACACAGTGGTTGTGAGTTCAATCCCTGGGTTAGGCACTCATTGAAATGGGTAAGCAATAACTGAACAATAATAGATAAAATAAGAAGTTAAGATATCCCAAGACATGAGCAGTGGAATGAGAACCTTCTGCCCCATAGATTAAATAAATGGTTCACTTCAGAATTCCTTGTAGGTTAACCAGATTGATATACACCTGAGGAAGGCTGGAGAGTACAATGGCTGAACTTTTGTGATAACAACAACAACAAAGATGAAGACAATAGTCTGAGTACAATTAGTGTAAATAATAATGACTCCTTATCCTATAAGTTTAGAGAATATATATATATATATATATATATATATATATATATATATATATATATATATATATATATATATATAATTGGGTAGTAAGAACAGACAGAGAGTGTCTGATACATTGTAACATATTTTTGTTAAATTGACAGATTAATTCCTGTATATTTGGATGACAGCTAAGTAAATATTTTTAGTTTTCAACAGACCTCAGTGTATATCAAGAATCAAAATTCTCATTATATATATATTATGAAATGAACAAAGTCCGACAATTATTTAAGACATTTTTTATGTTTATACGTTCTTTTTATAGATACAAATAATTAAGTAAATACTTTGTTTATAATAAACAGTATTAACATTTACCGACCTGAATGTCCGAGAAATTTTCACAGAAAATATACGTCCTCCGACAGGAATCGAACCTGTCTCCTATACGGAACCGTCATATAACCTGATGTGCTTTTACCGATTGGGCCACAGAGGAGCGTTCGGTTAGCAAGGTTGATTTTACTGTTTTTAAACACAATTGACCATGATTTTCTCTCATTCATTCATATCTTCTCAATGCGTATCCAAATGAAAACAAATGACGTCATATATTAGGTTGGTGCAAAAATAATGACGTAATAAAGTCGTTTTTTGACGTTAAAAATACATCAAAAAACGACATTATTACGTCATTATTTTTGCACCAACCTAATGTTATGAAATGCACAAAGCCCGACAATTATTTAAGACATTTTTTATGTTCATAAATTCTTTTTATTCATACAAATATTTAAGTAAATGCTCTGTTTATAATAAACAGTATTAACGACATTTTCCGGCCTGAATGTCCGAGAAATTTTCATAGAAAATATGCGTCCTCCGAAAATTTCTCGGACATTGCTAACCGAACGCTCGCCTGTGGCCCAATCGGTTAAGGTACGTCAGGCTATATGACGGTTCCGTATAGGAGACAGGTTCGATTCCTGTCGGAGGACGTATATTTGTATCTATAAAAAGAGCATATAAACATAAAAAATGTCTTAAATATATATGTATATATCTATATATATCCTACACCGACAGTACAACTATACTTATATTTATTCATTTGATTGTGTGTGTGTATATATATATATATATATATATATATATATATATATATATATTCTGAAGTTATTATGCAAATCAAATAAGCTTCAGTAACTCAAAAAGTTCTGAACCAATATTTGTCACATTTAAACACCTTCCTTTCCCTCCTTAGTAAAATATGTAACTAGATTTTCTGCCATTTTTAGTGGTTAGTTTTCAAGATATTTGGAATTTACGAAAAGGGACTGATTGAAGTTATTATATAGATTAAACTAATATTAGCTGAAGTCCTCTGAAGTCTAATAAAACTATTTTTTCTTTTTGTTCATAATATATGTTGAAACATGGGTAAAAATGAAGGATCAACTGCTGTAAAAACAGAAAATAACAAAGTTATTGAGTGAGGGAATGTCCGCATTGGAGATATCAAAGGAGTTTTGCAGAGATCGCCGAATGATAAAGAAGGCTGTTGAAAATATAAAATTTGAGAACTTGAAACAAAGAATGTGCTTCCTCGGGATGAATGTAAACCAAAGTGATTTATAGCGAAACAATCACTTTTGATGAGCACCCAGCTGAAAAACCTGGAATTTGAGGGAGTTAAGAAGAACAAAAGGTGTAGAATATATTGTGAATTGAGACCTGTAAAAATCTAGGCAACCTCCTCTCATTAAAGCAAATATTTTAAAACTTCAAAATTGAGCCAAAAAAATAAATGAAAATTGACTTTTCTAAAGTAATTTTCACGGACAAATCTCGAGTGACATGTGATGGACAGGGTAAAGGATGGATTTTATTCAATTTAGATGTGCCTGTGACTAAAAGAAGGCAACAAGGAGCGGCGGTAATACTTTGATATATCCAAAGTCTATGAAACAGTTAAACTGAACAGTGCTAACTATTGGAATTTGATGAACAAGACTTTCTTTGCATCTTACAAGTCCGAATCTTGCAGTTTCAAAGTGAAGTGTGTATTTACCTGTGAATTCTTGGAGCATAAAAGATTTACAGGAGAGAAGACAACCATCAAATAATGATCTGAATCCAATTGAAAATCTATGGCCAATTGTGAAGATGAAATTATATGAATGTGTCAGTCAATATAACAGCAAAGGGAAGCTATGGGAAGCACCATGTCACAAATTGAAACTGCTGAAATAATTTAAAATTAAATTTGAGCTCATATTGGTATAGTAAGCTGAAGGGTGCACATCCTGTGCATGCCTCACCAAAATATTACCATGGCCCACCGGTGGGGCATGCGCCCCACGTTGGGAATCATTGGGCTATATGGTTGATGTGTACCTTTTCTTTGGTTCAGTGTGATGTCTAGGAAAGCTACTTTTTAAATTTGTTTTTATGTTTATATCAAATCCTATATTTTAAATCTAATATAAATATTTCTGATTATTTCTCTGCTTTTGTCTTTTATTGTTTTCTCTCTCTAAAGTTTTCTGTTTTGATGTCGCGGTCATAACACTTAACTCGACAGAGTCAGACATGAAAATACTCAGCTAGACAAGTCACTGCAATGGTATTATCTTCTCTTTCTTTCTAGACAATTACCCAGGACTACTTATCATGAATGGATCAGTCTCTTCATGATAGTAAGAATTGGAATTAGCTCTTATCCGAACATTTTCTTCCCTCATATTATTGCACACTAAGTAACCCCTTGCATCTTAATGGCGTTATTGCCTTGCTTGGGGAAAATGATGAAAAAAAAATGAAATTAAATTGACTAAAAAATGATCGCTTTCTGTATCATTGCATGCACACATTTAAAGAAAGACTCAAAATATTTTTTCATGCTAATGTTCACTCATTACAAGGCAATAGAAGGTTATTACTAAAATGTTTTTGCTGATTGATATGAATTAAAGGAAGTGGTAAGAAGTGAAGATTACGAGGATAAAGAGAATAGATAACGATTCAACCTAGATTTCAAGATATAAGATTGTAACACTTAGGGAAGGAAGTACCCATGTAGGAGTATTCTACAAGATATCAGTTATTGAATAAAAGCCACAATTGAAATTATTTCTTTATATTTAGAATATGGGGGTTGAGGCCGATTCGACACTGGAACGTAGTAAGGTGTGGCTGAATTGTAAATGACTGAAATGGTGGAACTCAGGAATGCCATGGAAAATGGTGATAGGCTAGCAAGGTTGCATCTGTGAGAAATGCATTTTGGATAATAAGCATTCCTTCATAGGACAGTGTAAATGATTTTGAACTCATGACTGGAAAGTAAAGATTGTAAAGCTCCAGCCCAGATATGGCAGCAATACTCTTACGGGAATAGGTGGGTTTGCCTATTGTCTGGTTCTTGTTTCTCCTCAATTTTTGGAGCAGGGGCGGAGACTTGTCCATTGCTTCCGGTTTAATCTTAAACTTTCCGGTTTCTGTTAAAGTTTACTTAAACTCTTTACTCCTAACATTTGCACCTGAACTCTGAAATCTTATTCATTAATCATTTTATTTTTTCTCTCCTCTATCAATAGGAGTAGATAGGTTCGTTTATCGTATATCGCATTATTCACACTTCTCCACAGTCTTTTGAACAAGAGCAGAAGTTTATTCTTTGATTCTTGTTTCGGATTGGGTCTCTGGTTCCTTCTAAAGTTTACTTAAACTCTATACTTTTAATGTTTCTGTCCGAAATGTTATCCACTATTTGTTTATTTTTTCTCTTCTCAATAGGAGTTGATAGGTTCACTTATCATCCGGTTCATACTCCTCATCGGTTTTTCGAACAAAAGCAGAGGTTTATTCCTTGTTTCCTGTTTGTGATTGGGTTCCTTCTAAAGGCTACTTCAACTGTGTATTCCCAGCGATTGTACCTTCTAGTGCTAATAAATGATGTTCCAATAACTTGGACCAATTTTAATGTGAATTAATTTTAAGCATCTAATGATGTTTTCTTTTTCTTTCAGATTTAAGAACTTAAGCCTTTGGCAATTTCAACCATGGAAAGATTAACAAACAAACAACGTGTTAAAGTTATCGAAGCCAATCACGGAAATTTACGTTCAAACAGAATTTGAATGAGAAGTTCCCAGGTCGCATCATCTCTCGAAACAGCGAAGTCAATTGGCCTCCAAGATCGTGCGACTTGACGTCTTTAGATTTCTTCCTTTGGGATCATCTCAAAAGTAAGGTCTATGCCAACAAGCGAACAACAATTCAACCGCTGAAGAATGAGATAATAAGGCATATTGGTGAGATCGAGGAGCAACTATGCAGAAACGTCATCAAAAATTTTGACCATCCAGTGGAGGTGTGCCGACGAATCCTTGGCGGACATTTGGGCGATATTATTTTTCATACCTAATTGCCGTGACTTAAATAACATGATCCAATAGAGAAATAAATAAATTTTCACCAATAACACTGATTTATTTACTACTGACTTTGATCCGTCTTAATGAAACATTCTTTATAACTCCAGACAATAACTTTCTACCTTGAGTGTCTCTTGGGCTTTGTATTTGGTGAACATTAAAAAGAAAAAAAACTTGCAAATGTGATTTGTATTTTTATAGAATACAAAGAACTACAAAAAAAAGTTTATAATATTTCACGCCCAAATAGTTTTCTGCTAACAAAGTATTTTCTTTATTAGTTTAAAAAGATGTTATTTTTAACATTGATTAGTCATAAAATATTCAACTCTTGTTTTGTTGCTTTAAAAACAAGTGAACCCACCACATTTAATCTATGCCAACGTCTTCTCCTCTTTTATGTGCCGTGTCCCTTCAGGACGTAGGTGATCATGACCCGCCGCATCTTCCTGTCGCTTGTAGCTCTTAATGAATTACGTGCTGCTTTCCTTTGTCATTTTATCTGTCCCGTGAGTATCAGATTCTCCAAGCCCTCCTTCTTCATTACCTGCCCCAGAAATTTAAACTGCCTCTTTCTGATGTTAAGTATAAGTTTTCTTTCTGTTTCCATTTTCTTCAAAACCTCGTTGCTCACATGTTTGGTCCATGGTATCCTCAGCATCCTTCTGTAGAACCAGAACTCTGTTGCATCAAGTCTCTTCCTCATCTTTCAGCATTTGCTGCCAAACAAGGAGGACAGATATCACGTAAAAGTTCAGTGCCCTTTTCTTTGCTTCCAACGAAACTTTTCTGTCTCTTAAAACACTGATTATCTTTTGGAATGCATCTTTAGCTATCCCCATATGTCTTCGGATCTCAGTGTTGTACTTTCTGTCTCCTGTTACAACTTTTGGAAGAATGATTTAGACGGAAAAACCCCCCAAAAAAACAATAATCCAAATTCCTGAAAATATTTCGTACAAGTGATCCGTTTTGTTTTTGGTAGTTCAACAATAAAAAACGATTTTTCATCAGCGGCTGATAATAAATGTTAAAGCATCTCAGTGTTTGCCGATAAATAGAGCGTTTGTATCTTATCTGTCAGTAATTTTGTGGAAGCCACTTAAGAGAAACACAAACAGATCTGTTGATTGTGCCAATGAAAAACTCTGTAGAATAGTTTGGATATAATTTTCTAACATCCGTAGTTACGATCTGAAAGAAACACCTGTTTCTTGTCTACAAGTAAAAACATCTCAGAATAATTATATATCGAAGAAATTAGAAAACAAGAATCCTTTTCTTTTCTTTGAATCGTTCATTTACTACGACTTGTCACTTTGTGGGTTATTTAAAGCCCGAAAATGTTTCTAGATTGTAAGAATTTTTTGGTGATAGTAATAGTTTGGTTGTTTTACGGCATATCAACCTCAGTGCTTTATTTAATGCTGACAAGATGTTTAGGATAGGTTTGTATGAATAGAATATGTATTCTTTGTAAAAATCAGATTTCATTTACATATTTTTGCAAAGAGGGTTTTTGTCGAGAGTATTACTGGTAATTTCTTTCAAAAATTTATTGCTGGTATTTTTACTATAAAAATCTATTATTCTACTGTCATAGTGTTTTGACCCCATTTTGGGGGTTAACTATTTACGTGTAAGTGAATATAACGAACCCAACTGGAATTGGAACTCGGCACTCCGATTAACAATTCTGAGCCCTTATCCATTAAACCCCACCGGAACACCCACATTCAAGGAAAAAGAGAGGGGTGCTAAATCATGTCAGTTACATGAAAGCTGTGGTTTAGGCAATACCGATTTTAGGTGAATCAATAAATGAGGTTGTTGCTCGAGTAACTAAACTGTCGTTACATACCTAAAGACAAGCAGTAGCTTATGTAAGACAAGCATGGAATTTCTGTGGAAGGTTTACATTAACATACCAAATACAACTTGTACGAAATTGAAATGTGCCAAGGTGATCAACCAAAGTAAAGAGTAAGGTAGAAAATGAATTTCTCTCAAAAAGACATCACAGTCTATAAATTGAAATTCGAAAGTCGACCCACCACTTGGCACGACGAAGTGGGATTTCAATAATTATAAGATTATAATGAAAATAAAAATGCTAAATGACAGGGATAAAGAAAAAAACGAGAGAGTATATGGCGGCAGAGAGAGAGAGAGAGAGAGAGAGGGGGGAAAGGGAGAGACTAGAGGGAGAGGCGAGAGAGAGAGAGGGAGGAAAAAGAGAGAGAGAGGGAGAGACGATGGAGAGAGGCAGAGATAAGACCATGTGGCGACAGGGAGAGAGAGGGGAAACGAAAGAGCATATGGCGGTAGAGAGAGAAAAACGAAAGAGAGCATATGGCGGTAGAGAGAGGGGAAACGAAAGAGCATATGGCGGCAAGGCGAACGAGAAACGAAAGAGACAAACTAGAGAATAGAGGAGAGCATATGGCGTCAGGGTCAAAAAGGAAAAAAGAAAAGAGACCATATGGCGACAGAGACAAACTAAAAGAAAGGTGACTAAGGGGGGGGGAACAAAAACAAACTAAACATCCCTATATAAAATGAAAGAATGAAATATCCAATTTCCTTATTCAAAACTAACAGAAGAGACAAATGTACTCATTCTTTTCTTCTTCGCGGTCATTTCTTGTTCAAAAGAACCAAGTTCTACCGAATCAGAATGAGTTGTTCACATCGTGCCTCTTATTCTTATAAATACCAACACCAACAGAAATTGTGATAATCCAACACCTGCCCTCGACTAAATCTTACACAGTTGTACTAAAACTATTGTATTTATAGTTCCAGACGATAGATAAGTTTGCCGCAGTCGAACAAGGAAATAAATTGTTCGATTCATTGGAATCATGCATATTCCTAATCTTAGCTTTTACGTATTTTATCCTTTAAGCACAAAAAGCAGGGGCGGGTAACTGCGTGATAATAATAATAATAATAATAACAACAACAACAGCAGCAGCAGCACCACCACCACCACCACTAACAGCATGCAGCTTTAATCTTCGTAGAAACAACTTCCAGCACAACGTACTTCTTTATATCGTCTGGATTTTCTTACGTTTTAAATCTCATGTCGAAATATAAACGGACAGTCTCATGTCCCGGTAAACAATTATAGAACATCTTTTAATAACCAAATACACATTTTATCATCGATTCATTGATTGTTCTTCACTCGTGATACCTCGGGAATTAAGTGACAAAAAAGTATCCTCACCAGACTGGATGTGCAAATATTCGAATATGTCGTGATCCAGCACGGAATAGGAAGGCTCACCAAACTTTATAACCATGCCCCAAATGAACGTGAATATTAGAGAAATTATTATTAAAAAATATGCGCCTTTCGGCAGGTTTCTAACTTGCCTTCCATACTGCTTACGAAAATAAATGGACCATTCCAATTTTAATTAAAAATGTAAACTGTAAAATGAAAGACTAACGTGAAAAAAATTATTTCCACTTGCGGAACTATTATGAAATGAATGAAGGTCCCTAATTTGTAAACTTTTTAACCCATTACCTGCCATGAGCCCCATTGGGGTATCTGTTAAAATTAAACTCACTACATGTTATTCCTTGTATTTACATTGAATTGCTTGCATACAGTGCATTTGCAGAGATACACTTTACAACACTTAGCCTTTAAAGTTTTTATTATTAGCCGTAAGAAGACACTTTCTGTCGTAATTTTACATTTCACGAGGAGAAAAATAATGATTATTTTGAAAAATATTTTTTATTATTTCTAATCAATATGATTTTTTGATGTTTTATACACATATATATTTGATGTTCTAGTTTCTATAAAAACAACAATGGTAACTACTGAAATTAAACATAAGGAATAAATAAACTCCTAAGACACTTGTTGGGTCAAAAATGCGCATTAAAAAAAAATTGGCTGTTAATGAATTAACGAGCGAATTTTTCAACAAAAAAATATTTGTTATTAAAATAAGGCCATTTTAGTGATAGAATCATAAGCCAATGTGTTGAAGTCGCTAATGTTGGCCTTAGAATATGCGCTAATATATATTTCATAGTCTCAAAATTCCCCTGTTATTGGTCAAATTTCACAATTTTCCTGGAAGCTTGCATTGCCCGAACCCCCACCTGCACGGTCTCGTTGAGCCCACAAGAATCTATTTATAGCCTACATTTTGGCAGTTGGCTCTTCGAATGTATTGTTGCTGGTTGCGAAGGGGTCTTCACATCTGTTCAAGCTTCAGAACTTGACATCTGTTCAGCTTCCGAGAAATATAGGCTTACTACTAATAATTTGTATTTCTTATTGAATTCTATAGACAGAACAAACCTTTCAAATTAAGAAACGGTATACTTTGTTCAAGTACTGGGATACAGTTAATTCATTATTACATTTCATGAATACATTTTAAAACTAGAAGAAAAAATGTCTTTCGCTGACAATTATTGAAACAATAATCAAATATCGGAAACTGAATTTTTTAAAAACAAATTCACACCAAGGAAGGCGGCAGTAAAGCCAATGATGACATTACAGGGTGTTACTGGACGTGTGTGAGAATTAGAAAACTGAAATATTAAGGAGAGAAAACAATAGAATAGTAATCAGGAAGAGAGTAAATAATGATTCAAAAGATTTTACGTCCAATTAAGAATTTCCACTGACGATTTTCATGACTGTCCCTCGCCTAGTTCTGCATTTTGCAAAATCCGATCCTTTTATTAGAACCGATTTTTAATCTTTATTTACTTTAGAACTAACATTCTATAATATCATAAAAATGATCGAAGCTTTGCCTTTCCGAATTCCTAAACTTTTAAACTGTAATCGTAAAGGTCAAGGTGAAGAGTATGTTGATGATACCATAGACCGAACATGTGAGCAACGACGACGTTTTAGATTAAATAGAAACAAATAGGAAACTTATCAGGAAGAGACTGTTGAAGTTTCTAGGGCACATAATGAGGAAAGATAGCTTGAAAAATCTGATACTCACAGGGACAGGTAGAAGGTGTGTGTGAGAGAGAGAGGAAAACAGAGCATAACACACTTACTGAGCATGAGTAAATGGATGGCGGAACAGGTATCTTTTTAATCGGTATCACCCTATGCAAGTCAGTAAAGCCACTGAGACAAAGAGTTTACAGGTTTTGGAAGACTGAGGAACAAAAATATTAATAATGAGCGAGAAGAGAAAAGAATAATCAGGAGGACAGTAGACAGCGATTGACATTGCGTTTAAATTTTTGCATATTAAACTTGGCTGGCAAGCATGGAGCCGGAAGCGAAAAGTGCAAGAAAAGTAACTGTTAGCATAGAATTTACGGTTCCATCTAACCAGCTCAACTGTAAATTGATGAGACCTCGCTGCCAGTCTAGTACTGCGCTTAAATTGTAAAAAAAAACCTAGGTACTATAAGGGAAGAGATCATCTAAATGGTTAATACGTTTTTATCGAAAGGGTTGTTTTCAGACACTGACGAATAAACACGTCTACAAATAGCGTTTAAAAAACAGTTTCAGACGTGTTTATACGCCGATCTCGATTATTTTTATGCTCTTACGTGCTTGAAACGAGTCCAATTGTCAGCTTATATTTCTGGTAGAGGTGTCGTGTTATCCACTCCTCGGATAGATCAAGGTGGCTCAATTTCTTAGTTACTATATTAAAAACAAATTAAAAAAAATCTAGTGAGTGCTGGAAGTAATAAAATAGTGTTCGATGAATGATAATAGAACTGAAATTAATACTCAGTCGGTGTTGTACCTGGTTTTCCTGCAGTAGGCCTGCCGATCAAGATACAAATCCTCACAAGGGTGAGAAGAAATGGATTTACACCTTGCCTAAAGATATTTGCGCGTAAATGAATGTAATGAACTCGACTGGAATTCGAACACCGATTTTTTCTCATTCTGGGTCGATAACCGTTACACTACAATGTATAGACAACATTTATACTACGAATATACATTTTGTTCACTGAGGAACAAAGTGTGTGTGTGTGTGTGTGTGTGTGTAAGCGCACCGATGGAGCGTGGCAACTGACTATAAAACCGTAGACGTCCGCCAACTGAAATGTGATATTTGTGGTAAGACATGCGGGTTCAGAGGCGGTTTCATGCGACATTTTAAATTACTTGATAATGTGTCACTCGTTTTTGGACGTCTGTTTGTGCCAGAGTATGTAGGGGTGTCTTTTCTTGCGCGGCTATTCGTTCAGCACATCACTAGATTTTTTCCAAAAAGATATGTCTGACACCAGTTGGCAACCACCATATATATATATATATATATATATATATATATATATATATATAATATATATATATATATATATATATATATACATCAAAGTTTTGTTAGAAACAAAGGAAAGAGTACTGGATTGTTATGTAATATCGTTCCTTCTATATGCCAGTGATTGATGGGCAATCTCCTCACAGATGTAGACGAGACATGAGACAGAAATGTGGTTCTGCAAAAGGATGCCGAGAATTACAGGGACTCGACATGTGAGCAATGACGAAGTTTTAAGGAAAATAGAAACATAAGAACTTACTTCGAATCAGTTGATTGATTGTTAGTTTAATGGCATATTAACTCCTTTATGGGTCATTTAATAGCGAAATTTAATTTTCTTGGGAGCTTGGAAACTATAGAAATCTGATGTGTTATTCTGCATTCATGGTAGATGATACTCAGATTTTCTGCATTTGTGTGGACATAATTACTAGAGGCAGTGATATGTGTTTTTTGGTGAAGTTTTTGGAATACAGCTGAGGATTGTAGGATTTAATATGGATTAATGCCGTGAATTAGTTTTTCATGTTGGTTGCTTGATAGTATTTTAAACAGATTTAGGTGAAATTACAATTTGTTAGTATGTGCATATTGTTGGGAATTTTACTATATATATGTACTGTTGGTAATATTTTTATATAAAAATGTAATTATGGTATGTTTACTAGAAAAATGTATTTTAATACATATTTTGGCTTTATATTGGGGTTCACTATTTGCGCGTAACTGGGACCCTAACAGGTGCTGCCACCTCGGGCCAGAGGGAACCTAGGAATAACAGAAATTAAGAGGTAGTTCCACTCTCCTCAAAACCTCCAATCTTCCGATCAGAGGCCTTGCTGTAGGATGTAGTTTATCGTCATACCCAGGATTTACTTAGAATCAGAGAGAGAATTGAAGTACAAGAGAGATAGGCGAATTTGTTACAGGACATATTCAAGATAAGGGAGTAAAGAAGCAAACAGTTTTTGTAAATGGTTGACAGAACGCGTATATGTGTGTGTGTGTGTGTGTGAGAGAGAGAGAGAGAGAGAGAGAGAGGGAGTAAGAGAGTAAGAGAGAGAGAGAGCAAAAAGAAATTCTGCTCAGAGATTCAAAGAAGATTTGGAGAGCCAGGCTTTGACACATCATGTGTCGAATTAAAATCACAATTTGAAACCGTTTAGATTCTTAGCTAACGAGAAAAGTGACCTACAATTTCTATTGTACAAATCCGGCTTTAATCGAATAACCTGTTATGTCCGGCATTCGTATTTTTCACAGTTTACTGTACTAGAATTTCTTTGCAACACACTTACGTGTGTTGAAATCTTTACAGCCTTTTGTATTGTTCAAATTATCGCTAACATTTTTCGTTGAGATTTACAAACTCTACCTTTCGCTCAATTTTCGCAAACCAATCGATAAAATTTAAGGTAATTTGTTTAGAAAAATACTTTGACAAAATAACCTACTTTGCGGTTTAAGAATATCTTTAAATTAATTGCAGAGAACTTCATAGTAAACAATGTTTTTTCTTAGGATTTCTTACTCTTTAACATGCAACATACAACTGGTCACGCGTAAATATTTCGTTCAGGAGTCAAATTCCAACTTTTTGAAGCGTTTGGCGTTGTAATCCGCCGGGTCATGGAAGCGAACGCCGGCGGATCGCTGGTCGGCATCGTTTACGGTCGGAACTACGCGGACACTCGGTCAAGAGCACCCTTGGAGGAGAAACCGCCGACTGCGCACGCGCACAAAACGGACGCGAAGATGGACACGGAGTAGGGTCCAGGATACGGTAGGAGGGGAAAGGAAGAGGAAGCGAACGCGCAGTGTCGGGGAAAGACAATGATGGCGAGACGGAGCAACGACGACGCGGAGCCCTTTAGGCGACGACGGCAACGCAGACGAGTGAACGCCGCTGGCCGCCACCGACAGACCCGTGTAACCACATAAACCGCACCACCTTTGTTCGCTTACCACAGTTACGCGTACGACGCCGGTCCGACATGCTCGCTAAAGACAGCTGCCCGTACGATGACCAGTCTTTCTCACCGGAGAGACCTGCATTCGAAAGTATTTTTTCTCTCATGGCGAACGACACGGCGGCGGGTGACACACCCACGTCCACGCCGGCAGGTCGTTGTCGCGTATCTCCCGCCTATGCTACCGCTCCCTCTCTCTCCTCACAGTCGGACTAGATTCGAGCTCAACAGGGTCTTCTTTCCCCGCTGATCGTTCCAAGCCCGTTCCATTGGCTGTGGTTTCATTTAGATAGCAGGTAGGGACACTGGGCAATCTCATTAATCCGTTCATGCGCGTTAATAATTAGATGACAAAGTATTTGGCTCACTACCATCCGGTGGTCTGACGCGTTCAAAGACCGGCACACCCTGACCCCGCCGTTACCAAATGCCACCATGTGGATGTGGGGGCATTTTGATGTCATTTAATTGGGCGGGGGTCGGAAAAATTCCCTTTAACCTATCAAAATTAGGTGAGCTAGTCCCGTGTCAGTCCGGAAGACCCCTGGTTCAGCCAAAGCATTTTCAAGATCATCCAAGGTGATACCACAGGGCGGGTCGCCTCCCAGTAAGTCCGCTGCATACGGGAGAGATAGGCCAGTGATGATTCCAACGCAGGATTTCATGCAGCTTGGAAACAATAAGGTTATGGTATTGAGTAAATTGTAGCCGTACCTCTCGCGAACGGAGTCCACCACGGGCTGGTTGTACTTTCTGATCTTCTCTAGGTTGCATGTATCGAGCTTACAACAGAGTCAGAAAGCATTTGAATGTCCTGCACTATGATCTGCTTCCTGGAAACATTTTTTTTTTTTGCTTTTATTAAAGATTCACATGAAAATAAAATATACAAGAGAAAGAAAAAGTACTAGGCTATTTTTATTTTCTTATTTTTTATTGGTTAAGTCGACCTATCAAACTAGGCGTAACTATGAATCCCCCGATGGCTTTTCATATCAAACTAGGTGCAGATATGAAAAAAAAAAATCTTCGACAGGAGAAATTTCGCTTCAAAGCATGAAATTAACTTTGCCTAACCGTCTGTCCGTAGCCAAATAGTATGGCGTGTCGGGATACACTAACCTGAAACAAAAACCGTTGATGGAGTACTTACCAAAACGTAAGACATTTTATCTAGATATAAAGATATAAACTCGAATAAAAAGTACAATACTGAAAAGAGAAACAAAAATGCCTAAAGGCAAATTTACCTACTCAGTAAAGTGCTCGGAGGCTAGATCGTTTAGACCAAGCAAAAAAAACAAACAAAAAAACAAAAAAAAAAACAAAGCAAAAAAACGATTATAACGTTAAATCCTATGAAAAGGATGGCTCTAGTCGTAACTAGAGATTCACACTCACGCGATTTTGTGTGTATGTGTGTAAAAAAATAGTTAAATTCATAACATAATATATAAATTTATCCCATATTGTGTATGAATTGGTTAAAAAAAAAATTCAACATTAAGTTATGTCACTTAGCATCCTCCATATGGGCTTGACTTTTTGTTCCTCGGATGAATATTTATGAGCGTCTCTTAAATTTAAAAAGTTTGAAAAACTAACATTTTTAATTTTGTTTTTAAATACTTGTTGCAAAATAAAATCTTCACATTTGACTTGATAAAGTCCATATATATATATATATATATATATATATATATATATATATATATGCGCGCGCGCGTGTATTATATCCATGCTAGCTCCTTTAGGTTCGAAAGTCACAAAAGTGACACCAAACTTGCAGAATATATTTGGGGGTTTAGAGAGATATATTCGCAGAAAGCATGTGTAAAGTGGAGTCTAATAAGAAAGGTGAAGCCAGGCATGGGAACTGCCGCCGACTCTGCCAAGAGAAGTTGGCCATCGCTACATATCCTCTCAAAGATATGCTACTGAATGAGAGAACTGAGATTTTGTCAAAGTGCAGGCATCTGAGAGAATATCTTTTGGGTATGAAGTCCAATGAAGTCAGATGAGTCCAATGAATAAACTTTCCCCCTTCCCGTCCCACTTTTCCACTTTCCCCCCCGTACACCGTTCATTCGCTTTTCCTGTCGTCATAAATTCGTGGAATATACTAGATTGTTTATTCTTGTACTTACCTGAGGAGACCTTGCGTTTGAAACCCAGGTAGTAAGGTAAAATGTATTTAAGTGTTTATATATATATATATATATATATATATACAGGCAGACAGAATAGAATAGAATGGAATGGCAGTCACTCATACAAAGGTGAACACAGTTTCAACCCCCCCACCCCGGAGAGCACATTTACTTTGATTTCCCAAGTGCTCTGGCTGATAGATGTAATAAAGTTTAAAATAAAAACAGAGCCCTTATTTGAAACACGGTTATCCACTAACATAACATTTGCCGTAATAAGACATATCGAATTAAAAATAAATCCATTCTTTCGAAATAAATTTCTTTGAAAATAAAATGCTTACATTTCTTTGGCCGGGGGTGATGGAAAACATTTTGAACATGTCGGCTCATAGTTACGTATGTCTTAGCATTGATTTCAACTGAGTGTTTGCTAGCATGTTTAATCATGAACAAAGCACGAATTTATTGCGGCTCGCCAGATTCGCTTTCTGATGACTTATGTTAGTAAGAAGACCTGCGAAACATATTTCATATTTCAAAGGCGCTTATGTTGGGTTGATGGCACTCATTCTGACATTAATAGGGTTATCGCTATCACAGAGATCTGGGGAGATACTGGCACTGAAGTGTAGCTTGTTGGATGGAATATGTGAATAAACATACACACACACACACACACACACATATATATATATATATATGTGTGTGTGTGTGTGTGTGTGTGTGTGGGCGGGGTTTCAGCGGTTATACAAAGTATTTTAATGCCAGTATGTTATGCCTATGAAAACAGTCTTGTGAATAAATATAAATATTTATGTTTAAACAGTTATATATATATATATATATATATATATATATATATATATATATATATATATATATATATATACAGATTGATATTATCGGTCTGGGTAGGAGATCACAGCATGTGGCAGCTTTAGAATCTACCTGACAACCATAGCATATATTTGTTATGGTTGATCCAAGCCTTGTGAATGAAAGTGAGTTGACGAAACTGTTCGAAAGCCGTCACTAGTTGTGTTCGTACAAAGTCGCAAGTCATCGTGACCGAGGGCTTGAACGCACTCCCTTGTTCAATCTGCTGATCATGGCTGATTAGGAACTCTCTCCCAAAAAACTGTAAGTTCTGCTCAGTATATTTTCAGCATAAACAACTTTTGGCAGGCGTCTTCTACAGGGCTTGGCTAGCCGCTCTATTTATCACCGTGTCTTCTTTCAGACAAACAATAATAGTTTTCGCTTCTCTAGAT
Source organism: Acanthosepion lycidas (assembly GCA_963932145.1). Classification (NCBI taxonomy): domain Eukaryota; kingdom Metazoa; phylum Mollusca; class Cephalopoda; order Sepiida; family Sepiidae; genus Acanthosepion; species Acanthosepion lycidas. Next base: position 31,009,924 of record OZ010604.1, on the reverse strand, counting down.
CAAATGTTGATTTGTTAACGGTTAGTGCTAAAAAAGACAAGAATAGCGAAGCTCAAGCTGTTGTATATCTCGAATATCTCATGCGACACGGTTTGACATGTTGGTCTTCTTCTCAAGTTGAAAGGTTATGGTATTTCCCGACGAATTTTTCATCAGATTTAATCTTTATCAAATCGCAAAATAAAAGTTATCTTGAATGACAACTCTTCTAGATCTTTTTGTATTAACGGATTTGTTCTTCAGGGCTCTATCCTTAGACCTTAGTTATTCCTAATTTTCATCAATGACCTTCCTGATGGCATCAGTTCTCAAATAGAGAACAGCTATTTACTCCTGTCTTAATATTAATCCTGATCGGTTCGACAAAGTCAAATTGGCAGTTGATCGAAAAAAAAATTGACCTACAATTTATTCTTAACAGAGGCAAGAAATGGCTTGTTAATTTTAACACCTCAAAAACGAGAATCTTTTTTGGCTTCCATCAGTATGGACGATGCTAACCTCCAAGAAACTGACTCATTGCGCCTGCTCGGGTTAATATTTTCCGCTGATATGAAGTGGGAGGATTATCTTGAATCAATTGTTAGATCAGCTACTGTATTGTGCTAGATAATGTTTCTCGACAGACTATTTTGAACGTTTATAAGTCTACTATTTGTCCATTTATTGTTTTGTGATGTCAATGAACACTTGTTGCCAATTTTGTGATGTCAACAAATACTCGTTGTCCCTTTCGTAATGGTCGTTGTAATAGAGACTTTGTCATTGTAGATACAACTCTAGTACACCGCTGAAGAACATTGCCTTCATTTAGACGTCAGCTACTTCCTACATATATGTGTTTCCTCTATAGTCACGTGGTCTACTTAATTCAATAATTGCATCGCCTGTGTTTGCTCAATGGCGATCTATGTTCAAACTCAAGTGTCGGCAGCGACACTTTATTCCTTTATAACATATTGTATATTGCTGTCACATCTGGTCTGGGACTTCTATATGTTTAGAGTTTCTTGATAAAATCCAAAGAAGATTCAGCAATGTTATTTGACTTGACATCTCAGCTTCAGCCTCTTTGACACTGTCGTAACATAATTCCTTTATGCTTTTCCGTGGTAATTGTTCTGATGAGCTTTCCTCTTTGGTGCATAAACTTTGAATTAAAGGGCATACTAGATTGGCGGCAAGGTCTCATCAGTTTACAGTCGAAATGGCTAGATGTAACCGTAAGTCCTATGCCAATAGTTTCTTCTCTAGTATCTCTCACTTGTGGAAATTTCATGGCTTCCCCGTCAAGTTTGATATTCAAAAATTTAAATGCAATGCTCATTGTTATCATGTTTTCTTAAGTCTTTTTGTTCTATTGCCTTCCTCGCCATAATGTTTTCTTTTTCTCATATTCACATTTTAGTGGATTTATTTCCTTGTTAGAGTTGAAAAGATTAAAAGAAAGTATATGTGCTTGTAGAGTATCGGTTATCGACTTGTAATATTTTACAGTTTATCAACCCAAATGCCCAAATTTAATATTTTTTCCTGTATAAAGACTTGTATTTAAACAGTCAATTTTTTAACGAGTAAAACTGACGTTATTTATGATTATATTTTTTAAGGTATATTTTTGAGAAACTGGAATTTATAAAGTGGTTTAGTATTTAGGAAATGTTCTTTTAAGTTTATTGACTGGTAGTATTTTAATTGGATTGAATTAAAATTGCTGTAGTTTGTCAGTTTGTTGCAGTTTATGGTGAATTGCTCTTAACATACCACATATACCAGAGGTTCTTTGTTTTTTAGGATATATGAATGTGTTATGGTAGCATGTCCAATATGGAGCCTAGACAGGTTATTGGCTTGCATGATAGGTGCGTTCGCTTTCACACTAACGGCGTTGGGAAAAAAGGTATTAATCATCTGCTCTCATTTCAGCTATGGATTTAATGTGCATAGAAGGCAACGGGGAAGTTATGGCAATTCACAGATAAGAAAAAGAATTTATGGAAAGCCATAATTACCTGTGACTTGAAAGGACAGGGTATTTAAATATCTAAACAGATTGATGTACGTATCCTGAAATGACATGTTTAAAAAAATAAATTTAAACTCTGAAATTTAGGCTGAGTATAAACAAATATTTATATAAATTTCAAACATCCGTGATATATATATATATATATATATATATATATATATATATATATATATATATATATATTATATATATATATATATATATATACACACACACTTTATATTAGGATATTACATCGAAAAAATGTCAAAATCGCTACACAATTGCAGTCGTGTTTCGATGCGTATCAACACATCCCATCAAGCGACTGGAAATTCAGTTATGTGCCATGCGTGATACACGCACAGGCGATCATATATCTTTCGATACATGACTGACGAGGCAGGTTTTTTTTCTCGCAGTAGGTGAACCAGTCGCCATTCAAAGCTATAGGTCAGTCCTGCTATTTACCCGTAGCTGGAGGGCGGGGAGAAGAAGAAAATTCATATGTTTCTCAAGGGTTTTAGCATGTAATGCTCAATCCAATTCCTCAGTCCAAGTCGCTATCCATTATTCCACCGTACCCCCTACCCGATTGTAAATTACTTTAAATCTGAATAAATCGTTCACTCGCCATTAATTTACAATTGCCTGATGAGATGCGTTGAGACGCATCGAAACACGACTGAAATTGTGTAGCGATTTTGACATGTTTTTCAATGTTATATCATAAAATAAATAATATTATTCTACTTTATATTGAGCCCTCTTTTAAATTAAATGTTAAGAACGTTAGAATCGTACTCTATTCATTCTCACCTTAACTGTATGCATATATATATATATATATATATATATATATGAAGAAAAATATACGGAAAAAACAAATAAAAATCCTAATATGCAATTATGCTTATGTTTTAATGTTAATATAATGTCAACGTCGGACGTTTCGGTCTAATAGACCATCTTCAGGACATATTCATAAAACATAATTAACATTAGACTATATTCAATTCAACATGAAAAAGACGATGGACATAAGAGCAAGACCAATCCAAACAGATAACTGAAATCTTTTATAAGATCAGCATTCTGTTTAAATATGATCACATCGGCGTCACGTGGGCAATGTTGTGAAAACGTATTCCTAAAATATAGTATTTTGAAGGAAACATGAAAAGAATTTTATTTTAATCTAAAACTTACATGTACGTTTGTCGAGCATTAATCTTGCTAGAAAAGGGGAAATATTAAAGAAGCCGGGTCTGGTATTCACCGTGCGTGAGATGGATATTATGCCTGCCTCATGGTCGACTAGACCAAAACGTCTGATGTTGACATTAAAACAGCATAATTGCTTGCATATTAGGATTTTTGTTTGTTTTTCCGTATATTTTTTCTTCATACTGTCGGATCTATATCCATATATTTGCTTACACACACACACACACATATATATATATATATATATATATATATATATATATATATATATATATATATAATATTGCGTCCTGCGAAAGGAATCGAACCCCTATCCTATACAGAACCATCATTAAGTCTGGCGTGTCATGACGGTTTAGCCATAGACATCTTTCGGTTAAGCAAAACTCGAATTACTGCTCACGCACACACACACAGACCCGCGCGCGTATATTTGTTTATTCTGTAGCAATTTTGGAGACGAGTTTTCTGATAAAAATGTTGCCGATGTTAATTCTAAACTGTTCGATTTTCTATTTCTAATTAAGCTAGAAACAAAGAATAATTTACTGAAGTTTTACTTAATATCGGTCCTCCTATATGGCAGTGAATGCTGGGAAATCTTATGAAAACGGATGGATTCATTTTCTACAGTTTATCTACCCTTTGCAGGTTATTAAATTTTTTTTAAAATTATTTTTTTTAGCTGTAGAAGTTGATTTCATGCCTTTCCCAATGGTATTTGCGCGCAATGAGAAGCTGATGTGAATTGTCCATTTACACCACTTGGTATTCCCAAGCGGTCACCCATCTAGTTACTGACCAGATTTGGCGTAGCTTAACTTCGGTGTTCATCCGGGAACCGGTGTTTCTTGATGTTGTCGTTAGCATGAAGCGACTTGGAGAAATATAAATGTTCTACAGGAGGATGCTGGGAATACCATGGGCTGAGTACGTAAGTAACAACGAAGTTTTAGAGAGAATGGAAACAAAAAAGACACATTCAACGTTGGAAAGAGAGCTGAAATTACTTGGATACATAATGCAGAACGAGGACCTGGAAAATATGACGCCCACGGGACATACTGAAGGCGAAAGGGACAGAGCAAAGTGGTTCATAACAAACCTAATGAGATTAAAGGAAATGGTTTGGAAAACAGTGATTATGAGTGATAGCAAGTATGTAAACTTTACTAAGAGCTACAAAGGACAGGAAGTTACGGAGAGCCATGACCGACCACGTCCTGAATATAGAAAGTTTCGCCTTATTCTACAAATCTATGTATACATATATATATATATCCACCTATATAATTATATCTAAATGTAAGATAGATAGTTTCGCCTATTGTCCGCTTCACGCTAATCCCCGATCTTTTAAATAGGAGTAGAAGTTTGTGACACTATTTACGTCGCTAGAAAGAAAGAAGAAAAAAAAAAGAAAGGCGAGAATTAAATTTAGGTGATAAGAAGCCATCACGAAAAGGACACTAAGCGGTGTTATTTTTCTGACAGGGAAAGTGGTAAGATTTTTATTTCCATTGTCGAGAAGGTGAAACACAGAATTTAATCTGATTTATGTTACGGGGCGGAGAGTAAGATATGTCCAATCTGCCCATGGCAATGGTAAAGGGAATTTTCAAGTTGGACAAGTTACCTCCCGCAGAATTCTAAAGAGATAAAAATAAAAATTAATTAAGCACGCACTGTCCGAGAAAAACAAAAGTGTCCGCTGACCACCATGAAGGAAAGGTTAAGCCTTTGTCTATATGCAGAATATCATTGAGAGGAGCATCTGTTTATCGTCAGGGCTGGCTATGATAGCGAAACTATTTTATCGGATCAGTAATTGGCACTAAGAATGCAAATACGTCCAAATGGCCACCTACTTGATGCTGGCGAAAATCTGATTGACGAATTCCAGATGATTCGGTTAAGATAAGAGTCTAGGGTGTGAGGTCTCCTCGAAGAAAGGAAAGAAAAAAAAAAGGGGGAAGATAATTTTTTTTTCTTTGAGCAAGATTTTTTAAACCGAGGCTAGTCTGGCCACACCCACGGTGCTGAGCGCCCATTGGCTGAATGGTGGCATGAGCGTTAGGCGGAGGTAATAATGTGAAGAAGGAGGGGAGGCCTGTGGCACCCCCCTGAAGGGATAGGTGTGAGATGCCACTGTGAGAGAGAGGGGAAACCCGTTGACACCCTCTGACGGCATGGTGAGATGCCAATATGAGAACAGAAGACGAAAGACTTCCAAAAATGGAAAATAATAAAATTTTCCTGACCGAAAACAAAGAAGTGGACTGTAGGTTTATAATTTTCAAGGAACCTCAAACCCCGACAAGCCCACCCCGGTTTTGGTCGGCGTCCATATAAGCAGAGTCGCAACGAGTGAAAACTAGTTCAGTTCAGTTCGAGTTCAAGTTCGCAGTTGGGGTTGGAGACAGACAGGCAAGCAGTTGCAGTGAGCTGAGAGCTCTGAAGACCCGCCTCGCAGAAGCTGACTAAGATTCGCGCATTATCGACCTCAACTTCTAATCAAGAACAATTTATTTTTGAAAAACGACTTAGACTCACACCACCAAAACAAGTTTTACGAATATCGCCTGAAGATACACCAAGAACCAGTCTCTTAAAGAACAAACAACTTAGGATGCTAAGACTCGCCTAACAAACGCAAAGTGTCACGAATCCATATAGCGGGTTGGGAAGAAGACGCAGTCCTGTATTCAGCAACCATATATAAAATATTGTTATCCTTTTTTTAACACATTTGAACTTTTCGAGTTATTATTTTCTTTTCTTTTACATATACTTGTGCGATATCACCCTTGTTCGAACTCGACTTGCATTACGGCCCGGCGACTGATTGATTTCGTCTGCCTAAGATCAAATCACAACGTGGGTAGGTTAGACTGGAAATCAAAACAGTTACTTCGGTAACCAGACGTTGGAGGCGAGCTGGGAACGACAAGGCTGATACCGAATCTAACCAGATTCCCATCCGAATCACCAAAAGGTTAGAACGTCACATTTGGTTCCGCGACCAATACCAAGCCAGTTGGTCGTCACAGGACAGGATAGCACGACGGACGCGGCTAGGCAGACGTCACATTTGGCGCAGCGACACCGGGGGGACGTCACAAGTTTATATCCCTTGTTTCCTGTTTAGAATTCGGTTTCCGGTTATTTCTAAAGTTTTTTTCTCTTTCACTCTTTTCAGTCGTCCCTTGCGCCTTGGTGGTTTTATTGCCTTGCTTGGGGTAATTTGATTAAAAAGAATACAAGAAACAAAACAGTTTATCTATTTCTTGCACGTGGGAGTCAGAGAGATAGAGGGACAGAGACAGATAGAGAGAGTAGAGAGAGATAGAGATAGAGAGAGATAGTGAGAGATAGTGAGAGATAGATAGAGAGAATGAGAATTTTATAGAAGCATTACATATACACACTAAGAATGTGCGATATGTAGGTATAGAACAAATGATACTGTATTTGAATGAAAGGAAAATCGAACGATATACATGTATATATTAGCGGGAATTTAGAAACGAATCGTAGCGCGATCAAACGATACTGAAAACATAGAATTTACGAAGAATTATTGACAGTATTCAACCTGTGGGTCAGCCTGTGTTTGGGTCATGGAAGGATGCATATTGAACCCAGAGACCTTGTCCGATTATTGGACCCTGTTCCCTCACAATGCCTACTCTCAAAAGATAACATCATCCCCACCCTACATCTTAATACGAGTGATGTCAAAATGAGTTCTTGCAGTAACCAATCAAGCAACGAGAAATTAATGGTTGGGCCACGTCAGATTGTAAAAAACGATAAAGTTCAATCGAATAAGGGATTTGAACTTTGGAACGAAGCAACAAGATGTACTCCCTCCCCATACACACGTATATATATGCAAAAAGCCGAGGGGTAGAAAAAATATCTATCGATAGAAAATGAGGGTAGGAAAAAATTGAGAAAAATGATCTCTTGAATTCTAGATAAATCATATTACGGAGATTTATGCTTCGGTCATCAAAAAAAAAAAAAAAAAAAAAAAAAAAAAAAACTAAAATGAAAAATAGACTTTAAATCGATCCTATATTTAGGAAATATCTTTGTAGGTTTAGGAAGTATTTTATATAGCTATATAAAAATTCTTTTTAGCAGTTACTGTCAGAATTAATATAATGATACGTATTTTGTCAAATTGGAACTTTTTTTTCATTCACCTTATTCCAGAGCATTCTTTAAAATGGCTACAAAAATAAAATAGTCAAAGTTAACACACAAGTATAGCTTCATAACTCAGCCATTCTCTTGCGCAAGCGTCTCGTGCTGCACCCCCAAGCCCTGAATCTATGATACAAGCTCTGCTACAGCTAAATTTCTATCAGGTATTATTCATATAAGATACGAATTTTATTGTAACCTAATTATGTACAATAATGCATCATATGCAATATAGATGAACAATTCAAGTAGAAAAATTGAAAATAAATCCAATGTATCTAAATACAAATTAGAGAGATGTCATAATAGATCATTCCATCTTAAATAAATCAACAATAAACATCGACTTGAGATTTTTCTTGTTAAAAATTTTAACAAATTTAACATTATGGATAAAAACTTCATTTTCGGCCCTAACCCTGTCCGTAATGGTGGAGGGTAACAGGAGTAAGGAACAGTGCAAAGGTCCCCCAATCAAATCTATAATTCGAGAAACTGTTACTTCACAATTTTCATAAGGTAGTATTCAAATAAAATACAAATTTTATTACAACTTAATTATGTACAATAATGGATCATATGCAATATAGGTGAACAATTCAACTCGAAAAATTGAAAATATATACAATATATCTAAATACCAATTACAGACATGTCATAACAGATCATTCCATCTTAAATAAATCAACAATGTTTTGCGGTAATTTTTAACATCAACTTGAGATTTTTCTTGTTTTATAACAATTGAAGAAATTTGACACATTCAACATTATGGATAAAAATTAGTGAATTTTATATAGCGTTTTTTTCAAGACTTAGCAAGAGCAAAACAAATTCACGAATTGCTAACTTCGGTGACCTTACGGGAACCGGTGGTTTAACGTGAGGTAATCGTAGACATTGGGGAGTATAAAATTATTTCTAATATGGCGTTATCTACTCTGTTGGTCAAATAGTATATCGATTCAGTGTATTATGAATAAATAAAATAGCATGTGTTAATTAGGGCGAGTCATGAATAATTTTCGTTTATGGGAACCAATTGAATTAATTAAGTGAATCAACTAACCGTTGCTTAATATAACAAGTAATTAAAAAATGGTTACATACTAGGTGTCGGCATCCAACAGCACGTGTGCCACACTTGGCACGCAGCCGCAAATGACATCAAGAAGTCTGACCAATAACTACTAAAATGCAAAGACATGTTGCAGTTAACGATAGTAAGGGTTGTAAAATTGGACATATATTTGCTCCTAAAATTCGTAATTTGGTCTTAAAGGTGAGTTGAACAAAATTTTGAACACTAATTTTCAAAAAATGATCACTTTTTGGGTCTTAATTTAAAAAAATCAAGTGTGCTAAAATAATGTAAACAAACAAATGAAAGAAATAAGACTAAACTGAAGAAAAGTTATTTTATATTGTATTCAAGATTTCTACCAATTCTAAGAGTCAAACTGAAATGTCCGTTCTATATATTATACGAAAGTATAAAAAATTAAGCAAATATTTAAACATTAATTTTTTCACAAAATCGAGCATCCTGAATATTATTCAAAATTTCAACTAAAAAAAGAAAATAGTATATACTAAGAAATGCTAACAGTTCCCAGTACGAATAAAGAAAACCTTGTTGGGTTGGATTTCGGGAAATGGTTCGAGTCAAGAAGTGTTTTGCATCCGCTCGTGGTTTTCCCATCTCTTTTATTGACAGGGGGCAATTTATTTAGAAAAATTGCAGAGAGGCCCGCATCTGAACATGCTAGATGTTCTGCTGCTAACGGGGAATCGATTTGACAAAAATGTCTGCATGCGATGCTGAACCTTTTCTGAATCTCTAGTGACACGCGTTCGCCACATTTCTTTTAATATAAAACTTACATGGTAATTCTACTCATAACTTCCAGTGTCAAATAGTATCGGTGCCATTGTTTTGGTCGGGTGATATAATCAAGTAATTCTGAGGAAAAGAAGAAATACCTGCGGTCATAACCTTAAAATTTGGTCGAGTTTCATCTCCCCACTCAGGGGAGCTTGAACGATGTCAAAATAGAAACAAGATTGTGACAGCTAATTGCAATACGCCCGAGGTAACATTCGGTGAAATGATTTGATGTTCAACTACAAACCTCGAGTATATCGACGTTTCTCTATTTGCAGCATCAAACACAAAAGTTATGACATCAGCATTCCACGTAATCTATTTTGGTTTCTATTCGTTGGTCTTTAAGTTGTAGACTAATCTAGTCAAATCGCATTTGAAACATTTTACTCCTTGCAAGTGATTACCTACCTTCAAAGAAGTATCATATTTGGTGACAAGGCTGTCCCCCGAAACAGTTGGCAATTGAAAACTTTTGGTGCTAGATAGAGCTCTTTCATTGAATAGATAACTTTGACATTATTTGGAAAGGATATTAGAATAATCCAGAAAAGAGGAAAAAGTCTGCATACGGATAGAAAATGAATTCAGTGAATATACAAAATTAGCAAGTGGTATCAGACAAGGATGTGTCTTCTCACCGAACTTCATTCATTCTTATACGGCGAAGGCGATTCTGAGAAATCCTGACAGAATTCATTTTTAGCAGGTTACAATCATAACATAAGATATTCAGATAACATTGTTGATTGCAGACACATAAAGAAATCTTTCAGAAGGTAACTGAGGAAAGCGAGAAAAAAGCACTCAACGTAGACTGCAAGAAGACAGAATGCATAGTTAGCAAATGCAAATGGAACAGCCCAACATGTAAATTGCAAATTGGGAGATAGCAAAATCAAACATGTACTATTTAAATATCTGGGAACAGAGGACCGGAAGTGCGTCATTGAAATCTGAAGTTACAGTCAGATAGCAGTAGATGATTTCCAGAAGTTAAGCAAAGTATTAAGAAATAGGAAAATTTAGTTAGTAACAAAGAACTGAACTGTTACGTAATATCAGGAAATACTGAATAATCTCGAACCTGAGGGAGAAGAGGGCGTGAGACAACAGAAATCCTTCTATAGAAAATTGCTAAGAATACCATAGACTGAATATGTGACCAATGACGAAGATTTACGGAAAATGCAAACCTCTTCTCCTCCCATCTATGGGGGGAAGACGAGTCTGGTGAAGAAAATGTAAACTGATTAAAAGATTGTCCTACGTCTGTTTGACATTCACAAATCTTAGAGATTCTTTTTTTTTTTTTAGGATCATGGTAATTTTTATCATCTCTAAGTGGCGTCTCTGTCTTCGGGCGGAGTGCGACTCGTTTGTGACTCCGTCGGAGGACAGAGGCGCAACTGAGGAAAATCCCGCTGTGAGGTGCTAAGCCCTGGAGACGAGATACCCGAGGCTGCACTCTCTCACTGCACTAGAGAGAAGGATAGGGGGCACGGGGAATTTTTGTTCTTGACCTGGGTGTACGCGCTCGGGTTCTCCACATTAAACCCGACATTAAATCCCGTCTTAGTGGGGAGGGCCAAGGTAATTATTAAGCATCCTGTAGTAAAAAATGGTCGTCCTTTTCATATCAGATACTGAGGAAACGAGGAATATCCAATAAAAGTCACCCAGGCTCTCATTCCATTTCTAAATCTTGATCCAGATATCCATTGGCCACTTTGACAAAAATTATCATATATGGCAATCATAAGAATTATTATGTTTGGTCAATTAAAACCATTCAGATTCGAGTATATATTTGTAGTGGGAAGAAACATAAGATTTAGCATATATTTAGGGTGGGGGAAACATCCCTATTAGTATATATTTTTTTGAGTGGGGGAAGAAACATTCAGATTCGAGTATATATTTGGGGAAAGGGAGGAAAATTCCAGATTAGTATATATTGGGGTAGGGTAGAAACATGTAGATTAGTATATATTTGGTGGGAAGCATCCATTTTGGTATAATGTGGTGGGTGGAAAACATCCAGACTGTATGCGTGTGAAAAAGGGGATTGGCCCCCTTCATTATATAATGAACGGGGTGAATCCCTCTTTTCACACACATACATAAGTAGACTGACTCTCAAGATGAATGGGGTAAAACACCTGTTTTGACGTTAACAGGAATACGATAAGGAGGAAATGAGCCCCCAGTGTATTTAATCTCTTCCTAGACTATGCTCGGCGCATAAGAGTCTTCCAATAGAAGACAACGATCCTGCTTTCCCTCCTGAGTTCAATGTACTAATGGTGACGGGGGCTATGCTGATGCCATAGATATTCATAGTTGGGATCAGAATGATTTTGAACAGAAAATCAGCAATCAAGTATTGCAAGAAATGAAACTCAATATAAACCTTTCCAAGATAGAAACAATGATCTGGTATTGGAATGAAAACAGTGATGGCACTTACCCTGAAGCCATCATAAAAATACAGGATGTGGAATTAGTAAATACTAAACACTTCAGATACCTTGACGTATGGATCAGCTGTAACAGTATAAAAGTAAAAGACATTGAACCTAGAATGGGCAGAGGCAGGGACAGTTTCGTTAACACCGGAAATTACTACGAAATCAAACCAATAACCTGAAAATTCGAAGCTTGTCCTTAAATAGCATCGACAGATCGATACTTTCATATAGATGCCATTAATGGCTCCAAATCCGGTCAGAAATATCTAAACTGTCAGCTGTATACAAGTTAAGAATCATTAATGTTCACGTCCTGAAGAGGCACATAAAAAGTAGAACAGAGAAAATGACCTTGACTGAAAGATGGATATGTAGCATTTAATTTGTAGAGAAAGCATCTCTGCGACCATCAATCAAATGCTTTCATTTTTTGTCTAACTATTCAGTACAACTCCCATTATTGCGACATTCGCAGAAATTGAAACCACAAAACATATTTGATGAATTCAAAAATATTTCATACGTAATAATTCATCAAAAGCATCAGTGAGAGCCGAGTTCGGAATTCAGTCGAATTCATTACATTTACTTACGAGCTAATACCCTTAGGAAAGTTATGAATTCTCTTCTTCTCCCCACCTAGCTATTGGTAAATAGAAAAACAGACTGGGTTCTATAGCCTTGGATGGAAACGGGTCCAGGAGGAGCATAACTTTGAATTCAAAACCTGATCCTCCAGGTTTGGGAGTTGTGCAGTAGCTTAACAAGCTGGTTTTTTATATTAGGTTGGTGCAAAAATAATGTCGTTTTCTCACATATGTTACTATGTGAGAAAACGGCATTATTTTTGCACCAACCTAATAAAAACCGCAACGATATCTTGCGGTCCTATGTTCGTCAAGGGATTTAAAAGCATAATATATATTAGTTATACATAGTCATAGGTCCAACCACAACTTCGAAATCAAGAATTGCACACTTATTAAAAGATTAAATAACTTGGAAGATTCTTGAGAGTGTAGCTATCGATTCTTCTCAAAAATGTTAACTGAATCGTTTTAAATATCTCCTTTCTTAAACGAAATACTCTTGTCCCAAGCCAACATACATGAACATAAAAATTCAAAGAAAACTTAACTCAGGATTTTCTATTATTTTCTATTTTACATATATAAATATTTAATCAAATTAAGATAAAACAGTATTTACATAAAAAATAAATATAAGTCTCCAAGAATTATTTAACTGAAATATTCGATAAAGTAAACATGATGTTCACGCTTCTTCATTTCCATTCTAAGAAAGGCTTGTATAACCGTATTACCGTAATTATTGAAAACGCTTATTTTGTTCCTGACAGTAATTGTTTGCTTTCATTAGGATAAACAAATAGGAGCAATTCCATCATGGTGTCTGCTGGCGGAACAAAAAAAGAACATTTGCTCAACATTGTAATCTTCTAGATTATCCAATGTGCTGCACTAGCTTATCCTTAGCGTATAAAATGGTTGGCAGTAAGTTATTCTGAATCTTTTGTCAAAGATTCGGAAAGTGTGGAAGGTTAGTTTGATAGAATCAAGTCGGATGTCACCAGTTTTGTAGATAGAACACAAATCTCTTTGTAGAATAAATTTTTAATAAACAAATGAAAACTTTTCACTTTTACCCCATCGTCCATTTCTACTCTACCCAACTCATCTAGGAAAAAGAAGGAGAGAAAACATTTCTCCAAAGCGGATAAAATTTCAAAGTCGATAGAAGAAAGGTAGAGAGGGACCTTTTCACATAAAAATAGACTCTCTTGTGTTCCCTTTTCAAGATTTCTTCAGTCGACGGGAAGTTGGTGGAGGAACCCAACAACTTCCCTCAGGCTCCGAGTGGGATTTCCTGTATTAGGGACATGGGGAACTTTCTCAGAGTTTGGTCCCATCTATTCGAGGCCTTTCTAGAACTTCGCATGGCCCAGATGGCTACACCTGAAAAGAAACTTCAAAGATTTTGTGCAAGGAGGGTCCAGGTACTTCTCCACCCGACTTTATATAGGGCGTTAAAGCTAACGGATCCAAATGGACGCTGGCGGTATTATCCTAGATGAACGGATAACGTCAGATATGGGCACAGGGAGCCTTGGACAATCTATCGGGGTCCTTACCCCCGCAGATTTCCGCCCAATATGTGAATATTGTCATTGTTGTTTTTTTCTTGTAGATTTAAAAATTTATATCAAGCTAGCCAGCCTGAATGCGAATGGCTTGTGGGATCGAGGTAAGGCTGCCCACTTACCTTGTGACCTCTTGTCGTTCGGTGTGGATATCGTCGCGATCCAGGAAACTCACTTTGTTTGCAACGTTAATGCTTTTTTGCTGTCTAACGACTTTGTTGTCTATTCAGTATATGGGGACCAACGGTCCAGATGGGTTTCTTTGCTGGTTAAGCGTACCCTGGATGTGAGTGTGGACCATGACCATGTCGATGCGATGTGGACAGTTGATCGTGGCTGATATTACCGTGAAAAGTAGTTTGTTTCAGATCGTTACGGTTTATACGGCCAACGATCAGACGGAGCGTGTCTCGTTTTTTCGTCAGTTAGGGCTGTTCATGGTGAATTCAACGCACTTAGTTTTAATGGGAGACTGAAACGCCATCCTGGACCCAAAGATAGACAGGAGACGGGAAGCTAACAGGAGGTCATAAGATCGTAGCTTGGTTGATCTGACCGGTCTGTTTGGTCTTGTCGATCGATACCGAGAGATGTGAACGAGGGCATTTATGCGGCCATCTACTAGGGTAGTTAGCTACCTGGGTAGAATGTTAGCAAGAAGGGCCAACATAGATCTTCTAGATTGTTCTACGATCCATTGGCTAGTCTATTAAGACCAGACTTGTTTGTGCCCAGGTGGCGTTAGGCCTAGAATGTTTGGATACTGAAAATTCAATCTGTTTTTGCTAGACAGGCGGGAGTTCTGGCAAGAGCTGATTAACGTAGTCCAGCGAGAACTTAGTGGGGGCGGTTATAGGGAATAGGTGGTGGGAGAGGCTTAAGGATAGGATTAGGTCCTTCAGCAGAAGGGTCGCGGACTAGATAAGGCTAACAAGGTGAAGGCCCTCAAGGGTAGTCTTTCCCGGGTGGAAGCTCGGGGGGATCCCCCTAGAGATAGGCTTAGTTAGAGAGGTAATTAGACTTAAATTAAACAAGATGTTTTCCAAAGCATTTTTTTTCCGATTTTGACTGTCGTGTTCAGCAACTGTATCCGCCAGTGGTCCATCCCCAACCGGATCTCCAGGGGCTTTGTCATGCTTTTGATAACCGCAAGTTCTATGCTAACAGTTTCTTTGCTCGCACATCTCCCTTATGGGAATTCTTTCCGGTCCCATCCTTTGTAGCCAACTTTGATCGTCAAATATTTAAATGCAATGCCAATCGCTATCTGTTGTCTTCTTGGTTCCTCCTCATTTATTGTTCCCGATCCTCAATAAACTTTTTTCATTTTCTTATTCTCAGCAACCCCTTGTGTTTTAGTGGATGTAAGCAAGCAAGGCCTACGGCCTTGCTTGTGGAAAAATGATTGAAAAATAGTCTTTATTCCATCTATATTTTTAAGAATTTCTATGTTTATCCCGTATTGCTGTTTGAAAAAAGCCGATCATATTTGATCAATCGTTATTAATTAAGACGAGAATTTCATCAGTTTCATATCGTAACATTTACTCATGCCGTTGATCTATAGCAGTGCAGGAACAAAGACTTGGCTTTTATTTCCCGCCTTGAATTCTGTCAACTCACTACAGTAGATCGACGACCAGGATAAAAATTGATAAAAAATTAAATTATGAAAGTAAATGCTAAACAAAATTTATGTTAGGCAATGCTTCATTTGAAAGAAATTCTGACAGTATAACGGCTATCGGCGCGGAAAGGGGTTGGCAAAAAGATCAAATTATGAGTTTAGGTTAATTTCGCTCTAATGCACCCCATCGGAAGTAATGAATCCACCTCCCGTAACCCACTGGCATCTGTTCAAGTATATATATATATATATATATATATATATATTATATTACGTTGGTGCAAAAATAATGACGTAATAATGTCGTTTTTGACGTCAAAAATACGTCAAAAAACGACATTATTACGTCATTATTTTTGCACCAACGTAATAATATGAAAGAGATTGATAGATATGTGTGAAAGTACATATATTATGAAAGATATGTGTATATGTATATAATATGAGAGAGAGATTGATAGATATGTGTGTATGTATGTATGTATAGATATGCGTATATGGAGAAGTATATATATATATATATATATATATATATATATATATATATATATATATATATATATATATATATATATATATCATGAGCATGCCGAGACTCCCTGGGCCACTTCGGTGTTGTGTATTGGTTAACGTCTATATTGTAAGATCAGTTACGTTTAAGTAGTGATTTCGATCCTCTATTGCTTATAGACAACGCTTATTCAATCATTATTTCGACTTTATCCAGGTCTATTTTAAAAAACATATAAAAAATCCTAAGTTTTATTATCATATATATATATATATATGTACACGCAAATGAATATATATATTTAAAGATTTGGTTGGTGTTACAAAATTTTATAACCGTCATAAAAAATCAAAAATTATTTGTATTACAACTCATGATGATAACAGATAAAAAGTAAAACTGAAAAACAAGCTAAGCTAACCGGTTTCGAACGTCGCTCAACAGAGCTAAATTGAGGTTAATATATTATAACAGAATTATCACTAAAAGGAGATGAACAATATGTATTGCGTGGAAAGAAAACAAAACAAAAAAAATATTGCTTAGATAGAAATTAGTTGGAGGCCCAGTACGAAATCATTTGTACAGTGAAAGTTTCAAAGACAAAATATAAATGGCCTTCAAAAACTAATAAATGGTAATTCGAGTAGAACTTTCTAAGAATAGGAAATTAGCGGCAAAACTATGGCTATTTATTTGGTGTTCTGCGATGGAAGACCCGTATGTATTGGTCAGAATGCTAGAAACATTAGATTGCGGATCTTTGTTGGGACGTGTTGCTTTATTTGGCAGAAAAGACTACACGAGTTTATATATATACTTTTCGTCAGATTTGGCAAGATAATTTATGGCCCCTCTTATCCTCAAATATCCTAACGGATTTTTTTACGCACTATTTTGTCTGGCAAAATCAACAGACGTCGGCGAAACGTTTTTCCTATTTGTCTCATCTTCTCCAAGTATATATATATATATATATATATATTAGGTTGGTGTGGTGCAAAAATAATGTCGTTTTCTCACATAGTAAACATATGTGAGAAAACGACATTATTTTTGCACCAACCTAATATATATATATATATATATGTGTGTGTGTGTGTGTGTGTGTGTGTGTGTGCGTACTTAAAATTAGCATAACAAGGAGGAAAATATTACGAAAGCAATTCGTGGTAAATTTCATCGGGATTTAGATTCTTTTCTTGCTTACGAATATTTTGTGGACCTGATCCTTTCTTCCTACAACATTACGGAGTTATGCAAACAATAATTAAAAAAAAAACAAAAAAAGCAAAGAAGGTAAACTAGAAAACGTGGGAGAAACGAAGAAACTGTAAGAATCACCGAATTTGAAGAAACAAAAGATAAGATTGAGACAGTGAAAGGAAAAAAAAAAAAAAAAGGAAAAACCTTTGAAAGAAAAGGAGAAAATGTAACGAAACACATCCCACCAAGAAATAAAACCTTTTCAAAATGTTTCATTCTTATCAAATTCTCCAGATAACGAAGATGGAGGGAAAAAAATTACATTTTACATTTCCTAAATTTTAAGAGAGGGCTCAGTTCGTTATGTAAATTCATTGTAATTTGATCCCCCACGCAGCGGAAGAAAAACAAAATGTAAAAATAAAGGAAAATAATTTAAAAAAGTACTAAAATATCCTTTATATACAAATATTCACTTTTTATTTTAACTTTAAATTATTTAAAATTCAAAATTAGTATGAATATATTGGATCAAGTTATATGACGATATTTACGAGTTAAATGCGGGGTGGGTGGGGGAGTCAATTTACCAATTAAAAATTAAATTTACCCCTATCTTAAAATATAGAAAATAAAAACGATATTTGTGAGTTATCCATCGCCAATTTTTAAATTAATTTTCCATCTTTTCCACAAATTCAAATGTGTAAAAAACTAAAAATATACTGTTTGTTTCTGAAATCATATTTCTCCAAATAAACATTCAATCGTATTATTCGGTTGTCTCTTTATTTCATGGCATGTCCCAAAAATTCATTTAGTAGTCAGAAAGAAAATGAAAGATCCCACATCTAACTTTATAAAAAGTGGCGACAGATAACCCATAAGCATCATAAAAAATTATATTTGTAATTTTGAGTTATTATTTGATAGGAATATTAAGAGAATATTGGTAAATTTCAGATTAAGCCCCGGAAAACAACTGTAATGAAAATTTCCATTCCGGTGTGAAATTGTCTAATTAATTCCAAAATAACAATAAAAGTTTGCGGAAGAAAATCATTTAGCAATTACTGACATTGTAAGTTCAGCCTTATTCGTGGCTAGCGCAGCTACCATTACTGACGGCTTTTACATACGTTTGCCTCGGGCCGGAATGCGCGGAAGCTTATTTGTTAACGGCCTTTTTAGTGATCTTCTTACTCGTCTTAATTACTGCGAAATTCGCGAAATTTAATTTCAAGTTCGTGCAAGACAATTGAAGATTCCGCGCAATATTAATCGAGGCAAACCTATGTAAACAAAGCCAGTGATGGCAGCCGAACTGTAACCACGACGCGAATGAGGCCGAACTTATATTGTCGATAACACCTAAACAGTTTTTTCCTCAGAATTTTGTTATTTTCAAAATAAGCATGCAAAGTTACACCAGAATAGAAATTTCCATTACAATAGGTAATCCGGGGCTTAATCTGCAAATTTACCAAAATATATTTAAAAAAGACAGGGGTGTTTCTGTCGACAAACCGAAAAAGGAATATTTTTATACAGTATAAGTTTGCAATACAAGACAAAAAAAGAAAATTGAGAGAACGGAAGAAATAACGATGCAAGGAAAGGGCAGGGGTGTCATCCCGTTGTATGGTTTTTCACGCACTTTCCAAAGGTATCACACAGAATAAAAAAAAGAACAGATAGGAAACATTTATAAATCTAACATGCTTCAATTACAGTAAAGCTTCATCATATTCTCCAAGTATATATATATATATATATATATATATATATATATATATATATATATATATATATATGTGTGTGTGTGTGTGCGTACTTAAAATAACAAGGAGAAAAATATATGATATATAGAGAAAAAGAAGAAATTGTGTGTTTGATACATATATGTGTGAATTGTAGGATAAAGAACAAATGTTTATCAATCTAACATGTTTCACTTTTATTAAAGCTTCATCAGAGGATGAGATACGGAGAAAAGTAAGAAAGAAATTTTGAAAAAAAACGTAAAAAATAAAAAGATAATTGAAAGGAGAGAAAGATAGAATAATTGACAATAATATGAAAAAATAAAAACAATTTACATTGTTCAGACTGTTATCCTCATCTCTATTGTCATATTCACGACGTTTCAGCTGTTGTAAACTTCGACCTTCTTCAGGTGATATACGTTGGAAATTCGAGCCGAACTTCTTATTTACTCTACTGCTGTTGATTCCACGTGTGCCATAATTTATATTTTTTGAATAAACCCTCAGTTTCAGTTCCTTTCTCTTTACTAACTCGACTCTCCAACTTTTTTTTCTTCACCTCTGTCGTGGCCAGGTATTGAACTCAAAAGTCCTTGGACCAAGTCACTGGATTACTTCAAACAACCCTTTTATCCACTGGGCCATGTGTATATATATATATATATATATCACCTGAAGAAGGCCGGAGTGTACAACGGCCGAAACGTCTTGAATATGACACTAAAGATGAGGACAACAGTCCGAACAATTTAAATAGTGTGAATAAAAAAACAGGGGAATTTTATATTGGCGGTAGAACGGAATGGAATGAAGAAAATGGAAAATTTGAAATCAGTGTAATCCCAAAAAGTCGAATAGAGCGGTAAAATAAAGAAAATCTAGAATAACAAGGGACTATAAAGAACGAATGAATAGGAGAATTCATTTACACTATTTATATTCGAACTATTGTCCTTATCTTTGTTGTTATTATCACAACGTTTAGGTCGTTGTGTCCGCCGGGCTTCCTCTGGTGTATGTCGGCCTGGAGTAAGCCTACAGGCAATTCTGAACTGACCCCTTTTTTAATCTACGGGGGATAGACTATTCTCGTTCCATTGGTCATGTCGAGGGAGATCGCCCAGTTCTTAGTTTTATTTAGTACTCCTCAATTATTGCTCACCCGCTTCCACCGAGTTCAAATACCATAGCGCCCGACCCAGAGATTTGTGACATAGTGGTTGTGTGTTCAATCTCTGTGTCTGGTGGTGTGTACTTGCACTCAGTGGAAAATGAACAGTAGTAAATAAGAGTAGAAGATAGCTGTAGACATGAGATCATCAATCATGAGATTAAAGGATTCAGTTTGGAATTTTCTGTTGGTTACCCAAATCGATATCCACCTGAGGAAACGTTGTGATAACATCACATAAGAAACATGAACGACAATAGCCCGAATATAAATAGTGTAAATAATGATAACAACCCATTCCAGAAAATCAGACGGAAATGTTTAAAGAAGAAAAAAAAATGAGACAAATAAAGGAACGAAATAAATAGAAAGAAAAAATAAGAAAGAATGAAAGGAAAAGAAATAATTTTGAGTGAAAAAATAGGAGGAAAACTAGAAAAATGTTGATAGAAAATATAAAGCCACAAAAACAAATGAAACGAATTTTTTCCCACGAATTTTTACAAGTAACAATTCATGGCGCTTACGTACAAAAGAGCAATTATTGGTCGGGTTGGCTTAAAAAAAAAAAAAAAAAAAAAAAATTGATGGTTTCTTTGAAGAAAACGAACAGAAAAGAATATCTTTTACAATGAATATGTATCTCTCTTTTATTATTTTTCAAGGTTCAGCTGTTTTTCTAGCAGCCAGAATAATGCGTTCTTGTTTCCTACAATATTTCTGATATATTCCATATTTTACGGTAATTCAAACTTATGTAGAAGCGGTTTTACTTACTGTCTTTCTTTTACTCTCTCTCTCTCTATATATATATATATCTCTATCTCTCTCTCTCTCACACACACACACACTTATATATCACTACACATTTAGTTTTGTTTGGTTTACGGCAAACCTTACATTTTCAATTTTTTTGTCGTTGTGATAAACAATGTAACAATAGATGATAAGTTCGTTTTTCTCGAAAGTCAAAACGGCAGACATAGGTTTGATTTGCAAGAGTGTCATATTGAAAGACATAGGTTTGGTTTGCGCAAGGCTATAATAGGCAGTCATGAGTTTGATTTGCGCAAGAATGAAATTAGCAGACATAATTTAGTAGCAGAACGTCAGTTGCTTGCAGTGTAGTTTGTTTTATAAAGTAACCAACTGATCATACGGCGTTGTCTGTCCACACATATCTCACCACCGTACGATCAGTTGATTACTTTATAAAACAATTTTGTGACGTTCTGTCAGTTCGTGGACAAGGCTTTAGTCAGCGGCTTCTCTCTGTCAATTCCTTCCATTGTGTGCGTGTGTGTGGGTACATGTATGTGTACGCACGTGTAGATCAAACAGGCGTCTGAAATTGTTTTGAGCCTTGAGAAGGAGTGACCTTCTATTTTTATATCCGGAAAGAGGATCCGAAATCTAATTTTACATAAAAATAATAAAACTTTAGATTGCGGAGAATATTCGCCTATATTTTTAAGATGACTGAGTACTTAAAAATTATAGGCACTCACGTCATTTTCTTAAATTATGTTTTACAGATAAAGTCTCCGTAGAACAACATAAAACCTATCATTAGGCTGTCAACACATCAAAACAGCTACTATCAGGTTAAAAAACACAGCTGCTGCAGGGTTATAAAAATGCATTTCTGCGATATTTCAAACTTAAAGTATATAACATTTGTTTCAAATCAGATTAATTATAGTTTATATCAGCTAATATTCATCAAATAAAGTTTCAGAAAAGTATATTTTATTTTTGGAAGATTTTTTTAATAAAGGGAATTACATTGCAATGAAAAACGTCTAAAAATGGCGCTAATCAGTTATTTTAGCAAAGAAATTATTTCCAATCAATTTAAATTAGTTTTTGAAACACAGCAAAAGATTTTGCCCTTTAGGAATATTAAATTTAATTTGTATTAGTTTGAACTTAAAAGGAAAATAAAAGCCCCAAGAAAGATTTATTTTTAAAATTCATTTTAAACCTTTTGGTATCATTTCTTTTTCTGTTTTTCTTTTGTACGTACATAATTTATACTATTCCAGTTTATTTTTTATTTCCCATATGAATCGTAAGTGTGGTAAATATTCGATGTGCATCGGAATAGAGAAAAATGCTTCCCAGGAAAATATTAGGAAAATTTTGTTAAAAACAAAGAAAAGTGCGCTGAACTGCTGTGAATGGTGGACAATTTCCTCGTAGATGAAGAAAACACTCGAAGCGCCAGAGATGTGCTTTTACAGATGAATGCTGAGAATACCATGTACAGAACACGTGAACAATGAGGAAGTTCCAAGGAAAATGCGAATTAGAAGGATGGCTGAAAGAATTTGAATTTCTGGTCGATTAATTGTTTTGGTTTTTTACGGTTTAGCAACCCTTTGAGGGTTATTTAAAGTCGAAAAATATTTCGGAGTTTGCTTACAGTACCCGGTGTTAAGCGGAAATACTGACCGGGCTCGTGTAGTCGAACGTGAACTAAAGTTTTCAGCGTTGGAAATTTCTGGGACATATTATGAGGAAGGAAGGCTTGGAAAATTTAACACTCACCTATTGAAAGAGGGAAAAGTAGGAGGAAATAGCGATTATGTCATTTAATGAATCTGGATGAGTGGATGGAAAGGGGGCGAATAAGAAGAGATAGAAAAATTGAAACGGTGAATCTCAAAAATAAAGCAAAGTAGGAAGAAACAGGAATTATTCGTTAGAATGATTGGAACTTACGGAGAGTCATGATCAGCCACATGCTGAAGGAATACAGCACATAAAGCAAATGGCTTCCCTTTGCCTTTTCTATAAATATTTTTCATGGCAGCTTCTCTGACAAGCTTTTTTCCCTGGTGGCCTTCTTTTCTCGAACTTCCCTCCAGTGGTACTCCCTTCCGTATTCTTGCTTCCCTGATAAATACAATCATCAAAAATTTAAATGCAGTGTTAATCACCCATCTTGTATCTTCTTGAATCTTGAATCCTGCTCATCTTTTATCCTTTCCTCAAATCCTCCTATATCCATTTTTTTTTCTCACTTTCACTCTCTGTAACCTCCTGTGTACTAGTGGCATTTCCGCCTTGCTTGGGATGAAATGATTAAAAAAAAAACAAAAAAAAAACATCGACCCATCTGATAAACATTTCTCAGTCTGTTCGTTCCTCAGCAAATTAAACTTAACTAGACACACATCTCTCTCCCTTCGCCAAAATAAAATAAAATGTCTAACAATGCGCATGCGCACACATACGAACAGATAAACGATGCTTGTATAAATCTGATGATAACGACAATTTATTTGTACTTCCGCCTTTCGTTTTTTGGCTTCAATTTATTTATTTATTTATTTATTTCTTCTGATGTTAATGGGATGTCTATTAAAATACGAAATAAAGAAGAAAAATACATTTATTTACCTTTTGAAATAGTCTAAGTGTCTATAAATATTATTTTATAGATGCTAAAAATGTCTCCTCTCTCCTCTTCTTGCCTATGCTTTTCCTTCATTCAGCTTTTTGTTGTTCGTACTTTTAATCTATCCTCAAATGTCGCTTAACATCTCGTCTCCCTTAAAACAGAAAAAAATGATACTTAATCTCATGCCAATCTTGAATTTAATGCATCATCATTCATAATATTATTTTATTATTCGACTGACGCACACACAGATCTTTTTTTCGTTTCATATTTCATCCCAGAAAGATTAAAACCACAAAGGACTATTTCGCGTTCAGACATATTTTTCACTGCTTGACAGACGACAGTTTCCCGCCGTAAGCTCATTCGTTGACCGCCATCGTAAAATTCTTAGAAAATAATATCACATTTAACGTTTAAACAAAATTCTTTGAAATATAAACGCTTCCATATTCCAACAGAAAATTTTATGGAAATAAAATAAAAAGCGAAATTCGAATTCTCTTCAAACAGCAACTGGAAACGTATAAAATTGAAACATAAATAAATAAATAAACGAATCGAATTTATACTGAAATGTAAATTTTTGAGATATCAACTCATCTACGATATCTTCTTGATCAGAAACTATAAAATATTTTGTTGCTAAAAAATTATCAATCGTTTCTACAAAAATACCAGATCTCTATGAATACATACATGATTGGCTATAAGCGGCCATGATTATACGTATACAGACGAATACACAATTATATGTATGCTGGCACACGCACCTCTCAATATGCATTTGTCGGATGTATAATAGTATCTGTGGAGATGAGGAAACAAAGTGGAAAAGGTTAAAAACGACGCATTTCGCCGACGTCTGTTCGGATTAGCGTCTTCAAGTCGGAATGAAAGACCAAACCATGTGTCAGGAAAATGCGATGGGATTTTTCATGATAAGATAACGTAATATCTCTCTCTATATATATATATCTATCTATATTTATATATATATATATATCGTTTATATATAAATATATATATATTATATATGTTTCTTATATTTTTATTATGTATACATATTATATATTATATATATTATATTTTTATTATATATATATTATATATTATATATATATATATTATATTTTTAATTGTGTGTATATATATATATATATATATATATATATATATATATATATATATATATATATATATATATATATATATATATAGTATGGTAATGAAGGGTTTGGTAATCCGTGTGGATAATTCCAAACAGGATGTGATCCAGAGAGCTCAATGTAATACCAGAGCAAATATTAATTAAATAATTAGGAAAGAAACAACCTTATATATGTATAGAGTACGTATTCTTTCTTTCTCTTTTCTAGTACGTCATCGTCTTTCTCATTTCTGGCACATTATCGTCTTCTTCCATTCTTTCTCTTTTCTGGTACATTATCGTCTTCTTTCATTCTTTCTCTTTTCTGGCTCATTATCGTCTTCTTCCATTCTTTCTCTTTTCTGGTACATTATCGTCTTCTTTCATTCTTTCTCTTTTCTGGCTCATTATCGTCTTCTTCCATTCTTTCTCTTTTCTGACACATTATCGTCTTCTTTCATTCTTTCTCTTTTCTGGCTCATTATCGTCTTCTTCCATTCTTTCTCTTTTCTGGCACATTATCGTCTTCTTCCATTCTTTCTCTTTTCTGGCACATTATCGTCTTCTTTCATTCTTTCTCTTTTCTGGCACATTATCGTCTTCTTCCATTCTTTCTCTTTTCTGGCACATTATCGTCTTCTTCCATTCTTTCTCTTTTCTGGCACATTATCGTCTTCTTCCATTCTTTCTCTTTTCTGGCACATTATCGTCTTCTTTCATTCTTTCTCTTTTCTGACACATTATCGTCTTCTTTCATTCTTTCTCTTTTCTGGCTCATTATCGTCTTCTTTCATTCTTTCTCTTTTCTGGCACATTATCGTCTTCTTTCATTCTTTCTCTTTTCTGGCACATTATCGTCTTCTTCCATTCTTTCTCTTTTCTGGCACATTATCGTCTTCTTCCATTCTTTCTCTTTTCTGGCACATTATCGTCTTCTTCCATTCTTTCTCTTTTCTGGCACATTATCGTCTTCTTTCATTCTTTCTCTTTTCTGGCACATTATCGTCTTCTTCCATTCTTTCTCTTTTCTGGCACATTATCGTCTTCTTCCATTCTTTCTCTTTTCTGGCACATTATCGTCTTCTTTCATTCTTTCTCTTTTCTGGCACATTATCGTCTTCTTCCATTCTTTCTCTTTTCTGGCACATTATCGTCTTCTTTCATTCTTTCTCTTTTCTGGCACATTATCGTCTTCTTCCATTCTTTCTCTTTTCTGGCACATTATCGTCTTCTTCCATTCTTTCTCTTTTCTGGCACATTATCGTCTTCTTCCATTCTTTCTCTTTTCTGGCACATTATCGTCTTCTTTCATTCTTTCTCTTTTCTGGCTCATTATCGTCTTCTTTCATTCTTTCTCTTTTCTGGCACATTATCGTCTTCTTCCATTCTTTCTCTTTTCTGGCACATTATCGTCTTCTTCCATTCTTTCTCTTTTCTGGCACATTATCGTCTTCTTCCATTCTTTCTCTTTTCTGGCACATTATCGTCTTCTTCCATTCTTTCTCTTTTCTGGCACATTATCGTCTTCTTCCATTCTTTCTCTTTTCTGGCACATTATCGTCTTCTTCCATTCTTTCTCTTTTCTGGTACATTATCGTCTTCTTTCATTCTTTCTCTTTTCTGGCACATTATCGTCTTCTTCCATTCTTTCTCTTTTCTGGCACATTATCGTCTTCTTCCATTCTTTCTCTTTTCTGGCACATTATCGTCTTCTTCCATTCTTTCTCTTTTCTGGCACATTATCGTCTTCTTCCATTCTTTCTCTTTTCTGGCTCATTATCGTCTTCTTCCATTCTTTCTCTTTTCTGGCACATTATCGTCTTCTTCCATTCTTTCTCTTTTCTGGCACATTATCGTCTTCTTCCATTCTTTCTCTTTTCTGGTACATTATCGTCTTCTTTCATTCTTTCTCTTTTCTGGCACATTATCGTCTTCTTCCATTCTTTCTCTTTTCTGGCACATTATCGTCTTCTTCCATTCTTTCTCTTTTCTGGCACATTATCGTCTTCTTTCATTCTTTCTCTTTTCTGGCACATTATCGTCTTCTTCCATTCTTTCTCTTTTCTGGCACATTATCGTCTTCTTCCATTCTTTCTCTTTTCTGACACATTATCGTCTTCTTTCATTCTTTCTCTTTTCTGGCACATTATCGTCTTCTTCCATTCTTTCTCTTTTCTGGCACATTATCGTCTTCTTTCATTCTTTCTCTTTTCTGGCACATTATCGTCTTCTTTCATTCTTTCTCTTTTCTGGCACATTATCGTCTTCTTCCATTCTTTCTCTTTTCTGACACATTATCGTCTTCTTTCATTCTTTCTCTTTTCTGGCACATTATCGTCTTCTTCCATTCTTTCTCTTTTCTGACACATTATCGTCTTCTTCCATTCTTTCTCTTTTCTGGCACATTATCGTCTTCTTTCATTCTTTCTCTTTTCTGGCACATTATCGTCTTCTTCCATTCTTTCTCTTTTCTGGCACATTATCGTCTTCTTTCATTCTTTCTCTTTTCTGGCACATTATCGTCTTCTTCCATTCTTTCTCTTTTCTGGCTCATTATCGTCTTCTTTCATTCTTTCTCTTTTCTGGCACATTATCGTCTTCTTCAATTCTTTCTCTTTTCTGGCACATTATCGTCTTCTTTCATTCTTTCTCTTTTCTGGCACATTATCGTCCATTCTTTCTCTTTTCTGGCACATTATCGTCTTCTTTCATTCTTTCTCTTTTCTGGCACATTATCGTCTTCTTCCATTCTTTCTCTTTTCTGGCACATTATCGTCTTCTTTCATTCTTTCTCTTTTCTGGCACATTATCGTCTTCTTCCATTCTTTCTCTTTTCTGGCACTTTATCGTCTTCTTTCATTCTTTCTCTTTTCTGGCACATTATCGTCTTCTTCCATTCTTTCTCTTTTCTGGCACATTATCGTCTTCTTCCATTCTTTCTCTTTTCTGGCACATTATCGTCTTCTTTCATTCTTTCTCTTTTCTGGCACATTATCGTCTTCTTCCATTCTTTCTCTTTTCTGGCACATTATCGTCTTCTTTCATTCTTTCTCTTTTCTGGCACATTATCGTCTTCTTCCATTCTTTCTCTTTTCTGGCACATTATCGTCTTCTTCCATTCTTTCTCTTTTCTGGCACATTATCGTCTTCTTTCATTCTTTCTCTTTTCTGGCTCATTATCGTCTTCTTCCATTCTTTCTCTTTTCTGGCACATTATCGTCTTCTTTCATTCTTTCTCTTTTCTGGCACATTATCGTCTTCTTCCATTCTTTCTCTTTTCTGGCTCATTATCGTCTTCTTCCATTCTTTCTCTTTTCTGGCACATTATCGTCTTCTTCCATTCTTTCTCTTTTCTGGCACATTATCGTCTTCTTCCATTCTTTCTCTTTTCTGGCACATTATCGTCTTCTTTCATTCTTTCTCTTTTCTGGCACATTATCGTCTTCTTCCATTCTTTCTCTTTTCTGGCACATTATCGTCTTCTTTCATTCTTTCTCTTTTCTGGCACATTATCGTCTTCTTCCATTCTTTCTCTTTTCTGGCACATTATCGTCTTCTTCCATTCTTTCTCTTTTCTGGCTCATTATCGTCTTCTTCCATTCTTTCTCTTTTCTGGCTCATTATCGTCTTCTTCCATTCTTTCTCTTTTCTGGCTCATTATCGTCTTCTTTCATTCTTTCTCTTTTCTGGCACATTATCGTCTTCTTCCATTCTTTCTCTTTTCTGGCACATTATCGTCTTCTTCCATTCTTTCTCTTTTCTGGCACATTATCGTCTTCTTTCATTCTTTCTCTTTTCTGGCACATTATCGTCTTCTTCCATTCTTTCTCTTTTCTGGCACATTATCGTCTTCTTCCATTCTTTCTCTTTTCTGGCACATTATCGTCTTCTTTCATTCTTTCTCTTTTCTGGCACATTATCGTCTTCTTCCATTCTTTCTCTTTTCTGGCACATTATCGTCTTCTTCCATTCTTTCTCTTTTCTGGCTCATTATCGTCTTCTTTCATTCTTTCTCTTTTCTGGCACATTATCGTCTTCTTCCATTCTTTCTCTTTTCTGGCACATTATCGTCTTCTTCCATTCTTTCTCTTTTCTGGCACATTATCGTCTTCTTCCATTCTTTCTCTTTTCTGGCACATTATCGTCTTCTTCCATTCTTTCTCTTTTCTGGCACATTATCGTCTTCTTCCATTCTTTCTCTTTTCTGGCACATTATCGTCTTCTTCCATTCTTTCTCTTTTCTGGCACATTATCGTCTTCTTTCATTCTTTCTCTTTTCTGGCACATTATCGTCTTCTTTCATTCTTTCTCTTTTCTGGCACATTATCGTCTTCTTCCATTCTTTCTCTTTTCTGGCTCATTATCGTCTTCTTCCATTCTTTCTCTTTTCTGGCACATTATCGTCTTCTTCCATTCTTTCTCTTTTCTGGCACATTATCGTCTTCTTCCATTCTTTCTCTTTTCTGGCACATTATCGTCTTCTTCCATTCTTTCTCTTTTCTGGCACATTATCGTCTTCTTCCATTCTTTCTCTTTTCTGGCACATTATCGTCTTCTTCCATTCTTTCTCTTTTCTGGCACATTATCGTCTTCTTCCATTCTTTCTCTTTTCTGGCACATTATCGTCTTCTTTCATTCTTTCTCTTTTCTGGCACATTATCGTCTTCTTTCATTCTTTCTCTTTTCTGGTACGTTATCGTCTTCTTCCATTCTTTCTCTTTTCTGGCACATTATCGTCTTCTTCCATTCTTTCTCTTTTCTGGCACATTATCGTCTTCTTCCATTCTTTCTCTTTTCTGGCACATTATCGTCTTCTTCCATTCTTTCTCTTTTCTGGCACATTATCGTCTTCTTCCATTCTTTCTCTTTTCTGGCACATTATCGTCTTCTTCCATTCTTTCTCTTTTCTGGCACATTATCGTCTTCTTCCATTCTTTCTCTTTTCTGGCACATTATCGTCTTCTTTCATTCTTTCTCTTTTCTGGCACATTATCGTCTTCTTTCATTCTTTCTCTTTTCTGGTACGTTATCGTCTTCTTTCTTTCTTTTCTCTTTTCTACTTTCGGACTAAGTTTCTTAATTGCTCACTTTTTTTTCTCCTTCTTTTACTCAGCCGTGTCCTCTTCTGATTTCTCTTCTGTCTCTTCTCTCTAGATTTCCCGCCTCTCGCATCATGCACCAGTTCACATTTCGAAACGCACAGAGGAAATCGATTCATGACACTTGAATCTAATTATTGAATAACTTCGACCGACCCGATTACCTAGTAAATCGCGATCAATTGACTGGGTCAGATACTTAAACATGGATTTTAAACAAGCCGACTGCCTTGGGTATTAAAATTCAATGTATACATAAATTCATTGGGGAAAGATACGCTTATAAAATATATTGGGGATGACACACAGATA
Organism: Acanthosepion lycidas; assembly: GCA_963932145.1. Lineage (NCBI taxonomy): Eukaryota > Metazoa > Mollusca > Cephalopoda > Sepiida > Sepiidae > Acanthosepion > Acanthosepion lycidas. Next base: position 30,979,712 of record OZ010604.1, on the reverse strand, counting down.
CGAGTAAAATATTTGAGAAAGCGTATTCATATACGTCTCGAAATTTGATATGAAATCTGGAGTTAACACTCCAATATATATATATATATATATATATATATATATATATATATATATATATATATATATGATTTCAGGATATTAAAAAAAAACATGTTGAAAATCGTTACACAATGGCAATTATGTTTCAACATTACAAATGTGTCTTAACTCAAATTCAAATACAGAATACTTCCTCTTTTTTCGAGAATTTGTTCTCATTTTACCTGGATATATATATATTTCTATATGTTTCACCTCATGTAAGGCAAAAACGCCACTAAGACGCAGGGGGTTGTTGGGTGCGGAACAATTAGGAACACAGACATTAATAACGAGCGGAAGAGTAATCAGGACGACAGTAGATAGCGACTGACATTGCATTTAAACTTTTGCGGAATTAAATTGTTTGGAAAGCATGGTGCCGGAAGGGAGTTTCACAAGTGAGAAGTACGAGAAAAGAAATCTTTAGCATCTTATGGTTACATCTAGTCAGCTCAACTGTAAATTGATGAGATCTTGACGCTAGTCTAGTACTCCGCTTAATTTCAAAAGGTCTAGATGCAGGGTAACAAGATGAAGGCTGATAATGTTATTGATTCTTCTTTGGATTTTATCAAGGAGTAGCTTAACGGGCACCCGACCATATGTGACAGCAATATTCTAAGTGTATATATATATATATATATATATATATATATATATATATATATATATATATATATATATATATATATATCCCGGTACGATGAGAAAGAATAGAGTACACTTCCAACGTAACATTTAATTTAAAAGAAGACTCAATACATAGTAGAACAGTAGGTCATATTCGATTGGTTGGTAAAGCCGTCAAGTCGTTATTTATTTTATTTTATTTTATTCATTCCAAAAATGAATACGTATTTTGCTTTTGAAACTAAATTAATTGTTTATTCGCCAGTAATTTACAATCGCCTGAAGAGACGCATCGTTATGTGTTGAAACACACGACTGCAATTGTGTAGCGATTCTTACATGTTTTTGTTGTAATATTCTCAAGTATATATATATATATATATATATATATATATATATATATATATATATATTGTGGCCACCCTACATTTCTTTAAAAACACCTTAAAATGAGATATTTTTTCATTTCAATTCGTAAAGTCGAAGTACCAAAGGGTAATGCTTATCAGAATTATTGTCATGAAAATATTTATAGAAAAGACACAGAGAAGCTACGCTACGACGGTGGTAAGATGACTGAAGCCGTGATGACAGCTCCGGACCAATAATATTTCATCAAAACTTTCTAAACACATATAAGAAACACTAGGCCAGATGCGTCAGCAAATATGTAATGCACGCAGGAATAGTGAACTTATAAATATATAAGAAAGATCCTGTCGAGAATTGAAACCAAGTACTTTTGTGATGGAGCATTGTCCTGATGAAAAAAGACACCTTTCGTCAGTTTTCCTGGGTATTTTGTCTTCATAACCTTTCGTAAGCAAACATAACTAATGCCTACTAGTACTACTACCACCACACACGCATACACGCGTGCACACACATGCACGCATACTTACTAATATACATTATCTTCCGAATCCCATATAGACAAACTAGATTTATGATACACACAAATTATTCACACGAACGTTGCTTGATAAGTCAAATGCACGTGAAGCCTGCTCAATGAAAATCAACCGACGCAAAACTAAAAATACCAGAATTTCTTCTTTATTTCATTCGCTGGTGAAGCTTTAATAAAAGTGAAACATGTTAGATTTTTAAACGTTTCCTAGATTTCCCTTTTCCTCTCATTTCTGTCGGATTCCGATCAATATTTAATCTGCATTTGATCTCAATTCATCACAGTATGAGATCAATGAGGAACTTTTAAGGAAAATGAAAACAAAAAGGAGACATTCACTTACCCATTATTAGCCATCTTTTAGTTCTATGAATTAAAACTTAATATTTATGACAATTATACGAGATAAGACCCTGATTGACTGCCTATTAACATTTTCTAATTTTTATGGTCTTGCGAAACCATCTTTTTTTCGTGCATTTAAACTTAAAGCTTATGTTAAAAAGAAATATCACTCATACACTTTTTAATTTGAATAAGAATATGCCGTCCCTGTGTATCTGTCATAAATTTGGCATTAGAAGCTGCTTAGGATGAAAATTAAATTTACTATCGCTGTAATTCCAGAGACTTGTTAAGTTGAGTTGTAGGTTAGCCCGATTGGTGCTTATAAACAGCGGAGACTCAGTAGTGGGCAGGCCTCCAAAGGCTAAGACTTTTATGGGTCGGTCAGTGTTTTTGGCATCGAGTCTGGCACCTCGTGATGCGGCTTTTAACTTTGGACAGAGCATAAAACACAGCAAAAGTCATCAGCACTGGCACGGTAAAGGATTAATGTGGTTAGATATTGGTGCTGCGTTTGGGGACAACGAGGGAGAAAATTGATATTACGGATTGCTTATGGCAACAACACTTTCAGAAAGATGGATGGTTGGATAGTCTTGATGATTAGAGATGGAGACAGTCGTTAAAGGAGAAGGACGCCGAACACGTAGCGATGGTATGGTGCAATCGATATGGAAAGAAAATGGCGGCCGTGGAGTAGACAGGAAGAAACAAGTAGTAGGTAAATTGATTCAATGGTAGATAGACCTAAATACAGTTACAAAGTAAATATCCTCCTCCTCCTCCTCTTGATCATCATCATTAATAACAACAGCAACGTCATCATCAACATCAACAGCAACATCATCATCACGAAAAAAGTCATCATCATCAACAAAACCATCAGCATCATTAATAACACAAAAAGCAGTAACATCATCATCAACATCATCATTTACAGCACAAGCAGCAGTATCATCATCATCATCATCATCATCATCATCATCATCATCATCATCAATATCATCACCATCAACAACAACACAAACAACACTAACATTATCACCATCATCAATAACAATATCATAATCAACAACACAAACAGCAGTAACATTATCATCATCATCATCATTAACAACAACACAAGCAGCGCTAACATCATCATCATCATCAACAATATCATAATCATTAACATCACCAACAGTAGTAAGATCATCATCATCAACAACAAAAACAGCATCATAATCAACGAAACAAACAACACTATCATCATCATCATCATCATCATCAACAACAACAACATCATCATCATCATCATCAGCAACATCGATATCATCATCAACAACCGCAACACCACTATCATCAGCATCATCATCAGGTACGACTTCATCATCACCATCATCATCATCATCATCATCATCATCATCATCATCATCAACAATAACCCCGCTAACACACTTATATGTACTTATATTGGGTTACTGGAACGAAAGAAATAAATTTGGATGACGTGAGATATAAAAATATTTTACAAGTACTGGAGCTAAAATGGTCGTCGTTAGATCAATATAGATAATTTTAAGTAATTAATGATTTTTTTAATCCGACAGTATTCTTTATAAGTATAAAACTTATGTTTAATTGGTCTACGTATTTGAGTTTTCTTTTAAGCGATATTAATATCTACCAGCTAAAGCTTACTAAAGACTTCGACTAAAGTCTTATTAAAGAAAATATGTATATGTACCGCCTAATATAATAACCGTTAGGATATACAATAATATTTGCTACTCATAATGCACCAGGTGTTGGCCTCACTTATATCACTTAATATATATATATATATATATATATATATATAATTATTTATTTAAAAATATGATTCCAACACGCTACATAAGAGGTCACATGTTTCAAAACAAGAGCCAAAAACTTCAATATAATTATTAGAATCAAATTGAATTAAAGTAAGCTCTGTTCCATCTTCAAGCGAAATTTTTTTGGGAATAACTTATTTCTGAAATTTACGTGTTTTAATAGCATATTCACAATTGAAATCAAAATTTCCATGGTAACAGCCATGGCGAATTTTTAAAATAGGTAGGGGCGTTGTGTGCTAATAATATGTATCAGCATATAGTTACTTTTATAGATGTCAAGTCAGGGTAAGGTGGGGGTGTCTGAATTTATATTTGTGTTTGGACGACTTCATAAAGGGCTATCTTTTTTTGTAGGGTGTTTAAACTTTTTATTCTAATAATTATATTGAAGTTTTCGGCTCTTGTTTTTGAAACATGAGACCTCTTATGTAGCGCGTTGGAATCATATTTTTAAATAATTATATTTATGCTCTACTTTTGTATCGAGCACTATTTTTTAAAAAAATAATACCAAAAATACTAAAGAACTTTGGATTACTTACCTAACCAGTTCTTTCCTTTTTTCTATATATTTTCACACACACACACACACACACACACACACACACACACACACATATATATATATATATATATATATATATATATATATATATATATATATATATATATACCGGGGGTAACAGTTACATTGTCCAAATCGTGTAACAGTAAAATTGTCCAATTGTTAAACTAATCTCTGAACCGTTGTATCTTAGAAAGTATTAAAGATATCTTACTGGAATTCTCCGAGGTTTTTGTAACACTACTGGATTCTACTTTTAGCAATAAGAATGTATAATTACTCTCCAAGCTTAACAGATGAATCGTGATGAAATCGATCATAAGCGAAAATGACATGTTTATCATTAATTAACCATAACTAAGAATCGGAAGCTCGTGAAGTACTGAAATTAAGTTCATATATATATATATATATATATATATATATATATATATTCCAGGATCATTTCTAAACTTATTCTAACCTTCTAACTTTCTGTCCTGTTTTCTCACCCGTTTCACGTACAATTCCATTTTCGAGTCTTTTTTTTTCCCACTGCTCTTTGGACTGTCATAGCGCTCCCCTCTCTCATATGCCAAACGTCTTATGAATTGAATTGGATCTTTTCTTATCGTTAGCTTTAATTTGAAATGATGATCCCTCTTCCTATTGTGACCCCTTGATCCAGTTTTCCTCTTTACTACTCCCTCTTTTTAAAACTTATTCACTGTTCTTGAATGGACTTGGAGATGGAAGCCAGTGTATGAAATTTGGAACCATTAATGAAGGCCTGAATAATCTTTTTCCTCTCATCATTGCTCATTTGAAAAGACAGTGTGTCTGATACAAGACAGTTCTAATCTGCTCTCTTTTTAGCTGAATAACTCAAAGGATTTTTCAGTGATTCTTACGACAAATGGTGTCAAGATGGCTTAACGTCTTATCTGAAAACCTGACAAAAATGAAAATAAATTGGTTTAGTGGTTTTTCTTAGATATTAAACATTTTGTGGGATAGATAACACAATAATTTTGTTGTTATATCCGGTATGTCAAGAAGTGTTAACAAAAGTCTATAAACACAAAAGGGACATTTTTAAATAACAACACACAAAAAGCATTGGTTGTTCACCGTAACAAAATGAACCACAATTTTCACGTAGGGAATGCTACTTTGATTAAAACAGAAAATAATGCACTGAGACGAAAATTGTCTGAAAAGAGTGTTGATCTGTAGTTCAGCCACAATAAATTTGCATCAAGTCTCTTACAATAAATATTATAACCCCCCCCCCCATTCTTGGTAGATTTTATATTGACATAGGGTGGGGATAGTTAAGGACAAAGGTGACGGAGAGAAAAAGAAAACGAAAAAAAAATATAGATTGAAATAAAAATATTCTTTTAAAACATTTTGAAACTACCTGCGTCTCTTGTTTCGTGTGCATGTGTAGACGTGGCAAGATCAACAATGGCCAGGCGAATGAAAGCCTAACGGATGAAATGCATCACGAGAAATTTCCCAGTTTGCCATTTTTTTCTAAATACTGTTTGTTGATATATAAAATTAACAAACTATACACACACACACACACACATATATATATATATATAATTGTGGTTGGTTCTGCACAAAGATAGATAGATATACATGAAAAGACATAGATAGATATGGACACCTAGTGGTAAATAGATATATAGACACGTAGATGTATTGACTGACAGACAGATAATTAGATAGATAGATATGGACAGACTGTCATAGATAGATATATATGAACTGATTGGGATAGATATAAATATAAATAGCTAGCTAGACAGATAGATATAAAAAGACTGAGATAGATAGATAGATAGATAGATAGATAGATAGATAGATAGATAGATAGATAGGAGCATTGCAGAATAAAATGGAAAGAAAGAATAGAACAACAATATATGCCGGACCTTTTGTTAGAAGTAAGATGTTTTGTGTGATGTTTCATTTTCTCAACAAGTTCAACTGAAGCATGTGAGGTTATCCAAAGATTCAATCACAATCACTGCTTCTGAATCAATCAACGTGTGTCCAAACGAATTTACACAGACGAATACCACCTCAGCCAACCATGGCCGTGGGATGTAACGACATCTGCGCAGACTCCACGCGATATAATGGCCAAACATCGTTTCCGCTGTTGCTTCTCTTCCCGGCGTGCCATTGATTTCCGGTTCTCCTGCCATCCAGTAATGGAATGAAAACAAATCCTGTTTATTTTACGTTCCCAAAATTTAAATTCTTCATCATAAATACACATGATCTTGTCTTCTTTGTCCATCAGTGAAATTTGTTACTCAAGCCTATTCGATCGATTTCCTGCTTTTTCTTCCAAGTCTTTCTTATTTTATTCTGCCTTCTTGATTCTTATTTAAATATCATTTCTTATTTTCAAGGTATCCATCTTTCTTGAAGTGTATTCACGATTTTTTATCTTTCTGTTTTCAGTTTTTGTTTGTATCGTCGGCACTTAAAATGACGTATTTCTTTCACAATGTTCTTTTTCTTTCTTTTCGCTCAACTATTTTCTTTTTTTGTCGTTCATACATTTTTTCAGTTCTCATATATTTCCTTTTTCCTTAACCGTCTTCCTTCTTACCTTTTCATTCTGCTTTTCTTCATTTTGAAATTTTAAAGTCTCATTATTCTTTTTTATTTGATATTCTTTCTTTCATTTTTCTCCTTTTCATTAACTTCCTTTCTTAGTATTTTAATTTATCATACTCCATCTTTTTTTTATCTTCCATCTTTTAAAAATCATTTTCTTTTCGTTATTTTTTTCACTTCTGATTTGTAAGAAAGTTCTTTTATTAGAATTATGGCAATATTTTCTTTATTTGCACAAGCGACAAATGTTTTAAATATTTTTCTACAACCGAATATAATATCTATTATTTTCCTATATAAAAAAGAAAAATGTTATAATTTAACCTAAGCCCAATCATCCTTTTCAAACTATGACAAAATATTTTCTTAGAAAAAATGGCAGCCATATTTAATTTTAAATTATTGTATTGGTAATATTTTCTGAATGAGTCGGATTTATATTTCTACAATTCAATCTATTATTGAATGTAAAAAATAATGCTGCTTTTTAAATTATTAACTAAAAAACAAACAACGAAATCTAACAATGGACTTTTTGAAATTACTATATAAAAGATATGATTTGTAAATATAGTCAGTAAAGGAGGACAAGATGGAAGAAAACACCAATGTTAAGCATTTCGTACTTATATTACTATATTGAAGATATGATATACACATTTTTATATCAGACTAATTGTGGGTAATCAAACGACAAAATGGAAGGTTTTTAAATGCCGATGTATTGCTCTCTTTTTATAGCACCAGTTCCGATACGCGAGTTTGTGGTGTGACTAACATAAATATTATTTAATCCATTGGAGATACAATCTTCCAAAGGGCACTTGAATTTGTAAACTATGTTGGTTTTCTGCAAATCGCTAACGGAGAGGAGGGAAGAATCGTTGCGAATAGTTAAGTTGTATATACTAGATTTAGTGGTGTATATGATTAAGCTTAGATTGGATTTAAACATGTATCAATATGGTGTTTTCCTTTCGTCTTTCAACGATAATGTGATTAGGCTTATCAGACAATATGAAAGGAACGTACTTAAAATAAATATAACAAAACTTGTCTATATTATTTAATGAAACATATATATATATATATATATATATATGTTTTCAGGTTTGGGGTCGGGTGAGCGTTCATGGAACCTGTCCTCCCCTACCTATGAATCTTTCATGGTAGATGCCAGCCAATTCATCGGCATCAATGTGACTAAAATGTATTGGAGCCCCATCATGCATGAACCACATACGTCATCATATTAGCAGGGGTACATCCTCTAGCAGGTCTGGAAGTGTGTTCGAAATAAAGTTTCTGTAGACAGCTCTTGTAAAACGTGCTGAGCAAACATATGAACCTACCAGACAGTCAACTACAATTCCAGCCCACACATTAATAGTAAACTGATGCTGGCGTCTAGCCTGTGTTGTACCATGGAGATTCCGATCCGCATACAAAGGTTGGTTGTGTAAATTTGTTATTCTATCTCTTCCAAATGTAAACTTTGTGCAATAAACCATCGTCAAAATTTCTCCCGTGGTGTGTCATAATATGGCAAAAGACCCTGCACACGTTGCAAATGATACAAATACAGGGGCTGCTCTTGAAGTATCCTCCATCCGATACTATGAGATGTACGATGTGCTAAAGCCACTTGGCGCATGCTGATACATGGATCTTATCCGACAGCCTGTAGAATGTGTCCTTCGTAGTCAGGGGGACGAGCGGATTTCGGTCTTCCCCGATTTATAGTTTGTGATGCCACTCATCCTGTCTCAGCAATGCGACGATAAACTGCAGCAAAGCTTGGATGACTCGGCTGCCTTTGGTCTAGAAACGCAATTTCATACAGCCGTGCAGCCTCATGTCCATTATGATTAGCGCGACCGTATGTAAAATCCTATCTGCCTGCTCCCGATATGAATATCCTGCCATTGATAAACGGAACACTTCTCAGTTAACTCACTTCTACACGCATTAAACGTTGAAGACAGACTAGCCGCAAATGTACGAGAAAGCTAAGCTAATCTACGTGGCGACACAACGCTATCTTCTGTAAACTTTCTTTAAACATAATAATTCCAAAATGAAAGACATGCGGATATATGTTTATATGGACTTGTTTTGTTGCGAGGAACCCGCCCCCAATGTTTGTAAAAGTATTTTTGATACAGCCTGTATATATATATATATATATATATATATATATATATATATATATATATATGTAATGGACTCTCCCGTCAGTTTCGACGTATGAGGATCTGACAGCTTAATTGATTCAGTTATGAATTTTTGTGCGATAATCTTAAGTGGCACTTATGACCCGATAGTGATTTACAAAGGAGGCCACATATGGAGCAAGTGTGAGGATTGTGAGATGACATCACTGTTAGATTGGCTGACATTTTAGATCATGCTCTCGCTTCTTGAAGATGATTCAGACAAGCAGATTGAAAATTGCTGAGTCCACTAAAACACGTTCTACCCACTCCAAGGCTAAGCGCTCAAGGGTGTTATGTGGTATATTAACTGCTGACAAGTTGCTTTTCAGCTTGTCTTTGTATCTTAGCCATGGACGTCCTACATTCCTGTAGCCCTGATCTAACTGGCTGTACATTAGGATCTTGGGTATCCTGTCATCAGACATTCTCAAGACATGATCAGTCCATCGTAACTGAGTATGAGAAAAGTCTCGATTCCTCCAATATTACACTTGTTAAACAGGTCTATGATAGATGTCCTATCTTGAAGCTTAATTCCACAGCTTTTATGGAAAACATCCAGCTGGCGTATATGGTACCTGTATGGAATCCACGACTCTGAACCGTACAAAAAGATGGCGAGTACAACAGCTCTGTAAACGCGGATTTGTGTATCCAGCCGAATACCTTGCTCATTCCACAAGCGATAGCGAAGTTTGTCGAAAGCACTGGTAGCCTTACCAATCCAATGCATGATTTCCCCATCTAAAGTTCCACTGTAGTTGACTTTGCAACCAAGATAGGTGAAAGACTTTACATAGTTCAGGGTTTTGTCTTCTACTTTCAATGGTCTCTCTTGAAATTTGTAGACTGGTGGCTTTTGTTTCTCACCACAGAATTGCTTCGGAGTAGGACAAGGTTGGTGAACTACTTCAGCTTTCTTTATGCTAAGTGTAAGACCAAATGCTTTACATGCAGCAGAGAAACGATTTATTAGATGTTGGGCCTCCTCAAAGGATGTTGCTACAAGAGCAGCATCATCAACAAACAACAAATCACAAATAATTTGTGTATGAAGGTGGGTCTTGGCTTTGAAGTGCTGATGATTGAAGAGACCACCAGTTGTTCGAAACTGAAATTTGACGCCGCTCTCTGTGTCTGCAAAGGCATATTGCAGCATCACCGAAAAGAAAAGGGCAAAAAGGACAGGGGCCGTGACACAACTTTGCTTGGTCCCATTTGTGAAAGATTCTGAACATCAGGAACGATATTAGCTTTCATTCTTTCATGAAAGGAGATGATGACTTTTAGCATGTTTTCAGGGAGGCCGAGTTTCCTCATGACTTTCCAAAGAGCCTCTCGATTCACAGTGTCAAAGGCCTTCGTTAAGTTCACAAACACCATGTATAACTCCTGGTTTTTCTCGCGAACTTTCTCTGCAACCTGACGAAGAGAAAATATCTTGTCAATGGTGCCATGAGCCGACTGAAAACCACACTGCGATTCAGGATAGATGTTGTCAACAAGGTGTATAATGATTTTGTTTAGAATCAGTCTAGTTAGGATTTTGCCTGCAATTGAAAGTAGTGATATCCCCCGATTGTTATCACAGACACTCCTGGAAACCTTGTTTTTGTAGAGGTGTTTGATAGAGGTGTCTTTATAATCCTGTGGGACACAGCCGGCCTTCCATATCTCCACGAAAACGAGATGTAACTTTTCTACCAACTTTTGGCTACCATGCTTATACACTTCGGGTGGAATAGAATCCTTTGGAGTAGGTGATTTTCCAGATGAGATTTGCTCGATAGAGTTACTTACCTCTTGATAAGTAGGTTCAAAAGACAACTCCGGAATTTCTGGATTTTGCTTAATTGATGTGATGGCTTCCACATTAGTAACCGGATTGGTGTTTAACACAGTTTCGAAATGTTCTTTCCAGCGATCTAAAATGTCTGACTTATACGCCAAGAGAGTTTCACTATCTGCTGTGGATATTGGAACAACACCACTTTTCTGAGGACCGAAAATGTTCTTGAGGCCAGCATAGAAAGCCTTTAGATCCTTTCTATCTAAAGCTTCTTGGAGTTCAGTGGCCTTTTCTGACCATCAACGCTCTTTTATGGCTCTGAGAGCTCGATGAATCTGAATTTTGCACTTCTTGTAAGCGATCTTCTTATCAGACGAGTTCTTGTCATCAATCCATGCTTTATGAGAAGAGTGCAATGGATCTATAAGCTGCTGAACTCCTGTATTATTGTCATCAAACCAGTCTTGATGTTTACGATGTGGTAGGCCGAGAACCTCCAAGGATGTAGAATATGCTGCATCATGGTATTTTTGATTGTAATCTGGTCCTCTGTTGGTGGAGGTTTCTTTTTTGACAAGGCATACTGCTGCCGTATGCGATAGGCAACAATAAACTACAGAAGAACTCAAAATTGATCGTTGGATTTAAGTATTGCATCAATATTTAAGCTTACCTTTTACCGTTCAACGATAATTCTTTTGCCGCCACTTAATTTAAAAACAGTTTGATGTACGTAGGTCCTTACTTTCCGTACAAACAATTATTTTTATTTCATGGGAGACTTTCACTGAATTTCACAATTAATTTCAGTTATTTCAATTTATTTTCAAATGATAACAATCGTTATCATACAAGAAAATTCGTCGTAAAAAATCACCAAAAAACAAATTGCAGTAACGAAAACTTCGGAATCCAAAATGTCAGGATTGCAGGTCCGGATCCAACCCGGAATGTTTTTAATTTGGTCACGGAGTCGGCCTGATTCCAAAATATGTTGAGCTACGACCTCTCGGAGTAAAGTTGAAAAAGTCTGACACTGACATTTGTATTTATTTATATAGATATACTCCTTTGAAAAAAAACATTATTAATCTGAAGATTTCCAAAAGCAATTACAATAAAAATGATTATCAGTTTTAATGAGAAGAGAAAAATCTACTTAATATAAATCTATACACAAAATTGTTGAGAACAAGTAAATGATTAAGTACACCAGAATCGTCTATTAAGAGTGGTATGGAATGAACTTGCGCCCAATCCATTCGCCCAATCCATTCGCCCAATCCATTCGCTCTTCCCTCTTCCTACTTATCTCAGAGACTATTTAAAGAGAGAATACTACAACAAAAATTAAACAGATTTGGTCGTAAGTTCTTATGATTATCAATATTGTTATCAATATTAGAAGTAATGATAAGAGGAAACTTGAGAAGTCCAAGGGACACTGATAGTAAAATTGTCCATTCATTTTCTCACGAGGCCCAGTTCTCCGATTATTATTGGTACAGTCTCAATCATCATTTCCAACATCTTGTGTATCTCCATCTACAGGTCCATGTATTTGGATAATTTCTCGATAATTTTCATGGATGGCACTGCCATCTGAGAGAAACAATAAGACAATAAGGAGAATAAACAATACACTTGCTGAATTTCTTGTCTTTTATGATAATATCATGTCTATTGGCTTTTATTTCCCTGTCAGTCTCAATTGGCATGTCCCAGAAGATAGTTACACCGTTATTTTTGGTAAGTGTGTCTGGTTGGTGGTCATATCATCTCTCAGTGGTTTTGATTTTGTGCTTCTTGCATATCTTCCAGTGCACATATGTCGCCACCTCGTTCTGTCTGTAGGTATATTCATTCTTTTTGCCAGTTCGGACATCCTGAGATAATATGGTCGACAATTTTATTATATTTCTGCAGATCCTACATTTCGGGTTAGTTCCATCCTTGATTATGTCAATAGTGATAGGATCTGGTTGCAAAGCTTTAGTCCTGTGCTGCAATAATTAGACCTGTTTTAGTTTTCAAACCGGTGCTTTTCGGCCACTGTTGGTCCATATCTGCTTCTTTCATTGTTTTTTTTTTTTTTTTTTTTTTTTTTGTAATTTCATTCGGCCAAGTTGTTTTGCTTTCTGTTTTACTCATTTGGTATATAGATGGTATTCACTTCGTTTTTTTTTTGTTAGTAGGATTTCAGCTGTTTTTTGAAGAGTGCAGCTTCTTTGTTGATGGAGTGGATTTGGTGTTATACTATTTGCAGGAGAGGGTCATTGGTTTTTTGAGGTATGATTCCGATCCGATTGTTGTTGTTTTTAGATTTAGTTCAAGTTGGATTAGACCTCACCCCCCTAAAGCTCTTGGTACCACAACCTATCAATATCTGATTTCGATTGGTGCATCCTTATTTTGGTAAGCATTTGTCTGGTTTTGGCTTCCAAACTTTTAATGTCATTCAACAACCATTTATTATTATTGTTCTCTAATTGAGTGATCATCTCAGTAGTAAGTATTGGACTATGCAAGAGATCAAGTGACAGCAGGTCTCCGCAGTTCCCAAGCTTTGTATTCAGGGTGATTTTACTAATATTATAAATTCACTTTCATAGAAAATAGCGGATTTAAAGATAAAGGAGGTCACAATAAGAGATATGCATTTTTCTTAAAGGATAATTAGCTGAGCTTTCTAAAACGCACATAGATTCAAAAATGTCTGCACAATATCAGGAGCATGTTAGAATCCTGTAACAAGTTATACCTTTTTTTTTATTCAGACATTCAAATGGTAAGACCGGTAGATACAATGTTTAAAAAACAAAGATATCTATCAACACTGTGTCATCTGTTGTTAAGATGGTGTTTGCCAATAATGAATTCTGGTAGGACTTGTCATTCTCTCAGAATTACCTCCCTGTATAATGCAGTGAGAATACAATGCTAAAAAACATAGATGTCTACAAATTTATTCCCTAAACATAATGTTTATAGTAAAAGCTAATCGTAATGTATGTGAATTTATTAACTGATAAATCATTCATCCGAATTGTAAATATGTTTTTATTTTTCTAAATTATTTCCCCTTAATTTATTGAATTGCCAAAAAAAAAAAAAAAAAAAAAAAATAAATCCTCAATCATTACGAATCTAATGGCTACTGAATTTCTATTTTTATTACAGACTTCTTCCTCGACTATTGTTTCTGGCGAGATAACATCAAATATCCTGAAACTATTGTATCGCTACATATCTCAGTGGAACAAAACGTATCTATTTTTTGTATGCGTCATGATTTCAGTGTATGAGGAAGATGGAAACATTTTAATAACAGTAGAATTCATGTTTTTTAATTATTAATTGATGATAAAAACAACGATTAATTGTTATTATTATTATGATCAATTCATTGCCGATTTCCACCAGTTGTAATCAGCGACTTATATTTTAGAGATCAAGTGACCTATAAATATTCTCAACCTGACACACTTCAGTTGTTTTCATAAAATGTTGCTGTTTGAATGGTCCCGTCTTTTTTTCATGATCCGCGTTTACCCCAGACGTTTCCCCCGGCCTTTCAGCACGTTTGCCAACATTCTGCTAACAACTGTCACCTTCAAATCCTTCTCAAATTCCTGTCGTGACGCTTATCTCTCCTTTCACTTTCTGTGGTGATGGGTGCCGCCAAATCTACATGAATGACTACTTCTCCGGCTTTCAATTCAAATATGTGGAATGAACAGATGTTCAGTTGCGCAATGACCCTAAGACCGCACCAAGTCATTGGACTGATGATGCTGATGAAGAACGTACTTTTTTAGTATTTTGTCAGCACTGAAACAGATTTCGCAAAAATGAAAAAATGAACATTCATTGAATAATTCTTTTTCATATGTACAATAATTTTATTTATATTTTGAAATAGTTTGTAAAACATACAAACTAAACAATCAAGTTTGATTAATTATATTTATTTTCTAATGACATTTTCCTATATCTTGATACTTTGTTTAGTTTCTGGATGACCTCTTTACCTATTCCTATGTTCCTTTTCCGTCATCTGTCTAGGTATCTACTGCTGTCAATATTAAACCCGCCACTAATACATACTAATAGGTCTTGTGCTGATAGCAGACACACGGAAAGGAAACTACAAAAGCCCGTAGAGAAGGTAACGAAGGAAAGCAAGAAGAAAGGACTAAGTGTAAACTACAGGAAGACAGAATGCATGATTATCAGCAAAAGGTTGTGCCCAAAATGCAAATTATTGGTCGGGAATACTAAAATCAAGCAAATATAGGAATTTAAATATCTTGGAAGTGCTTTAACAGAACACAGAAAGTGCGACACTGAGATCCGAAGACGTATTGGGATTCCGAAGTGGCATCTCAAAAGTTAACTAGAATATTAAAAGATAGAAAAAGTTTGCTGAAAACAAAGAAAAGAGTACTGAACTGTTATGACAGCAAATACTGGACAATCGCTGAGGATACCATAGACCAAATATGTGAGTAACAACGAGGTTTTGGAGAGAATGGAAACAAAAAGGAAAATTATATTTGACACCAGGAAGAGGTAGCTGAAATTTATGGGGCATGTAATGAGGAAAGAAGGCTTGGAAAACCTGATACTCACAGGACAGATTGAGGAAAAGAGGTACAGACGAAAGCAGCGTGTAACATACTTGATGGGCTTCAGCAAATGGATAGCAGGAAGAAATAACAAAATTTATTATGAGATACAAAAGGGGAAGGAAGGGGACATGACCGTTTTACGTCGTGAAGGGACACGGCACAGAAAAGAAAATCTCTTAGAATTGCAGAAATCCATTGTGAAAAAGCATTCTTTTTTCCTTTTTTTAATCAATTCATCCCATGAAGGGAAAGAGAAAGAGAAGGAGAAGACTTCAGTGAGGTCGAATGATGAGGAAAAGGACAATAAAAGAACAGAAGACAGAAGATGGCGATTGACGTTGTATTTAAATTTTACAAGTTATCAGGGAAACAAGAAATCGGGAGGGACTTCTAGAGTTGAGAAGTGCGAGAAAAGAAACTGTTAGAATAGTCTAGTATATAGCTAGATCAACAGTAAAAGAGTGAGACCTAATTGCCAATCTAGTAGAACGTTTAAATTCATACAGTTGATGAACTAAGAAGAAAAGTTCATCAGAATAGTTGCCATGGAAATATGGGAAGCCATGTCACATCGGTGAGAAAGTGACTGAAGTCTAGATGCCAGAGCCGGATCGATTACATTACAGACCCTGCTTTGATTCTTATTAAGGTTCTCTCTCTCTCTCTCTCTCTCTCACACACACACACACACACGCACATATATATATATATATATTAATTAACGAAGGTCTCATATATATATATATATATATATATATATATATATATATATATATATATATATATATATATATATTTAAATTTAAAAAATTAGGAGGTCAGATGGAATACATCGAGCTTAGTTTCGACCTCACAGTCTCAGCAGGCTAATTCTATCAACTGATCATTCAACGCTTTATTTAAAAAACACAAAGAACGTTACATTATTATTTTTCAAAAATAAATAAACAAACGCACAAAGGTGAAACGTTTAATGTTGAGTACAGTAGAAAGGAGGAAGAAAAAAAAAGAGTGAAGAGAACAAGAAAAAAGAAAAGCAAATGTATCGTAAATTTCAGGAAGGGTGTCTTGTAAATATAGGAAAGGATGGGGAAAACATATTGTAAAAATAACAGTGGGGTTTTAAATTACATTTTTTTATCCGGCCTCATATCCACTTAATAACAATTTTTTGATATAAAGCCAAGGACTTAAGATTTCAGATTCTCTGGTTTAAAAGGTTTTTGGGATCTGGATCTCATGTTGACAAAAGTAGCAAATGCGGGTATGATTGCTGAATGGGTTTTCCTTTTTTTCTTTAATTTTCCACCTGTATATATATATATATATATATATATATATATATATATATATATATATATATATATATATATATATATATATGGAAGGAGCACTAGGCCAGATATGGCAGCAGTATTCAATACTTCTCTTTTTATTTTTATGCATTAAAGTCAGTCTCTATCCGCATGTCGGCTGTTTGTTTCTAGTAAAGGTTACCACTTACTTGAATATTTTCCCCTTATAAAATCGAGGTTTCAATCTTTTTATTTATAATTATTTTTGTTGTACTTTATCACATGCTTTTAGTTCATTTATTGTAAACGCCATGTCTTTTCAGGGGACTTATGTGGTTATGACTCTCGACAAATCATCTCCTTTATTATATGAGAATTACCAGGCATTCTTGGAAAATATGGTGGTGTGCTTTCCGTTCAACACAACTTTCATTACGAGGTTTCATAAGAAAAGTTGAATCAGGTCAAAGAAACAATCAGAAACACAATAAGTTCAGCCTGTCAAACGGTATAGAAATGTCGAAAGCAACAATCCGAGTTTTGCTATTATTATCTAAACCTTGGCAGATTCTTTTTGCAATAACTGTCAACATATCGGTGGTTGACCTAAAGAAGCAAAAGCTATATTATTTGTCTACGAGAAAGACATTTATCAAATAGGGAGCTTAATTTGCCATAGAGAAGTGAAAGACTAATAATTCGAAGGATCGGACGATTCGCCATTCTTAAAAACAGGAACTCAGTCATTTATGTGCCATGTGTGATACACGTTTAGGCGATCATGTATCTTTCTGACGAGGCAGATTTTTTCTTCCTCCAGTAGGTTGACATTTCTTTCTGCGGTAGACCAGTTGACATCCAAGGCTATAGAACCCGGTCTGTCTTGCTATTTACCCATAGCTGGGTAGGGAGAAGAATAGGATTCATACCGTTCCCAATCGTATTATCACGTAACTGAATGTAATAGATTTCACTGGAATTTAAATTCGGCTCTCCGATTCCTCAATCCGATCCGCTATCCATTACTCCATCATGAAGAGTATTTCCAACAATTTGGAAAGCAACACGCAACAAGGCATCTATTGTTTAGCTTAGATAGAACAGATGTCAGTTCAGGGTCACATTTCTCAAGGGGGTCACGTTCTGAAGATGATTGTGGAAACCAGGAACGGAGTTTTGTGCATCACACAGTAGAGACGGAAAGACGGCAAAGGTACACCTGATGAATTGAGCTTAGAATCGGAAGTGTATTTGCGGTCAAATCATTCTGTTTTATTGGTAGAAAATGAAAGTACTTCACATTGATTGAGGACCTACGGTGATGTAACAAACACTTACAGAACTGCCAATAGTCACGAAAACGTAACATGTTATTGCGGTGTTTCATTCTATCAGTGAACAGCGACTTAACCTTTTCGAAGATACGTTTGCACTTATTACAAGCAGACACACAGACATCGCATTATCGACCTTTTGGCTTTCTTTTGCCTATTTGACTTTCTTCTAATATTTTGACTTTTGACTTTTTGACTTTCTTCAGACCTTTTGACTTTCTTGACCTTTTGACTTGCTTCATACATCTTAAGTGTCTTCTAATCTCTTGAATTTCTTCTGACCTCTTGACCTTTCTACAGATGTTTTGAGATTCTCCAGACCATTTTATAGTATTTAACTGTTTTTTCTTTAACTTTTTCAATTTATTTGACCTTTTCAATTTTTCTTCTAACCGTTTGACATTTTCTTCTAAACTTTTTTTCCTGATAATTTTTCTTCTGTCGTTTTCACTTCTTTGACACTTTCACTTTGCTCTGACCTTTTGACCTTCTTCTGACCTTTAGAGCATGAACCCTATATGTGTTGGGCTGAACTTCCAAATTATTATTTATCGCATAATTATCGAACTTGATTGTTTAGTTTGCTTATTTTAAAAATTATTTCAATAAATAAATAAAATTAATAATTATTCTACTTTAAATTAACTTTTGATTTTACCGACATCGATCCTATTAATTCTATCAACACATGATTAGAATGATGTAAATAAACCTTAAAATAGAATCAAATATTTGCTTTGTTTTTCTTTAAATAATATATCGATTATATATAAGTGCGTTTTTCTTCATTTTTGTTTGACAACATTTTAACTAAATTTGAAATCTGATAAGCGTTAAACAATATATCCGACCGTTTTCCAAGCAAAAAAGAAGAAATAATGAGGCCTAGTTTTGAGCAATTCAAACTTAATTCCTATCGATTCCAAGCCACTCTGAGATTAAACATGCGAGTTTATATAAGGTTATCAATTCGTTTATTCGATTAAACCAAAGATATACACTGTCTGCGGATTATTGGATAATTAGATTGGTTCGACTAAATTCAAAATGTCTCTCATGTTTAATGTATAATTGTACAACAAAGTTAAAAAAGAATTTCGTAGTATAAAATAGAATTTTGCAGACGAAGTAAATGATATAATATCGGAAAGCTTGATACTGAATGAATTCGAATGCAAAAAAATTAACAATTGAGAGAAACGTATGGAAATAAACAATGGAATTCTGGAAAGTCGTTTTAAACTTTTTTTCTTTTAAACATTTTCTTTTACAAATTGGCGAATTTTGAAAATAGAATCAGAGGACATGGCCCAATTTTTAGCTGTGATCTTAATATCGAACAAAAATTTAACGTTTGAAAATGAATGGGTCGTCATTCACTGTATTGTTCGTAATCTTTGCGTTGATGTTTAACAGGATCTGTTATTAGAAACAAAAAGTAAAAATAAAAAATTCCAAATATAAAAATCTGATACTGAGAAGAATTGCAGTTCTTCTATGTGCCGTGTCCCTTAGGACATTGGCGATCATGGCTCTCCACAATTTACTATCCTTTGTACCTCTTAATAAATTGTGCCTTTGTTTCACCACCCATTTACTCAAGGTCATTCCTCTTCTTCTAAGTGCCCTATACCTTCAGTATGTAGGCGATCATGGTTCTCAACAATTTCCAATCCTTTTTAGCTCTTAATAAATTGTGTCTTTTTGTTATCTCTCTTAATTCTTGTCCCACCATTCATTCCCTTAAGCCAACAATGCATTTCTATTTATTAACCGTCATGCAGTTGGTGAGTTGGCTGTTGAGCATGGAGAAACACAACGTCGGTGATTTCTTTATTTTTCCTCATCATCTAGTCATCTTCTTTAAGTACCATGTCCCAGGACGTAGGCGATCATGGCTCTCCACAATTACTTGTCCTTTGTAGTTTTTAATAAATTTTGTCTTTTTGTTATTTCTTCTAAACCTTGTCCAGCCATCCATCTACTCAAGTTCATTCTTCTTCTTCTTCTTCTTCTTCTTCTTCTTCTTCTTCTTCTTCTTCTTCTTCTATGTGTCTTGTTCCTTCAGGACGTGGACTATCATGGCTCTCCACAATTTCTTGTCTTTTATAGCTCGTAATAAATTTTGACTTTTCGTTATCTCTCCTAAACCTTGACCCGCCATCCATTTACTCCAGCTCACTATGTCATGCGTTGTTTTCCTCTGTCCCTCTTGCCTTCAATCTGTCCTGTGAGTATCATATTTTCTAAGCCTTTCTCCCTCATTATGTGCTTTAGAAATTTGCATAATTTTTCCTGATGTGAAGTATGTTTAATTTTTGCTCCCATTTTCTTTGAAACTTGGCTATTTATTGCTCATATGTACCGTCATGGTATCCTAAGTATTTTTCTGTTGAACCATATTTCTATTGCTTCGGGTCTCTTCTTCAGCTTGCCCAGCATTCATTGCTGTCTTTCAGTATTTGTAGAAGAAGCAGAAATGAAACTGATCCGACCAGCTATTTTTGCTAGTTCCCAGACTGCATGAATTTAAGCGTGCTACTAGGCTGGCATTCCAGTCCTACCGTTTCACTGTCGAAATGGTTAAATGTACCCGTCTCTGCTACTCCAATGTTTCGCACCTCTCGCCTGTGGAACTCCCTTCCTATTACTTGTTTCCTTGATAGCTATAATCTCCAACTATTCAAATGCAATGTCAATCGACATCTCCAAATGCATTGATCTATTCCCCATCCTTCTCTTCATCTTTTTCTCTATCATGCCTCTTTGCTCTTGCTCCCACTCTCTGTAAAAAATATAGGAGAATTGATATAAACATTTCATTACTCTTGTTATTGTTTCTAACGAAATTTTCCAGTTTCTTAATACTTTGCTTAGCTTTTGGAACGCGTCTTTCACAATGCGCCTTCACATTTCATTGTTGTTCTTTCTCATTTCTGTTAAAAGACTTCACAGATATTTAAATTGTATTTGTTTGATTTTGCTATCCCCAATTTATAATTTGCATTTTGGGCTATGCCCTTTTGCTGACAACCATGCATTCTTTCTTTTTGTAATTGATGCTTACTACCTTCTTCTCGTTTTCCTTTTGTAGAAATTAATGTAGTATCCTTTGTGTGTCTGCTATCAGCACTATATCATCTGCATATCTTATATTGTCAAGATTTTTACCGCCAGGAATAAACCCTGGTAGGAATTCTAATTCTCTCAGAATCGCACCATAGTATTGGTTGAATAAATCCTGTGAGAAGACACATGCAACATATACAACTTTCTATTTTCCTATATTTACAGAATTCTTTTTTTATACGAATGCAGTTTGGTGCCAGTATAGGTTCTGGGTTATTCTAATATCATTAAGAATTTTTTCAAGGTTGTCTGGTAGTTCTAACCGTTCTTTGTGACGTACTGTATCAAATTTTTCTTGTCTAACTTATAAAACATACACTACAGTTTAAAAGTTTGAAGCTACCCATAAAATTAGCATGGAATGGATTTGACAGAAGAGTGGAAAAAAAAATGAAGAAAAAAATCTCTTAGAGTCATTGAAAAAAGAATGGAGTCAATTATCAAACTCATACATTGGAAAACTTTTGCAACGAATGCCAAAAAATTGTGCTGCATTAATCAGGGTAAAGGATGTATTTTAACGAAAGCGAAATTTAATGATAAAATATTTTTTTCTTTTTGTTATAATATTTCTAATAAAATGATAATAATTTTAACCATGTATCATAATTTTCTCTTATTTAAACTACAAAACAACTACTTTGAAGCCAATTTAAAAAAATTAATAGTGATCGCCTCAAAAGTTAGAACTGTAGCGTAGGTATATATCCTTTGTAATAGGATGTATACCTATGGTTTATAGATTTACGGAATTTACTCAAACATTATCGGATATAATATATATATAATATAAAAGTGGACACTGATTTTAATAGCCAGTGGTTGCAGTCTTCAGGCTACAAGATTGTGCTCAAGCATGAAACTCACGCCATTCGAAGATTTAAATCTGACCCCATTGTAACTCTTATATATACAGATGCTCTATTTCTGATATTGAGCACTCTTATTAAACATTATAGCTTATCTTAAAACTATAAAACTCTCTCTCTCTCTCTCTCTCTCTATATATATATATATATATATATATATATATATATATATATACACGATTCCAAGTGCGATTTTGTGGATACTCATTTTCCTTTTTCTACCCTTTTTTTACCCTTTATCTTCAGCAGTCTACGATTTGCGCATTTAAGAGACATGAGTGTGTCTCCAGCTGGTTCAAGCCTGTGTCCCACTTTGTTGTGGAAAAACCGCCTTATCTGGCGTGCTTGGTTTGGTTTGGTTTGGTTTGGTTTACGGCATAGCAACCTCAGTGGGTTATTTAATACCGACAAGATTTTTATTGATGGTAATATTTTTTTTTCAAAAAATGTATTGCTGGTACTTTCGTAGTGTTTTGAGCACAGTTTTGGGCTTAGTTATTTGCCATTATGGAACTCTAATATGCGCCACCACCCCGGTGAGGGTGAACCTAGGAACAGTAGCAATTAAGAGGTGGTCCCTCACTCCTCAAAACCTCCCGATCAGAGGCATTGCTGCAGTAGTAGTTTATCGTCATACCCAGGACGGTCTGGTGTGCTTTTTTGCTACCCACTCAACTACTATATCATTCTTAATACACATAATGAGATCTTTTTATCCGAAATACTTGGCAAATAAAAATGTTTAAGATTCCAAATAATTGCAACAAAAATCCATAAAACGAGTGTAACACATAAGTAAAAGAAAAACATAAAAAAAATAAAAATAAAACAGACATTTTAATAAATTAAATTGTTATTTGATATAATATCGTTTATAGTAGAAATATAAATGCATAAATAGGTGTCGTTTGAATTGCTTTCTTCAGAGGATATTTTACCGACACGTCGTACTTGGTACCGTTTTACGCAATCTTGTTAAAAACCTATGAGCAAATGAAAACATCAAAATATTTGAATAAATACCCAATAAATAAATGAAATGATAATTAAATTGGAAAAATCTGGACATCAATAGATTGAACGTAGGATGTCTCAACATCGATATATGTCTTCGTAATCAAATATCGCTTTCCAGTCATTATGAAAAGAAAGAGTTCTATGTTTTGAGCGTCTATTTTGAAAATCAGGTCCACCCTATACTTCAAGTGGAACGTGTGTACGATCCATCGTTGAAGATGTTGGAAAAATGCTTGGCTCCTTGTACCTCTCCAGTAAGCACCAGTCTCCTTCTGCTATTGCCCATGGTATATTGGCCCGCAAACAAATATTGGATGACGTAAGGAATCAGCAAGGGAAACGAAGACTTGAATAAATAAAAATATATATTGACAATTACGGTGACTCTTAATAATTAAGTATAACTCAAGATAAAACAGTATTTAATTTACAACCGCAGACAAGTACTTAATAAAACAAAGAAGTAAAAGTCAACCAAAGATAAATAACCATTTCAGTGTCTACCTTGTTAGTAGAGCGGCTCAGCTTAACGTCCGGTAAATCTTAAATCAAAACCCAAATCATCGACGCACAATAATTCACACAAATTCGACTCAATAGTAACTTAATAATCAATCTAGTGAGCAGTCTGACACCGCTATTTATAAACCTGGCGGAAGAACATATATTCATAAATCCAGAGTGTCATGCTTGAACCTCGGTGTCGGTAGTTACTCGTTTTCTTCCTATATGACATCAAGTTTATTTTTGCTAGTGAAAAAAATATCGACAAAAATACGGTTAAAGTGCACTAGGCAAAAAAAATATCTCTATATGTACAGAGTGGGCCGAAAGTCTTGTCACTTCAACATATAATTTTCTATTTCAGATGGTTAACACTAGCTCCTACAGTTTTGACACGAGAGTCTACAGTGTGACAGTGTCAATGAAAGTGAATAAGTTGAAACCAGTATTTGTGATTTGTATGACTGTATTGCTTGTTCTATTGTTCTCATTACTTTTATGTTGTGGGTGACAAGACTTTCGCACCACTATTTACATCTAGATGGGTGGTAAGAGCTTTCTCCTGTGGACAGTTTTGTAGTCGTTTGAAAGTGTTGTCCTGAAGAGAAAAGTTTTTGTGTCTGTTGAAAAGTCTTTCCTGAAAAGGACAGTTTTGTCGTTGTTGAAAAGTGTTGACCTGAAAATGACAGTTCATCACATACCGTTGCTGATGGTGAAGAAGTCTGGCTGTCTGGCTGGAGCGACAGCAGACGGCGAGCTCTAGCTGCAGCTGCTGATGGTGATGGCTGGCTGGAACTTCTGATAATGGCTGGAGCCGTGGGCCGGCTGTTGGAACAGATAGTACATTTTTCCAGATAGTACACTTAGCCATATCTTGACTGCAAAATGCTGCCTTTCGAGCTCCGAGGCCTTTTTTATACCCGGAGTCTGTTTTACAACAATCGCTGGTCCTGGAAGGTGAAGCTTCTTTCAGTTGTCACAAAAAATGCAGGCGTCCAGAGAGGATAAGACATTGTCATGTTTTATGTTTTCAGGAGTCTAGTCAATCCGAAAATGGCGTATTGCTGCCATATATGGCTGGAGCTATTAAATCCTTATTTTCCAGTCTTGACAGAGTTTAGAATCATTTGAGCGGCCATGTAGGGGATTTTCACCTTACAACTTCTTTCCCCACAGTTACAAACTTGTAAATATTCAATCGCTACTTCTGTGGCAAATGTTCAAATGAGCTCTATACTTTATTGCAACCCGTTCAGACCTTTATGACAAAGGACCTCCTTTCCACGTCCACGTCCTGTGTATTCTTTTGTTTTCCCTGAATTCTTTTGCCCAAGAAACCATATTTTGTGAAATGTACTCCCGCGTATATGCTGTCTCGATTACCACAACCTTCAGTTTTCGGGTCGTAATCTTTACTACCTATCTCCTCGTTCAGAAACACTCTGCCTTGAGTGGCTCTTAGGACTTTTTAAAATTCTGCTTTGTGCCTGTTTAAATAAGTGTTAATTCTGTCTGTAGACAATTTGAAATTGTTCATTTTTTATTTAGTTTATGCTTTTCGTTTTCTATTCGTTTTTGCTGGAGATTTGTGTAGGTGACCATTATTAGAGCGAAAGTAGAACTGGCGA
Organism: Acanthosepion lycidas; assembly: GCA_963932145.1. NCBI lineage: Eukaryota > Metazoa > Mollusca > Cephalopoda > Sepiida > Sepiidae > Acanthosepion > Acanthosepion lycidas. Next base: position 30,954,285 of record OZ010604.1, on the reverse strand, counting down.
GTCGAGTTCAGATTCCGGTCTAGACTATTGCATTCACTTTCACACTAATACAATTTAGAAAGGAACGAATCAATTTCTTCTCCCCCATAAGCCAGCTATGATGTAGTAGGCTAGTCTGAACTGACCAGACTTATGCGGCAATCAGATGGAACATTCCAAACTGTGGAGAAATCAACAGGAAAATACTCCACTATTATTCCTAATGAAACATGTCAACTCACAAATAATACTGATTTAGTTGGTTGATTTTATTTAGAGGCATATCAAAACTTCCATGGGTTATTTAATGCCGAAATATGAATAAGTATGCAATTGCATGCTTTCCACTATAAATAAATATATATTGCTGGTTATTTTGCTATGCATAAGTATTTATATACTTTCATAGTTTTTGCTTTTGTTTTATATATACAGGCTGCGATGGATAAACTGTCGCCATTTTATATTCTTAATTTCACGCATGTGTGTTTTTTTTTATTTTGTCGACTGGACAGTAGAGTAGGGTCAGTTGGGCACCGTCTGCGAGAAAAAGAGCAATTCACTTCGCCAGAAATTTGGAAAGGGCATACTGTACTACTTCCTATTCGCGCCGGAAGCGCCAATACAAACATTTCAGAATGTTTGGGTGTCAATCTGAGGGCAGTGCAAAGCATGCTCTCTGGCATCCCCAAAAGATGTACTAATAGTCATGAAAACCAATTATTTAGTCAACATCACGGTCTTTGGAGTGTTAACTAGTGATAGCGATGTTATGCTTCCATTCATCTTCCCACAAGGCCTCGGACTTTACACGGAGACCTACATCAAGTGCCTTGAGGAGGTAGTGCTGCCCTGGGTCAAGAGGGTAGCTGCTGGAAAACTTTATGTCTGGCAACAGGACTCTGCACTATGCTACACAAGCAGGAGCAGCCAGTCAAACAATTTCTGCAACCACATCACCCCTTACATGTGTGGGGCGGAGTTGAACGAGAGACCAACAAAACTCCTTGTACCACTAAAGATTAACAGAAGGCAATTTCGAGTTGATATTCGTCAGGACAAGCTCTGGTATATTGTCTGGGCCAGTGACTTTCTTATGGTCAAGACATTTGCTAATTCTAGAGACTCCCCAGGTTGTAATAAAATTACTACTGACAACTCTTAAGTAGAGAAGATGACAAATAACGAAGAACTCGAAAACTTCATATCACATGTAGACGGGGGAAGTTGGGAAGGGGATGTCCTATATCATCTAACGTTGAGTTGAGGCGAAGAGCTTGGCCTTATCTGACGAGGAATGATGAGCACGGAACCATTTAATATAATTGTGCGAAAATACACTTTGATTCTATTCAGAATTTGGTTGGAGATCTTTCAGGATCCAATTTATTCAACTTTGGCCTGCATTCCTTGTGCATGGTTACATTTCGCAGTTTCCAGAACTGTCTTGCAGCGGACAGTGCTAAATGCAGCAAGTAAATTTTATCATTTTAGAAATTGTCTCCTCTTCATAAGTTCTATGCTAACAATTTCTTCTCTCGCACTTCTCACTTGTGGAACTCTCTTCCGTCTTCTTGCTTTTAAATCAACTTTGATCTTCAAAAATTTAAATGCAATCGATTTATTTTCTTAGTTCCAATTCCGGTTCATATATATATATATATATATATATATATATATATATATATATATATATATATATATATATGTCTGTGTGTGTGTGTACTCTCATTGACATATGTAACAGATATATTTACCAAAATTACGCCAAAATTTCTTCAGATATTAAAGAGTAAATTTATTCAATAAAATCGCCAGTTCTTTTAGGTTCGTGCAAAAATAATGCCGTTTTCTCACATAGTAACATATGTGAGAAAACGGCATTATTTTTGCACGAACCTAATACAAACACAGCCTCCAGATGTCGTGATTCTGTTGCTCTCTCAGTCAACTGCACCCCACATATAATAATCGAGGGAGTTGCAGTCTGGGGAGTTAGGTGGCCAGATGAAAAGGATGATGTGGTCGCAGAAGTTGTTTGACAGCCATCAGTGGGTTCTCTAGCATGTGTGGCATGGTGACAGACATAGGATCTTCCAGCAGCCACCCTCTTGACGCAGGGCAGCACTACCTCCTCAAGGCACTTGATATAGGCCTCTGTATTGAGTGTAAATCCCTGTAGGAAGACGAATGGCGGCATGACGTTTACAACTTCATTCATAATCAACATTGGACTTATTCAACTGTTCCGAATCTTCTGCACCGTCCTCTGATTGGCACTCAAAGACTCTGAAATGTTCGTATTGAACCTTTCGGCGCAATTGCCAACCAGTATTGTATGCCGTTTCCAAACTTTTCTCGAAGTGTGTCATCATGCTCTTTTTCTTACAGACGGTGCACAATTGAACCTACTCTAGGGTGCAGTTAACAAATGAAAAAAGAAACAACACGCATATGAGAAATTAGAAATATAAAATGGCGATAATTTAGAAATCGCACCCAGGACACACACACACAAACGCACACACACACGCACACACACACAGTGATTTGCAAAAGTATATATGCAATAAGTAATACAAGAATTACGTTTATTATATTGATAATATAATACGTCTGGTGAGCTTTTAGTTTTTTTTCTGTATACCATATATATATATATATATATATATATATATATATATATATATATATATATATATATATATGTGTGTGTGTGTGTGTGTGTGTGTGTGTGTGTGTGTGTGCGTTTGTGTGTGTGGCAAATGGCGAATTGTCTTGCTCGTTTCTCAACATGCTCGAATTGTAAGGAAAGCGACTTCTTGATGCTGTTACTCTGACGATGTGATCCCATCGTCCGGCACCTTTAGAAAATACCTGAAAACCATGGCAAACACACACACACACATATATATATATATATAAGGGAAATGTGATAATTAAAAAGACAACAAAAGGATAATAATATTGGCAATAACATTGATGGTATTTATTATATCTATTTTATATAATATATATTTTATAATAGTAGGCGTTTTGACTATTATTTCATCAACAGGCCAATTAAATCTATATATTATGAGAAGCACACATGGACAAACCTTCGCTTTATCTATATATATATATATATAAATAATATATATATATATATAAATAATATATATATATATATATATATATATATATATGCAGAAATATAGTTTTAAAGTGTGCTATATTTATGGGATAAACTGTTCTATATTAGATATAGAGCGTATGTAAATATAAATATAAAAGTAAACATTGAAGTCAACAGTCAGAGGCGACAGGCTGTTTCATGCTAGACGTAATCGTCAGGCGGCCTGATGATTGCGTTGAGCATGAAACAGCCTGTCGCCTCTGAGTGTTGACTTTAGTGTTCACTTTATATATATATATATATATATACAAGTATAAGGTAGGTTAAACTGGAGTATAACTCAAATGTATAAACATTATATTTTAAAAAAGTGCTCAGTACAGAGTAGAGCTTAATAATATTTCTTTAAAATTATAACAAAAATATGTTATGAATCGCTATATAAATGCAATCATGTTTCAGCACTGTAGGTGCTTCTTCAGGTGCACCTATAGTACTGAAACATAACTGCATTTATGTAGCGCTTTCTAACATGTTTTTATATAACATTGTTTTGTATATATATATATATATATATATATATATATATATATATATATATATATATATATGCCTACCCACATTTCTCACCCACATACGACAGATATGCTTGCAGAGATGTTGCGGTCTCACACTTATATACACACACATAGTAATATATGCACATACACATATCACACATACTCCCTAAGAACTAAAAGATAACATACCCTTAATACACACATGTCATTCCCAGCAACCAATAAAACTGTCAAAATGAATAAGAAATGTAGTAATGAATCTCCCATCTTCTATCTTAAAAACAACTTGAATGACGCCATTTGATCAAACAAAATTACCGATACAAAACAAATAAAAAAAACCCAAAACAAAACGAAAAATAATTAAAACTACAGATAAAGTTCACTTTCTTCAGAATCAGTCATTCACTCCTGTAGTTCACTGCTACTAACAAGCAGGTTTTTTTTTCTCCTGATGATGGCCATGCTGGCCGAAACTTGTCGATGTAATTGAAATAATAAAACAAAACATATATGTCTGAAAATTTTAATTTTTTAATATTTGAATATTTTTTATTGTTCCAGACCCCCCCCCCACATATATATATATATATATATATATATATATATATATATATATATATATATATAATGTGGATGCCCACTAAAAAATGCTGTCTGTGAATGCACGTTTTAAAAAACAATATTAAACAGAAAATCGCAAAATTTACTTAATATTATCCGTGTTCACGTTTTCAGCGGTTTTATCTTTATCTTTTATATACAAAAAAAAAATCTTTTTGTGTCCGTCTTTCTGCCTCGTTTTCATTTTGTAAATTTATGTTTGTTGTTTATGTTGTTTGCGACATTCGGTTTGAAATGAAACCAAACAAGATGCTGTAACTTTTCGTGATTTACGCTGCATTAGTGACCAGAAGGAAAGAAAGCAACTTTTAAGTAGAGAAGATGATAAATAACGAAGAACTCGAAAACTTCATATCACCTGTATTAGGTACTGCTAGAGACGCCCGATTCATTTAGTTAATATCTCTTTGAAAAATTCAAGATTTTCTACCAAATATTCCAAGAAGTAAGACACAATATTGTATCCCTAGAATCTGTCTTTCTTATCTATTAGTCTACCATTTATTTGTGCTTCGAGTAATGCTGTCACATATGGTCCGCTGCTCCTGCTATTTACTCAGAACTCCGTGATAAAATCCAAAGGACAATCAGCAATATTATCGGTCCTGGTCTGGCGGCTCGGTTTCAGTCATTTACTCACCACCGTAAGGTTGCCTCTCTGTGTCTTTTCTATAAATGCTTTCTGTTATGGTCCGGTTCCTTGTACCACGGTGATAGTCCAAGGTAGAACCAATAAAGAAGAACTCGAACACAGGTATGGAATAAGATATATTAGAAACAGGAATATATACAGAGAAGTAGAAGTGTTAGTATGAACAATCAGGTTTAGTAGAGAGAACAATGTAGTCTCGACCAGTATCACTATTCCAATGTCTTGCAGTAATTGTCTGAACGCGACTCTGTTTCGGACTGCCTCTGACTCGACTCTTGACTCGACTTGAACTACTGCCCCCTCTTGAACTACTGACTCCCTCCCTACTCCTGAAGCGCAGTATTTATTAAGTATGGAATAGTCCATTATTATTATTATGGGTAAGATCCCGTAACACTTTCACGGAAATTGATCGGATTAGCTCTTCGCTAGGGTACCAAGACATTTTGAATTATATAGGTCATGCCTCGAAGTTGTTTGCATATAAATCCTAGACAACTGAAATTTATGGGAAAATTCAGATTTTTTCAGACGGTTATTTACCAGTTCCTTAAAGAGGCTTTTTGCTTATCAACTACAACATTTTATGTAGGTAGCATATAACTAGTTAGCATTGTTAAATTACCTCTTTCTCTTTTACTTCTTAGGAATGCTGAACGCTAGAATTCTATACATCTTACGAAGTAATGTAACCATTTGTATCTGTCCATAATGAAATTGTTCAGGCACGAAGTTGTCTGCATATAAATCCTATATTATCGATTGGCCTGGAAACTTTCCTGATTTAAATCCAATCGAGAATTTTTGGTCAATCTGCAAGGAACGATTTCCTGTAATGGACATACGAACTACTGACATGCGCACTGAGTCATCTTTCATTGGGAAATAGGAAAAAAAGTAATTTATATCGGAATTATTCCTTTTGTTTCAATTAGTTTGCAAAAAAGTGTACCATTTAGACGGAAGTAAATAGTTGTATCAACGACATACATAGTATGCGCATACTATCTGATTGTGGGCCCCGGGCAGTGCTTTGTAACCATTGCTATCTTATCAACATTTCCTTTTTTTCTACCTACATTTATATACGTTACAAATTGAACTAAGCACAACTGACTGTTAAAGATGAAAAATTGTCGATTAGTTGTCCTACAACCATTATCTGCAATGGAAGGGAAGCGTAGGAAAATTGTAAGGCAGCACAAACACACTGGCAAGCCTTACCAGTGAGCAAATCAAAGTACTATCGACTGGCTCGGAGACTCTCCTGATTTAAATCCAATCGAGAATCAAAGCTGCAATGAACGATTTTGTGGAATGGACATACAAAGTACTAACATTTGCACTGGGACATGTTTCTTTCGAAAAATACGAAAAAAGTAAATAACGAAATTATTCGTTTTGTTTCAATTAATTTGCACAAGGGTGTATATATTCCCTGATTTGATTAACATATTTTCCTGAAATTTCAACCGACATTAGCAGTAAATGTCGAATGTTTCCCTAGAAGGAAACAGTTAAAATTCTCATTTACCATGGTAGGGAATATAGGAAGGATCTCAGGTATAAAAAGCATATATTTGGACAATCCATTGTAATGCCATGACAGGGAATACGTACATAGCATCGTCTCAGACCCGCTGCAGTTTATAAAGTTCCGGCAGATACCACATATCAAATCGAGAATTTCATATAAATGTGATACATGACACCCAACATGTTTAGAAATGTCTAAGATGTTAAATATTGTTGTATAGAAATACAGTATCGTTGCCAACAGTAGTTTGAACAAAGATCACCAATAAGCAAATACGGACGATTCCATTATTAAATAAGTATAGATCACGTGATCGTAAAGGAAACATATAAATGGGAATTAGTATGACGTCTAAGTGATCGCTATTCTCTATACTATCCACTATGCTATTTCTCTATACAGATTATTATACGAATGACTATTCGGTGATTACTATTTGAACAAGTATTATTAGTGAGAGTATTATTTGAAGGTGTCAGTACTACCAGTATCTGCATTTACAAAGTCTTGTCTACAACGAGAATTTCGGAAGTTCACCTAACGAAAGTTACAACGCGTGATCATTCTGACGTCACAAAAATGTATATATATACTACTCTTTTTTCACATCCTTGTATGTGATGAATCCATGGAAAGTGTTAAGAAAAAAACTACATTCCTTAGTTCCCCCAATTTATGTACATTGTAGAGAACCACACTCATTATCATTGTAATGTATTAGTGCGATGTATGTTCCACTCGAGCGGCTTTTCCCACGAACGTTTGCTTTGTTGAACCGACTCCCAAGGGGATGCTTCCTCGATCACTGCAATCTTAACTTGTTCAAGTCTAGGATGAACCGTTATATTCCTCACATATCTCCATAATCTGTGTTTCTTATTAGTTACATGTACTTGTTGCGACATTCGCTCGGGATCGGTAGATCCGGCTCCGTCAAACGAACCCACCACCTCCGAACGAAAGCTGATCGAGCGTAGCAGGCGTCGTATTCATTCGGACGCACAAATCCAACCGCATGTATGCACACTTAGGATAGTGCAATCTGATTTGAATTCAGAATTTTTTTCCCTTTGCCAGCCAATGCTATAGGTCCCAGTCTGTCATACCGTTCCTAAATGAACGTAATGAACTCGACTGGAATTCGAACTCGACTACCTGATTCCTCAGACCGAGACGCTAACCATTACGGTACAGTGCCTCTTATTCTGTAACTCTCTACCTCGAGTGGCTCTTGGGCCTTGTACTGGAGGAACATTATTTGCATCAATGGGGATTTTAATTCTACTTCAATTGTCTGTGAAAGTCACTGTTCCTTTGATGGAAAAAGATGTCACTGTTTGAAACAGCAATGAGGAACTCCTACTAATTTCTTGCTATTTCAAAAGACTTTCAAACTTATATACATTCTTTGATCATTCTTTGAAACATGACATAACTTGATATAACTGATGCCTGATAAAATAACTAAAATGATTATTGATTTCAAGGTCACAGATTTTCTCCCTCAGGCAATTTGTGGCGGAGGTTCAAATATATAATTCATACATTGATTCAGATCACGAGATTCTGGCTAGCAAACTAAAAACTCCAGTAAACTGTTCACTTCAGCATACCTAAATAAGATCCCTAATCATAAAATCGCGCTCTTGAAAATGGCGTTAACAAGAATTTCTGATAAACTAGATGGCAGTGAATTCTGGACAATTTCCTCACAGATGAAGATACTTGATTCCATAGAAATATGGTTCTACAGAAGGATGCTGAGAACACAATCGACGGGACATGTGAGCAAAGACAAAGTTCTAGGGAAAATGATAACAAAAATGGCACTTGTATGTAACATCAGAAAGCAAGAGTTGAACTTTTTAGAGCACAATTTGTAACTTTTCTTTTTTACAAAAATTTATTGCTGGTAATTTTTATTATAAAAAAGTATTTTTATACTTTCATAGGGTTTTGACCTCAGTTTTGGTGTTAACTATTTGCCCATAGCTGGGACCCTAACAAGTGCTGTCACCCTGTGTCACGGTGGACCTGGGAACAACTACAATTAAGAGGTGGTTCCACGCTCCTGAAAACCTCCCCATCAGAGGCCTTACTACCGGATGTAGTTTATCGTCATACCTAAGAAGCATTTTTGAAAAGAAATTAAAAGCAATATGTTTTTGTAAAGAACAATACTAATGCTCCCAAGAAAATTAAATTTTGGCATTAAATGACCCATAAGAAGTTGATATGCCACTAAACAAACAAATGCACAAAAAGATTTTGTAACATATGCCAATGTATAAATTAGAACCATTTGAAATTACTTAACAGAAAAACTAAAAATATGTCTGGCAATTTGTATCCGAGGATGCCCGTCTACTAGCCAATCACTGTTGCAGACGCTTACTCAGGCACATTTGTAAAAATATGGAGGTTAACATTAATCGTGTTTGGCAATAAAACTGAACTGTTACATGATATCACACCTTTCACTATGACTGTGAATGTTGGTCAATTTCTTCACAGATGAAGAAGAAACTTAAATGAATAGAAATGTAGTTCAACAGAAAGATGCTGAAAATACCATGAGCTGTGAACCTGGGAGCAACAACATAGTTTGCGAAAGAAAAAGGAGACTTTTTTTAAAAACTGAATCACTGTACATTCTTACGAGCTGAAACTTTGCACATTAATAATTTGATAAATATTTTAAATGCTCTGTGATTTTGTATCTTTCTCCGTACATTATATTTTAAGTTAGCATCCGAACAGTAGGGATAACGTATCCTGTTAGCAATTTTCAATTAAAAGAAATGTTTTGTCTGAAATTAATTAGAAGAATATGTTTTCATAATATTTAATAATGTTTTATAATTATATAATTTTAATAATATTTAATTAATAATAATTAATATTTAATTAATAATAATAATTTAAACATAATGTTAATATTATTAATAGTAATTTTTAATAATAATATTTAATAATGTACCAGCTATAATTTGAATCTGTTGAATTTGTTTATTTTACCAAATCTTAATTCTTATGTATTTTTAAAGTTTGTCAGCTACTGCCACAGAGCAGACAGGGGAATTGTCTCATCCTTACTGCTATTGGCATCCTTCTGGAAGTGTCTGCTCATGAAAATTGATTTTCCCAGACATCATATCTCGGGATTCAGGATTGGACACTGGGGATCTGGAGACAGCAATACAGGATCAAATAATGTGGAAAGGGATTGTCAATAGAGATCCGACCAATCATAGGAAGATCAAAGAATGATGACAATAGTGAATGTTTTTCTTGACAAACCCTGCAGTATTTTACTCTTAAAAATTATCATCAAGTTCTAGCAGATTCATTTTTAAGTAACGATCGTTCATCTGTAAGCATAAAAAAAGATTGTTTAGATTTACTTTTGACAGCCATTTAAGCCTTTTCAGAGGATCCATGAGGCTAACTTTTGAACAATTTTTCTAATTGTCAAAAAGATTTCCGTAATATCCTGCAGATGTTTCCAAAAGATATCCGCCGGCAACTGATATCGCTACAATTACTTTTTTCTCTTTAGTTCCAAGCTATGATCTAAATGCTAAGGTCGTTACCATTTTCAGAATAGAAAATAGGTTTATCTGAATCACTAAAATGTTTAGTTATAAAAGTCATCAATAAAATTATCACAAAACATTGATGGCATCTTAGAATATTATAACCCATATTATTTTCTTATTAATGCTTCCAAACTAAATGCTAAGGTGATTACCACCTTCAGTCCAGAAAATGGTTTTTATTAAATGTTAAAAAGTTTAATAAATTAATGAGTAATTTAATTATAGAAGCCATCGAGAAATTAGTCACAAAATATCTTCCTTTTAAAAACTGATATTTAAACTCAATATGCAAATTACTTATGTTAATTAACCCTGCGTTAGTCACTACAGATTTCCGAAAATAGACAGTCCTCTAGCATCTGTCTCCCACGACAAATGAGCTACACCGGCGCCACACTGCGTGTTGCACACCCTCACTGAGTCAGGAGATTCGTGGGAGGGAGCAAAAGAAACAGAGTTAAGCAAGAAATGCCGTGACAGACAATATATAGGACACATGCTGATTATATAAATGAGAACCGTATGTGTTTGATGTTCTGGTTTTACTTTTTGAGGAAATTATTTGAAATGAGGAATTATCATTATTATATTCTTTGCTTGATAAAGCATTCGGAAGTAAACCCTGAGGACAAATCCAGAATCGGAGTCCCTAAAATAGTCCTATGTTTTGTTCAACTTTGCCTGTGACGACGCCGGTGTCAAGTTGTACTGGATTCTATTTTTCCTTTGGAAAACATAGAACCCTTCCCAGGCTTTCGAGGCCCCCACTGCAATGGCAAAACACGTCAAACATCAGTCTACTGATGGGTTAGGGTTCTGAAGGTCATTTTGTACTGGAAACTCGCCACCGGCAAGAAGGTACGAAGGCGACCTCATCTTCGCTTCAAGAACGTCTGCAATAGGGTCATGAGGGCGATGGACATGGACATCGAGAGGGTGGGAAAACGTCACGAACGATCGCCTCACGATCGTTGGACACGCAATTTACACCGAGAGCAGGAGGGGAAGAACAAAAGTTTGCCGACGGGGAGAAGCGTTCTCGACTGAAAGAAAACAACATGGTGACATCAGGAGTGAGCGTCTTCATAGGGATTGCTTGCTATCGAGACTCTCGTGTGGACTTGTACAGTCATCGGCAATAGAGGCATAACATTTGGGTGCAGATCTAGGGTCTCTGCAGATAGACGGATGCAACACACATATCTGAAATTCCTTTGGCGTGAAACCACTTCAGATATGAATTGTCAGCTCTATACAACCGCTTCATAAGGTCAGTGGTGAAACAAGGCTATGATCAAGTTTTAAAACGTAAGGTTTTGGCAAATATCATCCTCCTTTGAACAGTGTGGACTGGCGATACAGAATCACAAAGAGCAAAAAGCACATCGAGGACTTCCAACAGCAGAAACAACTAAAATGGATAGAGCATAAAACTCGAAGAGAAAATAATGACTTAATCAAGATGTTAACATTCCACACTATTCAAACAGAAGCTTAGGAAAGAAAGCCGCCATCAATACGGGAAAAAGCGATCGATAACAGCTACTGGACTTGAAAAAGCTGTTTTCCTAAAAAAAATCTGTTTTAAGAGAAAGATTTTATTAATTTCAACTGAAAGCAGTACTGGCTGCTCGTTTAATGGATACCGAATGTTTCCTTATAGGGAAACGGCTAGTATTAAACATTACAATTAACATTTGTAACCATATCCAGTAATTCCGCAACATAAAAATATAGAAAATGAAAATGGAATGCAGAAATGAAAGAAAGGAAAAAAGACAAGAAGAAAAGATGAACGAGTGAGGAAGAAAAACAGCAAAAGAAAACAAGATTACGAATCGAACATTGAGAACTTTTCTTTTTTGGAGGAAAATGTACTCCAAACATATACTTTATTGGTCGTTGTAATATCCGATACATAGCGATGTATTTGTTAGTCTGTTCTGAAAGCGAATGTAACATTTGGACGAAAGTGGCATGCATTTGGAGCGTGTAAGCAAATGCCTAGAGCTGAGTAATTGCATTAACAGCTGTAAGTGAAAAAAGATCTTTTCATTTAGGAAGCATGGCTATGAGATTTCATTGTATTCGTCCGCGTAGTGAAAACGAACGACTGGCAAGCGTGAAATGTTTTCTTGTTGTTCTGTTTGGATCACAGAACATTATCTTTTTAATAACCGCCCATGGCAACCCTAAAGAATGAAAATGTCCTTTATTAAATCTATCTATGAAAACATAAAATTCAAAGTCCTTTGTTAAATCTATCTATCTAAGTCTGTTTCTATGTGTATGTGTGTGGATGGGCAATAGTTGCAGGTCGAGTTAGAATTTCGATCAGGCTGTTGATGTGTAAGCGAAAGGCACGGATCCAATTTTCCCTATTTTTTGCCTCATTGCCGGATATCTGGTCAAATTATCTCTTCACTGGGATATATGATCATTGAGAGAGAGAGAGAGAGAGAGAGAGAGAGAGAGAGAGAGAGAGAGAGTGTGAGAGAGAGAGAGAGAGAGAGAGAGCACTTTTGTCCGCCCTACCTGTCCAGTAATTAGCACCAAAAACTGTGACTTATCTATATTAAAATTTGACAGGTGACAATCGTATGTAATTAGAACAAAATCTAATGTTCGTTCGAAACTTGATTCTTTCATTTCTTGACTAACAAGAATAAGATAAAAGAATCTAGGACGCTCCATTGACTTACCATTAACAGAATAATCCACTAGAATTAAGAAAAAATGGATCTGGAAAGACATCAGAGTATACGAAAGAATAGTGAGTTCAGTTCTCACTGGGTGTTCCATACTTTCGGCCATGTGCTACATTTAAGCTATGCTTAGAAGATTACCATATTATCTCGGGATGTTGATAAGAAATCAAAATTGCAAGAGAAGAAATTATTCGAATAGAACCCACGGTTACATTTAGCAATTTTAACCGTAAAATGATGAGAGCTAACTGCCAATTTGGTATTATGCTTAAATTCATCCTATATTGATAAAAGGTTGTTTTGTTTGGCTTAGCTTCATGGTTAGTGTTTATTAATTTTTTTGATTAGGACTTTATTTGGAAATATTTGTTTCCGTAGAACTTGAAGTAGGGTTTTGTAATCATCCCAAGATATTAAGAGCTTAATTTAAATGAAAATACTATGCGCATTATACTGTAGAAACATGGAATGTTACTGAGGTATAAACATAATCTAAATAATTTAAGGAAGAGAACCAAAAAGCAACATGCGATCTCAATTATTTCAGAAACTAAAACTAAAACAAAACAGCACCCTTCTCCTCCTTGCAATAATTCATATTCGCTTCGAGTTGAAATGTTACTTTTTTGTTTCATTTTATTTTCAAGTATTATCACCCTTCTTCGTTTTATTTTAGCAGTCATGGCCACTTATCCTGTCCACCGCCCAGCTCAGGAATCCATTCGGCTTAAAAATCGATCAATCGATTGTGGATTCTTTGATCATAATTAATGCTAATTAGACGGGCTTCGATCTGTCATCCCTGCTAATCATTTCGATCTGTTGAGAGATCCCTTTTATTTGTCACGTAATTACCAGAAATGTGCTATTCTCTATTTGAAGGATCTCCTCCGTGTTGACCATAGGATTTTCTTTGTTCATCTCTTTCTACGCTGAATGAATCATCAGCATCAGTTAAGCGTCGAATGACGAATCAACCACGACCTCTGCCTTCGGAAAGAAAAGATAACCATCTTTGATTTCCTAGTAACATTTCGAATGTTTGGTGTATTTTCTTTTTTTTAAAAAAAAACATTATTAATTTTAAAAGTATCCTTTTTTAATTTTCAGAGATGTGCCTTAGTGAAGATTTTATCATTTTGTTTTAGTATTTCAGAACATCAGCTAATCTATCTATCTATCTATCTATCCTAGTCTCTTCATATCTATCTATCTATCTATCTATCTATCTATCTATCTATCTATCTATCTATCTATCTATCCTAGTCTCTTCATATCTATCTATCTATCTATCTATCTATCCTAGTCTCTTCATATCTATCTATCTATCTATCTATCTATCTATCTATCTATCTATCCTAGTCTCTTCATATCTATCTATCTATCTATCTATCTATCTATCTATCTATCTATCTATCTATCTATCCTAGTCTCTTCATATCTATCTATCTATCTATCTATCTATCTATCTATCTATCTATCTATCTATCCTAGTCTCTTCATATCTATCTATCTATCTATCTATCTATCTATCTATCTATCTATCTATCTATCTATCCTAGTCTCTTCATATCTATCTATCTATCTATCTATCTATCTATCTATCTATCTATCTATCTATCTATCTATCTATCCTAGTCTCTTCATATCTATCTATCTATCTATCTATCTATCTATCTATCTATCTATCTATCTATCCTAGTCTCTTCATATCTATCTATCTATCTATCTATCTATCTATCTATCCTAGTCTCTTCATATCTATCTATCTATCTATCTATCTATCTATCTATCTATCTATCTATCTATCCTAGTCTCTTCATATCTATCTATCTATCTATCTATCTATCTATCTATCTATCTATCCTAGTCTCTTCATATCTATCTATCTATCTATCTATCTATCTATCTATCTATCCTAGTCTCTTCATATCTATCTATCTATCTATCTATCTATCTATCTATCTATCTATCTATCTATCTATCCTAGTCTCTTCATATCTATCTATCTATCTATCTATCTATCTATCTATCTATCTATCTATCTATCTATCTATCTATCCTAGTCTCTTCATATCTATCTATCTATCTATCTATCTATCTATCTATCTATCCTAGTCTCTTCATATCTATCTATCTATCTATCTATCTATCTATCTATCTATCTATCTATCTATCTATCTATCTATCCGAGTCTCTTCATATCTATCTATCTATCTATCTATCTATCTATCTATCTATCTATCTATCTATCTATCTATCCTAGTCTCTTCATATCTATCTATCTATCTATCTATCTATCTATCTATCTATCTATCTATCTATCCTAGTCTCTTCATATCTATCTATCTATCTATCTATCTATCCTAGTCTCTTCATATCTATCTATCTATCTATCTATCTATCTATCTATCTATCTATCCTAGTCTCTTCATATCTATCTATCTATCTATCTATCTATCTATCTATCTATCCTAGTCTCTTCATATCTATCTATCTATCTATCTATCTATCTATCTATCTATCTATCTATCTATCCTAGTCTCTTCATATCTATCTATCTATCTATCTATCTATCTATCTATCCTAGTCTCTTCATATCTATCTATCTATCTATCTATCTATCTATCTATCTATCTATCCTAGTCTCTTCATATCTATCTATCTATCTATCTATCTATCTATCTATCTATCTATCTATCTATCTATCTATCTATCTATCCTCGTCTCTTCATATCTATCTATCTATCTATCTATCTATCTATCTATCTATCTATCTATCTATCTATCTATCTATCCTAGTCTCTTCATATCTATCTATCTATCTATCTATCTATCTATCTATCTATCTATCTATCTATCTATCTATCCTAGTCTCTTCATATCTATCTATCTATCCTAGTCTCTTCATATCTATCTATCTATCTATCTATCTATCTATCTATCTATCTATCTATCTATCTATCTATCCTAGTCTCTTCATATCTATCTATCTATCTATCTATCTATCTATCTATCTATCTATCTATCTATCTATCTATCTATCCTAGTCTCTTCATATCTATCTATCTATCTATCTATCTATCTATCTATCTATCTATCTATCTATCCTCGTCTCTTCATATCTATCTATCTATCTATCTATCTATCTATCTATCTATCTATCTATCTATCTATCCTCGTCTCTTCATATCTATCTATCTATCTATCTATCTATCTATCTATCTATCTATCTATCTATCTATCTATCTATCTATCTATCCTAGTCTCTTCATATCTATCTATCTATCTATCTATCTATCTATCTATCTATCTATCTATCTATCTATCTATCTATCCTAGTCTCTTCATATCTATCTATCTATCTATCTATCTATCTATCTATCTATCTATCTATCTATCTATCTATCTATCCTAGTCTCTTCATATCTATCTATCTATCTATCTATCTATCTATCTATCTATCTATCTATCTATCTATCCTAGTCTCTTCATATCTATCTATCTATCTATCTATCTATCTATCTATCTATCTATCTATCTATCTATCTATCTATCTATCTATCTATCCTAGTCTCTTCATATCTATCTATCTATCTATCTATCTATCTATCTATCTATCTATCTATCTATCTATCCTAGTCTCTTCATATCTATCTATCTATCTATCTATCTATCTATCCTAGTCTCTTCATATCTATCTATCTATCTATCTATCTATCTATCTATCTATCTATCTATCTATCTATCTATCCTAGTCTCTTCATATCTATCTATCTATCTATCTATCTATCTATCTATCTATCTATCTATCTATCTATCCTAGTCTCTTCATATCTATCTATCTATCTATCTATCTATCTATCTATCCTAGT